>ONZH01013823.1:0-166191 GCA_900303285.1 Rhinella marina
TGAACAGTTTGTAACTTCTGATGTTGATACATGTGAATAGTTTGGGGCTGGATGATCCCATTCCTAACCACTAGTGCTCTTATATCACTGCAGCTGCAATCCCACGTAGTTTGGATTTAAAATAAATTAAATATGTTTACACTTACTAGAAGCTGAAGGTACTGTCCGGGCATGACGCTGGCGGTGTCGGTGACCCTGGTGATGGTTGGTCTGGAACATAAATTCGTACACAATTGTTATATTATGACTCTTTTTTAATACTGACACTATACTACTATGAAGATATTATGGGTGAGAGGGGAGCCATATCATATCCATTTTTTTCTTCTAAATAGGTATTTATCGCAATAGATATCGTTATCGTCGCAATAAATTTCTTAATATCGTTAACACGATGCGGTGGGAATACTTTTGATATCGCCCACTGACATTAGCTGCAGCATGAGCACGTCTTTGAGTCTGTGTGTAGGAGGAGGAAGCGCTAACTATGAAGGGGCATATATCTAAGGTACTTTCTTTCACACTAGTGCATTTGCCTGACACAAATGGGAGAACAGCCAGCACCATTAACAATAATGGGGGACGGCGCTGATCCGGCCGCTATTCGGCAAGAACGCCTGGAATTGGCAGGACAAATACTGCAGAACAGCCTGCAGGATCACCACCACATATGTGAAAGTAGCCTAAGGCAAATTACTGTGATGGGGCACGTATCTGAGAATACCTTCACTTGTTTAGGTCGAGTTAGAGGAGTGGCCTAGCATGAATGAAAATTACTGCAGCGCACTACGCATGCCCACATTGTCCTTCTATACTTTTTTCATTATTGGCACTCACTGCTTGTATATATACAATACAGTACACTAATTTTTTAACATGTTTTTACTTTTCAAATATTTTATTACTCACCCTGCTGTATCTCTGCACGGATCTCAGTAAGTCGCTCTGGGCATTTAAACTTCAGATCGGACCATTTCCGCTGGATCTGGCCTGGGGCCCGCACAGTGTCGAAACGATGGCGCAAGCCTCGGATCACCTGCTGGATCACCTCCATTTTATGATGTTTCGGGTGGCGGTGTGTGCCATCGTAATCCTGCTGGTCCATCAGCCGGATCATGTATTTCAGCTCTGCAGAGCTAAATGATGAGGATCGCCTGGATGCCATTTTCAAAAATTCACTCTGCCTCTGAGGAGTACACGCTGCGGCCTAACGTTGTGCGTGCCTGCATATTACGTAATCGCTAAACAATAGTACGCTGAGGATTCATACGCATATTGTATGCTCATGCGTACGTGTTCAAAGAAATTGCGTACCTTTTAAAACTGAGCGTTCGTCATTAGTGCGCGAATGTTCACTAAACGCCACAGTTCGACGAATGTTCGGCGAATAAAAGTTTGAATGATTTGCTCATCTCTAGTTACCGCTTTAAACTCAACTGTGAGTAAAGAAAAAAAAAGTTGATCTTTAAAGGGTTATTCCCATCTTGGACAATGGGGGCATATCGCTAGGATATCCTGATTGCCTTAGAAGCAGCTGATTGACCTTGCATGCTGTTATATAATCTGTGTTCTACAAGTACACCCAAATCCTCCCCTACAAATGACACTCCCAGTGTTACACCCCTAGGACATATGATGGATATAGATTACTATTAGCCAGAAGCATAACTTTAGATTTATCCACATTGAACCTAATTTGCCAAGTTAATGCCCAAACACTCAGAGTGTCAGCTTGTAGTTTATGGATATGTAATACAGGTAAAGAGCAGTAGACAGCATGTAGTACAGGTAGAGAGCAATACAGAACCTGTAATACAGGTAAATAACATGTTGTAAAGGTAGAGATCAGTACTGTATGTTTAGAACAGGTAGAAATCGCTACAGTGCTATTAGGTAGCCAGTGAGTACATGCTCTTGCCCCCATGATGTGCTGATATTTGTTTTACTAATGAAATGCATGAATGCTGATTGGCTGAATCTTCCAGTTGACTGCATACTTTACAGTTTACTACTGTCTGTTGTATAGTTGAATGTGGTTTCACATTAGGATGGTCCAAGAGAGACCATTGTACGCTAAAAATAATTGTAATCTGATATTGTAATATGAGGAAAAATTGTACATAATAACTGGATTTCTAGGAGTAAAATCAGAAAAAAATATTTTTCTTCAGACCCCCAATCTTCATCATCCTTTGACTGCACAACATAACTGTATGTCATGATTTGGCTTGCATAAGCCTCCATGACATACAGTCATGTCTTGGTGATTGCCCAGGCATAGCTCTTGCATCTGTCTAGTCAATACAGGAGCCCGGCTTTGTTAATACAGGCAGAGGATATTCTAGACAGTGTACAGGTTTCTTCTGATGGTAGCATACAGTATATCCAGGTTGTGGATGTGCTAAATCCAAAGGGTATCAGATTCTCTAGAGAATTAATTAAATGAATGTAAAAACTAAGGGGGAGATTTATCAAACTGGTGTAAAACCCATAGCAACAATCAGATTCCACTTTTCATTTTTCACAGCTCCTTAGGAAAATGAAAGGTGGAATCTGGTTGCAATGGGCAACTAAGCCAGTTCTACTTTACGCCAGTTTGATAAATCTTCCCCGAAGTTTGTATGTTTAATTTTGTTTGAATAATACATTTTAACTAAAGGTGATGGACTTTTAGCTTTATGGGCTATGGACATCTTTGTAACACCCAGCGAGGCTGCTCTCATTGCAGTGTCTAGCAGTTCACAAAACTGCTCTACAGGGCAAGATGGGGAAAGCCAGTCCCCAAGTGTGTACTCAGAGGGCAAGAACAGTGCAGAGGGGACTAAAGTTAGAGAGTCAATGTAAGCTGAAGTCACAATACAGAGCAGTGGCATAACTAGAAATGATTGGGCTCCATAGCAAATATTTGAATAGAGCCCCCTCTCCCAGGAACTTCTTCGCAACCTCCTCTTTCAGTGCAACCCCCACTAGTGTGTCAAGATCCCTGTCTCAAACAAGGCCTGGCAGCCGCTCCATCTATTTTCTATGGTGTATCTGTATATAAGGTAATTTTATAATATTGTTGAGGTGACCACAACAATAAAACCTTTTAGTCCTCCTACTGGATGGGCGCCTTCTGAGTTCAAGCCACAAAGCAGCCGCATACCCTACTTCCCGTATAGTTTACGCCCCTGATACAGAGCTAGACACATCCTGTGTACTAGAAACATATTTGTCTGCAAAAGATAAGCAGTGTGATATCAGAATAAACAATGGATTGAAACTCAAAGTGAGTTCAAGTCATTAAATTAAGAGGCACCTGGTGTAAGGACTTTTGACTAGAGATGAGAGTAAGAACTGTTGAAATCCAACCTGTAGGAGGATTTAGGCTACTTTCACACTAGCGTTATGGAATTCCGGTATTGAGCTCCGTCATAGGGGCTCAATACCGGAATAAAACGCTTCCGTTTTTGTCCCCATTCATTGTCAATGGGGACAAAACTGAACTGAAGACAACGGAATGCTCCTGAAAGCATTCCGTTCAGTCTTCAGACCGGAGAGCAAACCGCAACATGTTGCGGTTTGCTCTCCGTACTAGTTATCCGCACCTAAACGGATCCGGAATGACCCCCAATGCAAGTCAATGGGGACGGATCCGTTAGGTGTGGACACACTTGTAAACGGATCCGTCCTCCATTGACTTTCAATAGAGGTTATTCCGGATCCGTTTAAACGCTAATACAACCGGATCCGGAATTACGGATCCACAAGGTTGTATTACTCAGTACGGATCCGGCGGGTGAAGGGACCCGCCGGATCCGTACTAACGCTAGTGTGAAAGAGGCCTTAGTCTGTCTTGCATTGCTGTAGTTGTCCCTGGAAATCAAATACTGTTTGTAGAGACTGTTCATATAATTAGTTTAAGAGACATTCAGTTTATGTTCGGGTTGCACCTGTCAAGCTGTTTGTTGTATCATATAATTAAGAACTTATTGGACCACCTGCTTTAATTTCATTGTCACCATCCACCCTCATCATTACAATTGGCACCTGTCAACAGGATAGATTCAAGCATGGTGTCAAAAGGAGCAAAATCTTCCTCCAGCCTGATACAACTAGTGATTCCAATGGGGTTCTGTTGAACCACTTACCAAAATTTGATCTAACCTACTATTAAATGATTGGAGAGAGAAAAGCTGGAGTCCAGTTGGGTAATGTGTCCCCATTTCTGAAGGCAGAGTTGGCCCTAAGCACATTAAAGAGTAAGCAAAGGGGACAGTGCTACTGCAGCCTGCTAGACACAGACATCTGAACAGATTTTCTCTTGGTGATGTGTCATCTGAAGCTATGGTGCGGAAAAAGCTCTTTAGCCGGCACCAGACATACAACGAAGCATTTTCTCAGTTTGCAAACAGCTTACAGATATTGACAACTACACTACAGAGAAAAGAAGAGCAGGAGCCAAGTCCCTTTCTAATGCAGAGTTCATGCTTTGAAATAAATTTATATTAGGTCTCAGAAGCCAGCGGTTGCAGAGGACCTGGCATGAGGCTTAAACTGGAATCTAAGATAACATTATACCAGATACTAAAGGAAGCCATCATTTTGGCGAAAGAAAATGTCAGGACAATTCTGGAGGCCCAGTGAACATAGTTGGTTCCAGGCAGTGAGAAGAGCATGGAAGCCTGGTTGACATGTTTAGAGGAGATGACAAAGGAGCTGACGGAAACACTTACATTGAGAGGGGAAGCAATGGCACTAAAAGCAATCAACAGAGAGGAATTTTACTCTGCGGAAAGACAGGACAAGGAAGGGGCCAACATTTTGCTTGACATTGCCCATGTTGCTAAGGGGCTGCCATCTAGAGGAATATAAACAAGATATGCTCGCTGTCAAGGGGCAAACTGCACGAGAAAGTGCATAATTATGCCCTTCATAATTAGAATCAAAGGACTGGAGCAGAGCTTTCTTGACTAGTATACATAGGATCCCAAGTGACAACTATCTTGAAACTCATTTTCCAACCTCATTGTGTGAGGGGAGCTCCATATGAGTAAACCTCCTGGTGTCCAACACCTTTCCCTTCCCCACGGTGATACAAGTAGATGTTGTAACATGAGGCCTAGAGTTAAAGAAGAATGGAAATAAGTAAATTGTTATTGTAAACTCTATGGCATTGGTATTGGTGTCTTCCATGTATGTGTATATACTAAGTAAAGATTTAGGAGAAAATAGCCCTAAACCTTTGTCCTGTAAAACTAGTGAGGTCCCATCCCAGAGACCTTGAGAGGGTATGGGAGAACATAAAGGTACCCACATGTGAGTAATGAGAGAGCGAGACAGTGTGGTGTGAAATAAGGAGGCCCAACTGTAACAGGAGTCAGTTAGTAATGGTAACCAGATGCAGTAGGCAAGTTACAGGGAGTTGTCTATCATGTGAGGAGAGAGAACGAGAAAGGTGCTCATTGTGAAGACTGGTCAGCATGAGAATAGGCCTAGAGTTAGCAAAAGTTACTAAAACTGCGTTCCTGAGAGGTCTGACTGTGTGAAAGTGGAAAGACAGTGTATGATGAAAAAAGAGATGTTACATATTAATTGACATCATCCATTGCATATTAATACTGGAAACTAGACTATAGAAGAAAAGTAGCTCTTGTTATAAGTGACATTATCAGACAAAGTCTCCATTGGTGGACTAGACAAAGACCTTACTGGGACAGACGCTCACTGAGAAGCTCCTCATGGCTGCCGGCTGGGTTAATTAACACTGGGAGTGCCATGATTCAGATGATGTGATGATATTATCAATTGACAATTCAGCAAACATAATTCAGCTAACGTAACATAACCAAGCCTTGGTCTAACTGCCAGAAACAAATCCTAACCATCCAATTTTTTTAATGTATAATAATTAATAAGTAACTAAAACAAAAGACCAAACTTGGTCATAACTAAACAAAACACAATAACTAACAAAAACATAACAATAAACATAATTCCAAGCTATAACATAACAATTACTATCCTGCTTTACCACTTCCTATATACCCAGCTTATTAAAGGGAGTCTGTCACATCATTTTCTCCAATCTAACTAACAACATTGCCCCACAGAAGATTGCAAAAGCATTCCAAACATACCTGTTTTTATGTTTGGAATCACTTTTATTCAGCTCAGAATTGCCTCCGAAGTGCCCAGTTTGGCGGGTATGTTGTTCCAAGTGCTCAAAGCCCACACAGCTGGGCACTTGGGAGCTATTCTTTCGGCAGAATAAAAGTGCTTTTCCTGTACATGGACTAAAGACACAAAGTGCACACAGGTATTTTTGGAATGCCTTTGCAATCTGCTGTTGTGAAATGTTGTTAGTTATATTGGTGAAAATTACATGACAGACTCCCTTTAACTACACCACCACTCACAAAAAAAACCAAAACTGGCCTTCTGCTTCATGTCCTTGTCATGTCCACATAGTCCAAGGCCAGCCTGTGCTCCCCTTTACCTGCGAATATCCAGCACCTTGCCTCATATCCACACAGTCCAGGGATGAAGGCAGGTCCTTAGAAAACACAAATTCCTCCTCTCATATGGTACCTTCACCTCAACCACAGGAAGGAATTTCTGACCCATCAGTACTAAACATTGTGCATTCCAGGTGTAGTACCTAACCACTAAGCTAAATAAGAATAATGTGTGTGCATTGGTCCTGACCACTCAAGCTTTTAAATGAACCATAAACCCACTCCACATAAGAGAGCGCAGTGAGCCAACGAAGGGTCCCACCCATTTGAACACCTCTATGTTAGGATCCATTCAAACGTTCTCATAAATGGGTCCGCATCCGTTCTGCAATTTTGCAGAATAGGTGCGGACACATTCATTTTTATGGGGCCGCAAAAGACGCGAACAGCACACCATAAGTCATCTGGCCCTGGCAATTTCTTGAGAGCAAGCCCTTCAGTCACCAATCTTCCTCTTCCCTGATAGCCTCTGCCAAAATGTCCAAAGAGATGACTTTGGAGATATTGAACTCTGAGAAACACAAATGCACAGCTCCATTTTTCAAAAAGTGGACACCCTTCATTATAAAACACCTCTTAGGAAAAGAGAGAGTTCATCTTTTTTCTCCTTTAACTCTCATCGATTGGTATTTAACCAGGAAATTACGAGGTACTTTAGATTCCTAACAACTGCCGAGTTGAATTGTCTAGGGGAGGGGTGGTGGGTTAAGCTGGATACTCAGATTTTTCAGAGGATGGCTGGGTCTGCATCACGGACAGAATTTTCAGCCTGTCTGAAGCGCATTACTGTCGGTACATATCAAATCTCCATATTGCTTGTTTTCTTTGCATTCTTTTTCTTCTTCTTTTTACTTGTTTCCAGGCAAGAGCCATATATGGTAGTTGCCTCTTCTTCTCCACTTGTTCCCCAACCCATCTGAGTACACACCTTAGACTCTTTGAGCATAGGCCTCTTCTCCACTCCACTCCTCTCTTCACTCCACTCGAGTCCTCAGGGGGACTGGGGCAACACTGCTGTGACCCCTGTCCAGATCTCCTCACCCCTTCAACCAGACCAGATGGAAGGAGCCATGGGCTCTCCAGATTACATAGCGCAGAACCCCACTACCTCCATGGGGAGAGGCAGGGCCTGGGCTGAGATGCTTGGAGAGCTGGAAGCCTCGTTAGGTCAGCCAAGCTCCTAGAGACATACCCTCACTCCACATCTGCACCTGGGAAAATGGCCTAGTGGCTCCCCTGCAACGAAGTCCAGATCTCTGTATAGGGGTTGTTTAACGCAGTGGTTCCACACCCACTACCTATAACACTGTCCAACTAACAATGCAACTTAATTATTAAAAAAAATCATTATTTCATCAGAGCTTGTCTGCAGCCTGATGTTGTCTTTGTGCATCATAGTGGACACTGACAAATTGTCAATTTTTTCTAAAAATCTATTTCAAAGTTCAAAACAAGCCATTGCTTCTTCTAATGTTAGTTTCACACTAGTGGTACAGTCTCCTGGCATGCTGTTCTGGCATGGTGTGCTGGGAATCGACTGGACAAGGGGTATTTTTCTGGCTGATTCATAGCATATTTGCCGGGTTGTGGCCGGATCTTCGCCGATCCCCATTATAGTTAATGGGGCCGGTGGACATTCAGGTACTGTCCAGCAATGCTGGACCTAGAGAGCTCTGCTGGATCTCTTTACTGCTAGTGTGGAACTAGCCAAATACCAACACTTAAGTATAAACACCGAAAGACATCTGCACTCAAAATAGGATAATTTATGGACTGTTTACTGAGAATTTTGCCGACATTTTGATGGGGTGGAGTTTGTCTCCCGGCATGCTGTTCTGGCATGGTGTGCTGGGAATCGACTGGACAAGGGGTATTTTTCTGGCTGATTCATAGCATATTTGCTGGGTTGCGGCCGGATCTCCGCCGATCCCCATTATAGTTAATGGGGCCGGTGGACATTCAGGTACTGCCCAGCAATGCTGGACCTAGAGAGCTCTGCTGGATCTCTTTACTGCTAGTGTGGAACTAGCCAAATACCAACATTTAAGTATAAACACCGAAAGACATCTGCACTCAAAATAGGATAATTTATGGACTGTTTACTGAGAATTTTGCCGACATTTTGATGGGGTGGAGTTTGTGTTATGAACTGACAACAGTCCTTGCACTTAGACGTTGACAAGCTTGGGGACTTGGAGCAGCGGCAATAGCCCAACTGAAATTGGGCCCAACTTCAAATGCTCATAGAGCATTCAAGATGCTGTATCAACCAGGCTGCAGCAATAGAAATGCTGATGCCTTATCTTGTAGTGTGGTGGAATCTGCCAATGGTTCCAAAGATGAGATGAAAGAAACAAATAACCTCAACTTCTTGTTGGGGAGCAGACTGGGAACTTTAAAGTGGCCCTGGAAAAAAAACAACTAAAAGTGGCCACATGTTTTAGGCAGGTTCAAATTGGCTGGAGGCGGCCAACACAAGTAGGCAGGGATAACAGAGGTAGGAGTAGTAGCAATACCATAGTGCAGCACAAGATACCGCCACAAAGTGCTGCCTCAGCAGAATTAATTCTAACAATGCAGCACATAATGTGGCTGCCCTCACCGCAGTATTCAACTATGTCACAATTCTGGTGATGGCGATACAGTTGAATTCATGAGGGCACGAATGCTGGCCAGGGGCATAAGTACCTGATGCTCCTAGAATTAATTAATGCTGTGCACATCAGATTGGTATGTACCCAACTGGAGGCCATGAGGAGTGCTCAGTGGACCCCCAGGGCATCGGTCCACCGGGAACAGCCAGGAAATATGCATAGTTAGGTAACAGGCTGAGGTCATGGCAGGCGGAGTTCATGATTTACCAAGACACTAGTCTGAGGTTGGGGCAGGTAACAATGGGTCAATACAAGAAGTGGACAAAGTCAAGACAGGCAGCAGAGAATCAGAACCAGTAACACAGGAACAGAGTTGGTACACAGGCAGTTGGTCAGAAAAACACACCTTCATTGGTAACTAGTGAACTAGAAAACCTAAAGCTCAGGCACCCTCCCCTAGGGGAAGGTGCCTTAAATACCCAGGGAAAGCCAGCCATAGGCTGGATGCAAATTTGGACGTGCACACAGAGAGGTTCTTTGACAGTAAGGAGAAGAAAATAGCTAGTTAGATTTATAATTAGCATGCCGTTGTGCAATTCGGTTGATTACAGATTAGTAGACGTAATGTATTGGTTTGCATCATACTTAATGACCATATATTTTAGTGGAATCTGTCCAACTATTTTTTTATTATTATTATATATTATATAATATAATATAAATATTATTTATATCATTTAAAATATTTAGTTGATCACAGACTAGTGTACCTGACACATTGGTGTGCCTCACAGTTACCGACTAGAGATGAGCAAATTTTTTCCAAACCTCTTCACTGCTGGAAGCGTGCCGGCGCCATCTTGTGCGCCACGTTCCGCACCCCCGCCGCCTCCTTTGCCTTTTTTCCAGCTCCTCCGGACATGGGACCGCCACCAAACTGACCTGGGCAGGTAGGGAGACTCCTCCAACAGCAGCCACTGTACTTTTCCCGGCTTACAATGTCCCACAGAGCGGGCTAGGTACAGATGATAGTGGGAGCTCGCGCTTGTAGCTGCTGCTTCACATCCCGTCAGGCCACAGATGAGCGAATTTTTGAAAAGTTTGTGTAATTTGACGAATTGTACCCAAAAAATTGCTTTGTGACAAATTACTTTGTCACAAAGCGCATTTTTGTAAGTAGCAGTTGCAATGACAGGGAGCAGTGATAGCGCCTCCTCCATCTTTGTACCTCTCAGATGCCGCACTCATACATGATACAGCATCTGAGTGTAAAAACGTCCGGCTGCCGCCATCTTACAGCGCAAGATAACGTCATGCCGTCATAAGTCACCACGCACGGGATTTCAGCCAAGATCTTCAATCAAGATGGTGGCTGGCGTTCCATTGTGAGCAAATGAAGGAGGTAAGTATGTTTTTTTTTTTTTTTTTACACTTTTTCAGGTTAAATCGATTCATTAACACGAAGCATGAGGAAATTCAGCTTCGAGGCGAATCGAATTTATCCTGAAATTCAGATTGAATTCCACTTCGTGGGATTCAATTCGCTCATCTCTATTACCAACCCTATATTGCAGTAGAGTCACTCTGTCTGATTGCCCTTTTAAAAAAAAACTAATAATATTTCAGTTTATTTTGACCCCTTTTACCCTGGGCCATTTTTCACATTCCTGCCCAGGCAATTTTTCTCAACTATGACATGTATCACTCTATGTGGTAACAACTTTGGAACGCTTTTACTTATCCAAGCCATTCTGAGACTGTTTTCTCGTGACACATTGTACTTTATGACGTTGGTAATTTTGAGTCGATATATTTCAACTTTATTTATTAAAAACAAATTTGCAATTTTCAAAATTTCAATTTCTCTTAAACATATAGTGATAAAATTACTTAACATTCACCAAATGTTTAATTTATGCTATCATTATTTTTTTAATGGCATTTTATTTTTTTTTAGGATATTAGAAGGCTTAGAATTTAACATTTTGAAGAAAATTTTCAAAACCCACTTTTTAAGGACCAGTTCAGTTATGGGGCTTACATAATAGAAACCACCCATAAATGGCTCCATTTTAGAAACTACACTACTAAAGTTATTCAAAACTGATTTTACTAACTTTGTTAACCCTTTAGGTGTTCCACAAGAATTAAAGCAAAATGGAGATGACATTTCAAAATTTCACTTTTTTGGCACTTTTCCATTTTAACCCGTTTCTTCCTGTAACACATCAAGGGTTAACAGCTAAACAAAATTCAAAATCTCTTAGCCTGATTCAGCAAATTTACAGAAATACCCTATATGGGGTCGTAATCTGCTGTATGGGTGCAAAGCAGGGCTCCGAAGGAAAGGAGTGCCATATGGTTTTTGGAGGACAGATTTTGCTGGACTGATTTTTAGACATCATGTCCCAATTGAAGCCCCTGATGCACCTCTACAGTAGAAATTCCCAAAAAGTGACCCTATTTTGGAAACCACGGGATAAGGTGACAGTTTTATTGATACTATTTTGGGGTACATATGATTTTTGATCGCTCTGTATTATGCTTTTTGTGAGGCAAGGTAACACAAAAAAGGGCTGTTCTGGCAGTTTTTATTTCTGTTTTTTTTAAACAATGTTCTTTTGACAGGTTAGATCATGTGCTATTTTTATAGAGCAGGTTGTTACAGACGTGACAATATCAAATATGTCTCCTTTTTTCGATTTGTTTCAGTTTTACATAATAAAGCATTTTTGAAAAACAATCATCTTTTTGTGTCTCCATTTTCTGAAAGTCATATATTTTTAATTTTTCTTCTTGTGTATCGGCTCATTTTTTGCGGGAAGAGTTGATGTTTTTATTGGTACCATTTTTGGGTATTTTTTTGATAATTCAATATTACACTTTATGGGTCAAGGCGACCAAAAAATTGGTTGTTTTGGCACAGTTTTTATTTTTTTACAGCATTCACCATAAAAAAATATGTGGCGGTTTGATTGGTACTATATTGGGGTACATATGACTTTTTGATTTCTTGGTATTGCACTTTTTGTTATGTGAGGTACAAAAAGTGGCTTTTTTGGCACAGTTTTTATATATCTTTTATGGTGTTTATCTGACGGTGTAGATTATGTGATAGGGTTAAGGGTTAAACTGCTGACATTGGCTTTTGCAACGATGATACAGCAGGGACCCAGCTGCATTGATTGGGCGTGCGCTGCTGCGGAAGTTAGGAGTTCCAGCAGGGAACAGCCTGTTGGAGCTCTCTGGATCCGACATAACATTGCCAGATGTTACCGTAATGGAGGCCAGCCCGTTTGACTACTTTTTCCCACCAGACAAAAACTGCTGCATGCAACACCTACCGCAGTGTGAAACATGCCTTGTACAGAAATAATACTGTCCAAATAATCGTTTTTCTTCCCAACATTTTTTTAAATCAAAATGTTTAAATCAAATTAATTATATTGATCAGCAGTCTGATGTATTGTTCTACATTAGTTATACGCCAGTTATAATGGAGTGGGTATACTAGGTACATTTATCAATAATGGCGTAGTTTGCACACAAAAAAATACATTAAAAACATTAAGTGGTGATTTGTTTCACCTCATATATCAAACGCGGCATGGCCCTTTTAAAATATGACTTTTTTAATTACAAACTTTATTATCCGCCTATTTCTCTCGATTTGTGACATTTTAACGCCAATAGCAGTAAAATGCAACTTTTAAAAAACTGAAATGCGACATTTCTTCCAACCCTGCCAGACCGCACTTATTTGCGACATTTCTAGTGGTAAATTGTGACTTCTGTCTCAGACTCTGGACATTTTTGTTATTGTTGTGTTTTTGTTGAATGGCAATTTACAGACAAAACCCTGTTGTTTAGCCCATTTATATTAGATAAAAGTAAATGCATCCGTTTTAATACTTACCTATCACTTGTTCTCACGACAAATTGTTTTTTCTTTTTGACAAAAAGTTGCATCTTTAAGCCATCAATGTGACTTTTTACACAAAACACCACCACATAAGCTGGATTAATTTTGCAATACAATAATTTGAGCCATTTCTGCCTGTAAAAGGATGATAAATGAGGCATAATATGCGCCAATTTGATAGCTCTGCCCACTTTGATATTCATAACTCATTTCTGGCGTGATGCATTTTTATGGTGAAAATTCTGGAGAAAACAGTTGATATATTTGGTGCAAATCAAAACGCCATTCTTTTTGGTGCATTTTACACAATAATTTTGGAGCAAAATGCTTACTATATGTCCCCCACTGTGTTACTTCTGATTGTTTTTCTTCATAAATAGGCTAGATTTATAAAAAATGGTGTAAAGAAAAACTGGTTTAGTTATCCATAGCAATCAATCAAATTCCACCTTTTATCTTTTTCAGGGCTCCTTTTGAAAATGAAAAGTTAAATCTGATTGGTTGCAATGGGCAACTAAGCCAGTTTTCCTTTACACCAGTTTGGTTATGGATTGGATGATGTACTGAACATCTCAGTCACAGCAGAATGACAGTGATGCTGTCTCTGAGTCTGACAATATGTCTCCTACTCCAAAACTGTTCATTTGAGGCCTAATAGAAGTATTTCTTTTCCATTATCTCTGTCTTTACTTTTCACCTTCCTTCTTTTAAGACAGAACACCCTTGTTGCTACTGAAGATATTGCTAGTGTTCCTGTTAATGAGTTGTGTGAGAAAATTCAGCATCTGGACTGCCATGAGGTGGCGGTTGAGGGGGAGGAAGAGGACATGATGACTAAAATGAACTGCTATGTTAGTGATGGTAGGGCACTCAGGAAAAATATAGAGGTGAGAATCACGAGAAGATGGCAAGGAGCCTATGACATATCTGTGAAAAGTGGTGGGGATGATGATGATTTTGTGTTGGACAGAACCTGGGAAAGGGATCAGGGTGTCAAGCACACTAGAAGTGGAAGTTGGTGGTATAAAAAGCGGACCTGATATATGGCCAAAACATAAAAAAAACATGTCATCGGCCGTACTTAGAGTTTATGGTGCCTTAGGCACTGTAGTGCCCTCAGCCCCTTCCCCATTGATGTCCATGAGTCTGAGCTCAGCCTGTTATCCTCTGCCTCTGCTGGAGAAGCCAGCTCAGTACATTACATCTATTGTTTTGCACTTGAGTTTCTCCAGTAATGAAGAACACTGGTTTATTAAAAACCCTAACTCTATGCATTTATTTCCCATTGGGATGCACCACACCTTACCATGCCCTCCAGAGAGAAGCAACAAGTGTTAACACCTAAACAGTGTCTGCAGGACTCAGCATAGTATTTGGTGTCATCTCCAACCTGGCCTCTGTACCACCTTAAGATATGGTCACCTTACCAACCAGCTGCAAATGGCCGTCATGAATCATGTGTAGTGCATGTGTAGTTGTGAGGTAATTTCCTTCAGCATGGATGACCAGAATATCCAAAGCCAAGGCCAGAACCACTGCCTCTACCAATAGTGGATTTGGCACCACTTGAGGGCCCTCTGGCCAAACCAGAACACTTTCCATTCGTTATCGGTCAGCCAAGACACAAGTTGTAGGGACGTCCATCCGCGTCCAATGAATGAATGAGTGTCCCACAATCCAAATTGATTTTTCCCCTTTTTTAGAAAAAAGTAAAAAAAAAATCAGTATGTCTTTGTGCTTGGTCACATTTAAACCTAGGACCCCAGTGCTGCAAGGCATCAGTTCTAACCACTGAGCCACTGTGCTGTCCAGTCGCCTTTATAATATCCCTGAACTGGAACTGTGATAGAGGCTCCCATCTCTGTGAACCAAAAATGCTCCCATCTCTCTCAATTGTGTATACCAGCAAATTGCTTCTACTGGGCATTGTGGGTACCCTTAATGCATTAATGTGATCCATACCCAAACCCCTGACTGGTGTGTTTTTTTTAAATAATTCTTTATTTTAAGTAAAGCAATAGAAAATCATACAAAACAATCATTGATGTAACATACACCATATATGCGTTAGAGTCAGGCAAAAATTAAAAGGAGGGGAAAGGATAGAGGTAGGGAGGGAGGAAAAGGAGGGGGTAAAATGGTGGGAGAAGAGAGGGGAGGGGGGGGGGCAAGAGGTAGGAGAGGGGACGGACGGAGGAGGGACATAGGGCTGAAAACAACATCAGTCAACAGAGATCCAAAGGCTTCTTGATCACTTCTCAGACTGAAAGAACAATCTTGATAACAGACGTCATCCGTACTGGGCTAGCAAAATAAGAAAATAAGAGACAGCAACAGCCTAAAGAATTTCTCGCTATCTGGGCAGAGGAAATAATGCAGAGCTAGTTCGTTTCCATCTAATCCACGGATCCCAAGTAACCAGAAAAGACGGATGTTGCCACTTCTCCCAACTGGCTAGCTCCTCTAGTTGAAAGAGAAGGTGGACCCTTTGATACCATTCTTGCACCGATGGTGCGATGGGATCAAGCCAGTGTACAGGCACTAATAGTTTGGCCGCTATTAAAAGATATGACTCCAGAGAATGCTTAGTAAAAGTACCAGCACCCTCATGCAGGTTTAGAAGTACTAAGCGTGGGGAAAGTGAAAGGGAAGGTGAACAAATATCTCTCATGCCTTTTTCTATGTTCCTCCAATATTCCTGTATTACAGGGCATGACCACCATATATGAAATAAGGTACCAGGTGAGTGGCCACATCTCCAACAGAGATCAGTGGATAAGGGAAACATCCTAGCAACTACATCAGGTGACCTGTACCACCTAGTCAAGAGTTTAAAGGCATTCTCTTGAGTCCTGATACAACGAGAGCACCCATGAGAGCGCTGTAGCACAGTTTTTATCTCTTGGGGAGAGAGCGTGATGTTAAGATCCTTCTCCCAAGCAGTCAAATAATGCGGTTTAGGGGGCGCTCTTTGCTCATTAATTTTTTTATAGAAACTAGATAGAAGATGTTTTGGCTGCTGAGGCATGAAAGACAATGTTTCAAACCAACTAGGGTCCCAGTGGGGAAACTTGTCCAAAAACCTTTTGCAGCACTCCGAAAAGTGTGCCATGTGGAGGTAGGAAACCGTTTTAATACCATGGTCATTCCGGAGTGTCTCAATTGTGGGGATACAACGATTTGCCAAGAGAGTCCCAACCGGGATTGTCTGAAGTTGAGCCCAGAAATCAGCCAATATCCCACTCTCTGTTCCTACAGTTACCGGAATAAGATGGGACGGGAAAAGGGGAGAAAGCGTCAGTGGAGTAGATTGCCCCAGAGAATTATGTAGCGTGAACCTGGCCGACATAAGACCTGCTATGGTGGGTTGAAACGTAGCTCTCTGAGAAACATCTGAAACAGGTTTCCACAATAAGTAAATATCATTAACAGTAAGTTGCGATTTCAGTACCTGAATTCCCAGTGGAGCATCTCTCGGTGATAGAACTTCTCCTAGGATTCTGAGTTGAGCAGCTGCGTAATATATTTTAAGATCGGGAAGACCAAAGCCTCCCTTATTTTTAGGCAGGGTTAGAGAGCTATAAGCTAGCCTTGGCTTGGTTCTCTTCCAAAGGAAGGCAGAAAAAAGCCGGCGAATTTTAGCAAAAAATGCTGGAGGTAAGTAAATCGGGGCAGCCTGCAGAACACAGAACCCGGGGTAGAATATAGGTTTGTAGAAGGTTTTTTCTACCAATCCAGGACATCATAGGGATTTCAAAGGATTTCAGCTGGGCAGATATCTCCCGTAACAGAGGTGCATAATTAAGGGCATAAATCTGTGTAAGATCTTTCGAGATCTTAATACCGAGGTATTTAATGGAAGAACTGGGCCAAGCAAAGGGGTAATGAGCAGAAAGGAATTCCTGAGACTGTTTAGATAGACCCACTCCAATGGCCTCACACTTGGACAGATTAATCTTAAAGTTTGATATATCCCCAAAGGCATTAAAAGAGTCTATTATAATTGGAAATGCAGTGACCGGATCTGTTAAGAAAAGTAATAAGTCATCCGCAAAAGCTGCTATCTGGTGGTGGACATTGGCGACCTGAAGACCAACTATGGAGGGATTACGGCGAATAGACTGCAAGAGCAGTTCTAAGGCCAAGACAAATAAAGTAGGGGATAATGGGCAGCCCTGGCGAGTGCCATTCGTGATCTTAAAGGGGCTAGATAATACTCCATTAGCCCTCACTCTAGCGGTGGGACCTCTATAAAGAGCAAAGATGGCATCTATAAAAGGCACAGGTAAGCCAAATCGTAAGATTACCATTCTCATATAGTGCCAGTCCACTCGGTCAAAAGCCTTTTCCGCGTCCGTACTGAGGAGGGTAAGGCTCATGTTTTTATTGGAAGCGTAAGAGATAGTCTGGAGGACTCTGATAGAATTATCTCGTCCCTCACGCCCCTGCACGAATCCCACTTGTTCCCTATTTACCAGAGATGGAACAATGGAAGATAACCTTTGGGCCAGAATCTTTGCAAACAGCTTCACATCAGAATCCAAAAGGGATATAGGTCTGTAGCTAGAACACAGTGTCGGGTCTTTACCTTCTTTGGGAATTATACTGATATGGGCTTCTAACGCCTGTGGTGCTATATGGGAACCCAACAATAAGCTATTAAAGTAAGTAGACAGCCGGGGGACAAGTTGTGAGGCAAACAACTTATAATAGGCAATTGGGAGGCCATCCAGCCCTGGAGTTTTCCCAGAGGGGACAGACTTCATTACTCTATGAATTTCTGCATCTAATATCAGCTCCAACAATTTCTCTTTAATGTCCAGAGAGATAGAAGGCAACTCCAAGGCGTTCAAAAATGCGTCAATACGATCCGACCTAGCCTGTAAATCCTCTGGGGTTTCACCCGCTCTAAGATTATACAAATTGCTGTAGAAAGCTGAGAAGGCATTAGCTATTTCTTCATCAGAACTTGTCATAGCACCATTAGGAGAAGTAACCTTTGCAATGTGTGCTTTGTCTCTAGCTTTTTTAATTAAAGCCGACATTAACTTCCCTCCTTTATCGCCATGGGCATATTGTTTGTAGCGAGCTCTCAAATAATTCTTAGCGGATCTAGCATGCAATAAATCTTTAAGCTCCTGGCGCAGAGCTGTCAAATCTGCAAGTTCTGATGCAGCTAAGGCTACTTTCACACTAGCGTTAGCACGGATCCGGCACCTAAAGGGTGCCGACGGATCCGTGCTAACGCTATACATGTGTGGAGCCGGAGCAGCGCTCCGGCCCCACACATGACACACATTAAAACAACACACAGACTACATACAAACAAACATACAGACATACATACAAACATACAGACATACATACTCACATACTCCCGGGACGCCGGCAGAACGTCTTCACGCGCCTCCTGCGCGCAGTGATGACGATTCCCCACAGCGCCCTCTGCTGGGCGCAGTGGGGAAACGTCATCGCAGCGTGCAGGAGGCGCGTGAAGACCTGCTGCCGGCGTCCCGGGAGTATGTGAGTATGTATGTATGTCTGTATGTTTGTATGTATGTCTGTATGTTTGTTTGTATGTAGTCTGTGTGTATGTATGCCGGATCCGGAATGACCCCCCATTGGAAATCAATGGAGGACAGATCCGGATTACTGGTGTGTCCACACCAAACGGATCCGTCCCCATTGACTTCCATTGGGGGTCATTCCGGATCCGTCTTGGTGCGGATGCCTGGACCGGAGAGCAAACCGCAGCATGCTGCGGTTTGTTCTCCGGTCTGAAGACGGAACGGAATGCTTTCAGGAGCATTCCGTTGTCTTCAGTTCAGTTTTGTCCCCATTGACAATGAATGGGGACAAAACTGAAGCGTTTTTTTCCGGTATTGAGCCCCTTTGACGGAACTCAATACCGGAATTTAAAAACGCTAGTGTGAAAGTAGCCTTAGGAGAGTTTGTGTACCTTCTCCTTTTGCGCAATGCGATTGAGCAACAAAGATACACGCAGGCTAGATTGCTTTTTGACATAAGAACCATAAGAGATGAACTCGCCTCGCATATAAGCCTTGTGGGCCTCCCATATAGCAGCTTGGCTCGGGGTGGAGTTAGCGTTAACATCAAAATAAGATGTAAGTTTGGAGGAAAAGAAATCCCTACTGGAGGACGATCCCAATAGCTGAGGATTAAGCTTCCAAGACCATTCCCTAGAATTCCGATGCAAAAACTGCAATGCCAAGGATATCGGGGAATGGTCAGATACAGTAATGTTTCCAATATCAGTTTTGGTGACATTGGGGAGAAGATGACGCGAAATTAAGAAATAATCAATTCGGTGGTAGGATCCGTGGGGGTTCGAGAAGAACGTATAGTCCCTACCAGTGGGATTAGAGGTCCTCCAGACATCTATGACCCCTAATTCTTCAAAGAGTCTGTGGAGACCACCAAGTGCTCTATAAGAGAAGGGGACACGTTGTGAGGTCGTGTCTATCAGGGGATTGAGGGCAACATTAAAGTCACCTCCTATAATCAGTACACCTGAGTTAAACAGCGAGATGGCCCGAAGGACTTTTCTTAACCAAGGAATGGTACCTTTGTTTGGGGCATAAATATTACAAATAGTAAAGGTCTGGGAGCCAAAGATGCCCTTAAGTAGGAGATATCTGCCCAGCGGATCCACCACCATGTCCACAAAGCGGAAAGGTACATTTTTATGAATACCAATACTCACACCTCTGGATGCTCCACTGGGACTGGGCGCATGAAACCAGGTTTTGTAAGGACCGTGTATCAGTGTAGGTACATGGCTTTCTCTGAAGTGCGTTTCCTGCAAGAGAATAACATCAGTTTTTATTTTTCTTAACAAAGCAAAGATTTGACTGCGTTTTCTCGGTGCATTGCCCCCCTTAATATTAAAGGAGGCAAAGTGTATGTCATAAAGTGCCATATCCACACTTATGTAAAAGCTGATAGAGCTGGCTAAGCCTTGCAGTTACAGTCGAGCCCAGTACGGTGACCACAAAACAAAGGAAAACAGTGAAATGATGAACAGAAAGAATAACAAATGTGACAGAAAGGGAGGATGTCAATCGTATGGGGGGGTAACATCCTCAAAAGTAAGGCCTGATCGTGAAACGCCCGAAACCAAACCAGGCAATTACAACAGCATGATCCCAAAGAAAGAGCTATGAAGGAGGACAGGAAAGATAGAAATGCAGCCAGATAGGGCAAGAGGAAGGGGATCAGAGTCGCCAGCACCACTGGCCAATTCGAATGTCAAAAATCAGGAATGACATAAAAAATTGTGCAAAGAAACCAACATATCAACTAGCATGTTGAGGGTGAGTAAGTAATAAGGGACTTGTGGAAGACAACCCTGAAAGGCCGTGGCTCGCTAAAGGAAGAAAAATGGGGGGGGGACCCCTGTCCCCAACTCCACCACCCCCGACCCCACTCAAGAAATAGCTCTACAAAACTCCAAAGGGGCTCAGTCACTTAGGAGTGTCAGCTGAGGCCTGGTTCTTGGGTCTTGATGTGCGCTGTTTTTTCACTGGAGTCCAGGCATCAGGGCTTGGAAGGTCAGGAAAGACCGGGCCCACCGGTATCGGCATCCAAGATTCCACTGGGATAGGATCCACTTGTAAAGCTTGCCAGACCGAAGGTAAGTCCTCTGGTTTGCGAATCGTAAATCTGGATCCGTTTACAGCAAACTGCAGACCGAAAGGGAAAAGCCAACGATATGGTGTCTTTCTCGATCTAAGCAAGTCAGTTAATGGCTTAAGCAGGCGCCTCTTCAGGAGGGTCGAAGGGGCCAGATCCTGGTATAACTGAATCTTAGCATCTCGGAACTGCAGTTCATTTCGTGACCTGGCGGCATTTAACAAGGCGAGAGTGTCAACGTAGCTCAATAGGCCGCAAATAATGTCTCTAGGAGGGTCCCCAGAGGGAGGTTTCGGTTTCAGGGCCCTGTGGGCACGTTCAATGATCACTTTAGCGGCAGGCTCGGGGCCTAGTAAATCGACAAACAACGATCTCACCGCCTCCACCGTAGCCTCCGGGCTCTCCGTTTCAGGGATACCTCTAATTCTGACATTCTTCCTCCGGCTCCGGTTTTCCTGATCCTCCAATGCAAGAAAAGCCTGGTTAAGGTGAGAATAGTGAAAGGTAAGTTGGTCTCTCACCGCTGCGCCATGCGTCAACAAGGCCTGCTGCACAGTCCCTAAGGATTCAATGCGGGTCCCCACATGCCGAATATCGGCTCTCATCTCAGCCATCTCTGCTACAAGGGGGGCCATAGCTCTCGTGAGAGCTCTTTTCAAAAAGCCTCTCGAGATCGCTTGAGCTGCCAGTCTATCTGGTACATCAGAGGTACTTTCTGCTTCTGACTCCTCGGAGCCGGATCCCGCCACCGAGTCAGGCGGCGCCATCTTGGATTGGCGTGCGACAGCTTCAGCTGAGTGTTTTTTAAGGTATTTATCCATTTCTTGCTGGGATTGAGCCGGCTTGCCAAGTCCCAAAGTCTCCCTCTGCTTCTCCTTGCCAGTATTTTTCCCCATAATCGTGGTGGGAACGCTGTTATTGCTGAAATAGGCATTCGGCAGCAGGAGCTACTCGCTCACACGTCCGCCATAGAGTTCGGTCAGGCTCCGCCCCCCCTGACTGGTGTGTTTTTGAACTGGCTATAAAACACATCAATTTTTTGTCTGGAACCTACACACCATGAGGCCTGACATTTATTGAGAAAGCCATTAGGTAAGTCTCATACTCATTTTTGCATGTTTCTAATAATGCTGTAATTAACTAAACACAAAAGAGTTGAATCTATGGGTTTGTGTCTATTCTGTACCCTAGATTGTTGTCTGACCAAACCTTCAGTACTCTCCTTACTGCGAAGGATGTGCCTGAGTGTTCATCACCTCCTAGTTTTGTAAAAATTAAAAAAAACAACAACCCTGCAGCATCCATTGTTCCTGCCTTACCTTTGGACCCCCTCTTCTCATCTCACCCAGCAGTTTCCATAACACCTGTGTATTAGTTTTGCCAGCATACTTCCCCTTTACATCTGTCCATGACTTCCAGGCCCTTCTGTAGGCTGTCCGAGTGTTGTCTTTCAGAGAGTGTCTGATTAAGACATCTCAGTTGGGATTACAAGCTAACAAATATTGTTAAGGCATGGCTCACTTAGCATGCGAGCATTGGGTACTAGTCTGAAAAATTCTGCCATTTTCCCATGGATAGTGCATCCGCTACCCCATTGTTGACCCCAGGGACATGTCTGGCCCTGAGCTGAATGTTGTACTGCATACATCTCAACACTAAGAGGGACATTTATCAATTCGGATATGTCAGTTTTGTGGTCTATAAAAATCTCAAGTCATGGCAACTGCGGCATTTGGTTAAATTTGCAACATTTCGCTATCCTCGCCACTTTTCACAGTGGTCTATGTTTAAGGGCTAAGAGTGATATTAGACCTGGATTATGGCTCATTTACTATGTGTGGCTTTCGCAAACCCAAGTCCCAACTTAAGCCTAGCAACCCCACCCGATGTACTTTTACACCTAAAGGTGTAAACCAAATTATGCTCACGCTACACCGGTAGCTGAAACCCCTTGTAAAACCCCTCCTGCGACATGCCTTTTAGTTTGTCCATTCCTACCAGAGTTAATGCTCATTACTTTATCACAGAAGGATTGTAGGGAATTTTTTGGCTTACTCTTTCCTTTCCCTTTTAAACAGTCTGCATGTGGCTGGTTCTCCCCACAAGTTGTACAGCTATGGTGATATTTCCAAGAAAAAAAAAACCCTGTTGCATGATTTTCATTATATGCTCAACACAAATTCTTTCTATTTGCTCTTCTTTGCTACTCCCATACAATAAATGGGGCAGCTTGGGTGAAATTACACCTGCTCACCGCTACATATGTTACGGCGAGCAGGTAAACAATGAAGAGAAGGCAGAACTGGCACGGCGCGCGCCTCCTCTTCAAACAGCTGATCGGCGGGGGGGGGGGGGGCGGGTGTCGGACCCCCGCTGATCTGATATTGATGACCTATCTTAAGGATAGGAGTCATCAATAAATATAACTTGGATAACCCCTGTAACCACTCCACGTGTTATAATAAATACTGCTGTCTGTTTGTACTTTATTTGTGGGCACTCCTTCTTTATAGACCAGGGTTCAGCAACCTTTGGCACTCCAGCTGTTGTGAAACTGCAACTCCCAGTATGCTCCATTCCCTTCTATGAAACTTCAGAGAACAGTTGAGCAGCTTTGTATGCTGGTAGTTGTAGTTTCACAACAGCTGGAGTGCCGAAGGTTGCAGAACCCTGTTATAGACAATTAATAAGTTGCATGTTTGGGAGCTGAAAAATCAGTTTAGACATATATAATCAATTTAGTTAGGGTTGCCCTGAATACGTAAGTCCAAGTTCACATTAACCTGAAAGGATTATTCCCATATATAAAGTGATTTCATATCAGTAGCATCCCAGAGAACAGACACCTTCAATTCTGAAAATAAAATTTAGCATTGCATCCCCTTCAAAACTTGTCTGTACATCCAGGGGCAAATGCGCTGCTGTTCTGGGAAAACTTAGAGGGGACACAGCTTTATAGCCCCTTCATTTTCAGAATTGTTAGGAGTCCCAGAAGCTGAGAGAGACCCCCAATCAGACCCCCCAATGTTAATCAGACCACAGAACAGACCCCCATTGTTAATAAGATCCCCAATCAAATCTCAGATCAGGCCTTCATATTAATAAGTCCCCCAATCAGACCTCAGATCAGATCTCCATATTAATAAGTCCCCCAATAAGACCTCAGATCAGAGCCCAATGTGAATGACCCCCATTCAGACCTCAGTTCAGACCCTCATGATCATATCAGGAAAAAAAAATAAAACAACTTACCTCTCCTGCTCCAGCCACTGCTGCTGCTCCTGTCATCCAGCTCCCCTTTTGTTCTTCCTGCCACACAGCATGAGGTCACAGATCGCCCACATCCTCACTCTTTGAACAGTCTCAGCACATTGAATGGCCAAGGAAGACCAGGAAGTGGTAAGTGTAGAGCCCGGGGAGCGCTGCCTTCACAGCTTTCCTGGGCTCCTATACTAATGAGCGCTTCCATAATGGATTTTCCACAGCTAGGTGCTGACGTCAAGAAGCAAAGGACAGGTCTGTGACAGCAAGATGTGTGGGTAAGGAGGATTATTCCATGACTCCCTGCATGCAGCAATACACCCCAAATGACTCCAGCATGTATGTTTTAGTGATGTTGAGTACATTAGTTGATTTTTCACAAAAATGCAGTAATTGCGAACTTCAACAAAACCAGTTTCTGAAACAGCACGGCTGGAACCAGGGGCATAGCTAAAGGCTCATGGGCCCTGGTGCAAGAGTTCAGTTTGGGCCCCCCTTCCCTTAGTTCTTTATAGCCAGGGGCAGGGAAGCACATAGCCTTCTGCTGCCTGAGGCAAAATTTGAAACGGCAGCTCCCCCCCATGCAAAATTCATGAGCTAACCCCAGAGGTGTTACTTGACCAGCATGTACTTTCTATAATACAGATGTCTTCTTATATGGCACAAGGGTCTTTGGGCCCCTTCAAGCCCCTGGGCCCGGTAGCGACTTCTGCACCCGCTATAGCTACGCAACTGGCTGGAACATTGGGGTCTTGTCAGGGCCGGTTTTAGACAAAGTGTGGCCCTGGGCAAAATTGAAAGTGGGGCCCCAAATCCTGAAATACTGGACCAGAAGTTGGACAGGACTTTGTAGGCACAGACAGCGGTTGCACCCACAGCAGCTGATTGTAGAACGTCACATTATATCTCTTTAGCCTTTCGACTGTAAGCTGCAGAATCCGCATCAGGTTTTTTTGGAGGTGTTTTTTTTTCGGATGCATTTTATTACACACTTTTTGATTCAGTTTTGCTGTGGATTTTAATTCGTGACCATTTTCAAAGGGAATTCTGGACATAGAACCCGCATGAAGAATGGCCAGAGCACTTTTTTTCCTGGTGTATTTTATATAACCACAAGCAGAAAAAAAAGCGGTTGTCCCATCCGGGTGCCTGAAGTGAAGGGAGTGTGCAAGTACGGCACAGCATCCTCCATTATGCTATGATGAGTGGCTGATCACATTTTTTACATTTACATGTCCCCCTGTGGCTCCCATACAGTATAATGACCCCACAGTGGCCCTCCATTGAGAATAATGACCCCCAGTCAACCCCCATTTAGAATAATGACCCCCACACTGGGGGTTATACTGTATGAAGGGGACACTGGGGGTCATTATATTGAACGGGGTCCCTAGGGGTCATTGGGGATCATTATAGTAAATGGGGGGTACTGGGGGTCATTATACTGTGTCAGGGGTCCTCACACAGTGTAATGACCACCCAGTGGCCCCCTCAAATACTTATCATGCTGGCGGTCCTTTCATTCACTAACCACAACTCATCTCCCTGCACTCCTCTCCTCCGGCCCGCTGCAGTAGTGAGACACACGTCATGATGTCACTGCTGGGCCTGGAGGAGAGAAGGATCTGTGCAGTGATATAGCTAGAACTGACTGGGCCCCACAGCAAATTTTTGTCCCCCCCCCCCTTCCCCCAAGTGGGTTAACATCACGATTTGCAATGCATTTGATGTATACATTGATTTTTAAAAAAGGGCACTGCATACAAATATGCAGCGCACCACGTCCAGTACAAAAAATGCATACATTAACGTATGTTTTTTTTTTTTTTTTTTTACAATGGACCCGTTTGGAGAACAGACGCCACTGTATGGCATTAGTCTGAGGCATCTGTTAATGTATACGTTTTTAGTATACATTAAACGGATGGGAAAAATGTAATGTGAACCCCGCCTTAGTGCCAGAATAAGCACCAGTACTGACAGCGCACAACCTGGTCCTGGTGGTCAGGGGTGAGGACTGTGTTTCCCAAGAATAATTTATACATACAGGGCCCAGTATAATACACTGGAATATATATACTATAAAGATATTAGCCCTACCCTGGAATAATAATACAATTAGGGGGTCATTTACTAAACAGAAATGCATCTATATTAGTGGATTTCTGACACAGATTGTGGCACAAAGATCCTTTGCGCCACAATCTGCAACTTTTCCCACCTCATGCCAGATCTAAAAAATATGACGTGGGCAGGGAAGGGGAAACAGTTATTGCCAAACAGTTATTGGATAACACCACTATACAGTGACTGGATAACACCACCATACAGTAAATAGATAACTCCGCCATACAGTGACCGGATAACTCCACCATACAGTGACTGGATAACACCGCCATACAGTAACTGGATAACACCACCATACAGTAAATAGATAACTCCGCCATACAGTGACCGGATATCTCCATACAGTGACTGGATATCTCCATACAGTGACCGAATAACTCCACCATACAGTGACCGGATAACACCACCATACAGTGACCGGATAACACCACCATACAGTGACCGGATAACACCACCATACAGTGACCGGATAACACCACCATACAGTGACCGGATAACACCACCATACAGTGACCGGATAACTCCACCATACAGTGACCGGATAACTCCACCATACAGTGACCGGATAACACCACCATACAGTGACCGGATAACACCACCATACAGTGACCGGATAACACCACTATACAGTGACCGGATAACACCACCATACAGTGACCGGATAACACCACCATACAGTGACCGGATAACTCCACCATACAGTGACCGAATAACTCCACCATACAGTGACAGGATAACTCTGTCATACAGCAACTGGATAACACCGCCATACAGTAAATAGATAACTCCACCATACAGTGACTGTATAACACCACCATACAGTAAACGGAAAACTCCACCATACAGTAAATAGATAACTCCGCCATACAGTGACTGGATAACTCCACCATACAGTGACTGGATAACACCTCCATACAGTGACTGGATAACACCACCATACAGTAAATAGATAACTCCGCCATACAGTGACCGGATATCTCCATACAGTGACCGAATAACTCCACCATACAGTGACCGGATAACACCACCATACAGTAAATAGATAACTCCGCCATACAGTGACTGTATAACACAACCATACAGTGACCGGATACCTCCATACAGTGACTGTATAACACCACCATACAGTGACGGGATAAAAGGGTATTATACAGTGTTATACAGTGCAGGGAATGACTAGGGGCACTGTACAGGGTATTGTAAGAGGGCACAATGCAGGGGGCATAGTACAGGGTACGGGGGCACAATCACATGACCCTGTGACGTTAGACAGTCCTTATGATGCATGCAGTTTAGATACCACCATAACAAGAGGCAGAGGAGTAAGACAGGTGACCAGGGCCATGTATGGACAATAGGGGTGGACACAGCAAGTAGGTGGAAGGGGCTCTTAGGGGGATTCATACAAGAAGTAGGGGGAGAAAGAAGGGTAGCAGGAGGTCTGGATACAGGAGGTGGGAAAGGAGACAGCAGGGGCTCTGTGAGAAAGAGATAAGAGAAGGACAGGATGGGGGGGGAACAGGGGCCACGGAAGCTTATTAATACAGTAAAACAACTAAATAGCATGGATGCTGCAGGTCTATGGCATCCAGCAGCAGCATGACGAGTTCCCTGAACGACCAATCCCACCCCCCACGCCCCGAGAACAGACAGTCACAGACTCACAGAGCAGACTTACATTGCTTCACACGCTGCTCCAGCCCTGCCGTCTCTCTCCTCCTCATGCAGTACGTCCTGTGTGGAGGGGGGTGTCTGAAGCTTGTCAGGCAACTTTCCTGCTCTGCTGGAGTGGAGGGGGCGTGTCTGAAGCCCCGCAGCACAGGAGCTTGTGGGGACAGCAGCAGCTGGACTCCTTATGCTGTGCAAATAGGCTGGATAACACCACCTGGGGAGCTACGGTTAGTGAATGAAACTTGAGACAACAGGGGGCCCCTTTTGGAAAGGGGGCCCTGGGCAATTGCCCTGTTTGCCCCCCCCTAACGCCGGCCCTGGGTCTTGTAAATAGTTTGATAGGACTGTTCCCTTTAATATGCAATTGGGGAGCCTCTGGCACTGGAACTATGGAACAGGAAGCAGAGCTCTGTTCAAAGTGTAGTGGCCGTGCTGGGTCATTGCAGCTCCTATTGAAGTGAATAGGAGATAAACTGCAGTAATCCAGTTTTCTGCTGGATAAATCCAGCTGGATAAATGTTATGATCTACATCCCAGTGAGTAACATCTTTACATAACAGTGGCCTACATGCTGTACACGGTATGTTGGTATATGGGCAATGAAATATATAACAACATTGAAAAGGAGTTTTGTGCCATGTCTTGCGTGCTACATTTTACCTTAACTTTTTTTCATATCATGATTTTACAAGTGTACACATTCAATAAAGTCACTTTCAGCTCCAGCAAGCTTAAACAATACCGTTCTTATAACTATAAGGCTAGTAAAACAAAATGTATCATAGTGGCTAGATAAATGAAAGTTGAATGTAAAGAGGGAGGAAGGAAGAAAGGAACACATTGTGAGTGTAGAAATATGCAAAACATCTATGCATTTTGATCTTTACAATGTAGTTTACTGGAGGTATAGTCGTAAAAATAATAAATTAGGAATACCTAAGACCTGTGACTTTGCTCTCTTATATCCAGCATAATACCACAAAGATAAAGCATCAATATTTAACTCCCAAAAAAACTCTTTAATGTATATCATCTACTTCGACCACACGGTCAGGATTCTGCATGCAGCTTTGGAAGCCAAAACCAAGAGTGAAAACATGCCAGCTCCAGAGTTGAAAGTCTATGTAAAATATAAAATCCAGAACACACAAGAGGTTTTTGGCTAATGCCTTTTTTTCTAAATGGTGGCTTGCTTTTTTCTAGTTTTTTTATTAGCTCTTCTATAGGGGAAAGAATAAACAGAAAAAAATGCTATCCACACATTTGTTTTGAACAAAAAACACCTCTAAAAACACATACAGTATGATAAAAGACACGAGTGGTTGCTTTGGCTATTTTTATTGGTAAAAACATCAGGCCAAATTCGTATGTGTAGATATGAGAATTATGGGGAATATTTATTGTGGTGTATTTTGTGTCAGAATATTTTCACCAGTTTTATTTTGTGTAATGTTGATGAACAGTTCCTTGTTTGTTCTTTGTTTGTTAAAGTTAAAAGGTGCTTATGTTGTGAAATTCACCCAACATATGGCGCCTTTTTTCTAATGCAATCTATATGGAAGATGCAAAACAATGTTCCAGAGGGTGCCTATTTGTGACACAATGTCACAATTGTCTAGGATGCTGCAAATGACGCATTCGCTTAATATATTTGGGACATTGATTTTTTTTAAGCGTGCAACCCCTATAACCACCTAACTGTTTTGCCCGAGTCCAGCTCGGGCAGTGTGAAAACTAGCTAACTGGAGGGGGAGGGCTGCTTTAGATGGTGATATCTCCTCAATGGTAGCAGCTAGAAACATGCAACTGATCTTGTCTGAAATCTGACCGTCCTACAAGACCAAAATGACAGCTAAAGTCCAAGCAACAGAGGAAAAATCACTTTTAGAAATCAAGTCGGGAATAATCGCAAGTAAACTTTCATTTTCAGCTGCATTCACAGCATCCTGATTTCTATCAGTGATATCTTCCTCTCTCCTGAATATATTGCTGTTTTGGTCTTGTATGGAAACCTGGACTGTCAGCTTTCATACAAGACCAGTTGCATGTTTCTAGCTGCTACCATTCAGGAGGTAGCAGCATATAAAGCAGCCCTTCCCCCTCCAGTTAGTATTCTTAGGGGGTCACAGCACTCAATCCCTTGAAATGGCGAGAGTGGGTGCAGGTTCTGATGGGGCCCAGTCTCCACCAGGGGCCAGTTAGTATATTATCAATATAGAGTCAGACAGCACTCCAATTGCGGTGAATAAACGTGATTTTTTTATTTTCAGCCGTACATTATTTCATGAAGCGACGTTTCGGGCTAACAGATTGCCCTTCATCAGGCTAAGGTCCATGTGTGTAGGAGTGTCGGCTGTATCGGGATCGATACAGCCGACACTCCTACACACATGGACCTTAGCCTGATGAAGGGCAATCTGTTAGCCCGAAACGTCGCTTCATGAAATAATGTACGGCTGAAAATAAAAAAATCACGTTTATTCACCGCAATTGGAGTGCTGTCTGACTCTATATTGATAATATATGTTCCCCCTCCAGTTAGCTACTTTTCCCACTGCTGGAACTCCACTCTGGCAAAACAGTTAGGGAGTTAATATGGGAGATAAGTGACCACTTCAAAACAGTACGTAATACATTGGTACTCTATAAAAGCAACAGGAAAAAAAAATGGTTGACACAGCAAGTATGTTTTTATTAGGGGAAAAAAATTACACAGGACAAGTCTGTAGTACAAATATATGAACTTAAAATTCACAAATCACACATAGTAAAGGCGCATTTAAATGAGTAGATAATTGTTTAGGCAATTAACAACATAACCAACAGTTTCATGCAATGATTATAATGTACAAATTCATTCGTAAGCGACTGTTTTATTGCTTAATTGAGGATCGTTCATGGTACTTAGACAGCAGCAATTTACATAACACAAGCCTATTTTTACATTGTTAACATCACAAAAAAAATCACACAATGTATCTTTACATTACCACATTTCACTTTACGACAAACAATAATTTATTAGTTGAAATAAATGATTTTACAAGCATTGAATGTTTTCAGTACAGAAGTTCAGCCGTAACATACATTTACACTACACAATTATCATCCAACATGAATGGTTAGTGTTCTAAATGTGCAGGTTCTGGTTGTAAGTACACTTTCAAGTTAGTGTGGCTTCCAGTCATGAAATTGCTCCTGCTAACAATACACCAATAAATATTGAATTGATGGCACAGACTCAACCAAATACATGGAGCTACACATCTAGCTGAAAGGCTATGTAGACCTTTGGGGGCAAATGTTATGTTATTATTGCACGGTACTTTTTTGAGCTAAAATTATTTTTCAGTTGGTCTTTACTGAAAATATGGAATCCTTTTGTGTGTACAGAGCTGAGATGCTGTAGTAGCTGCCTGTGGATTTAGGGAGTTGGGGAGCTGAGGGGCTCCTTATCTCTGCTCTCTGACAATATAATCACTCATTACAGCTCAGTCCTTATCTTACTGATAAGAATGTGGCTTAAATAAGTCCTCTTAGTAGTTTAGAGATAAGGATGACTGGCACAAAGTGAAAGTGAAAGTACCAGTCATCCTGCTAGAAAAACAGTTAACCCCTTGTGACAGAACAGCTAAATATTTTTAATAAAGGCCAATTGAAAATATGATTTTTAACCATAAATGAGTAACACGCAATCATAACAATAAATGCCTCCAAAGGTGTACATAGCCTAGGGGTATTCTGTTTGTGAGAAGTTATCTCTTATCCACAGGAAAGAGGATAACTATTACCCCACCAATCACAAGACTGGAGACCTTATACGTCTCTGGGGCCCCCCAAATGAAAAGAGTGGCAGATCAGGCATGCATACTGCCATTTGATTCGGCTCCATAAGAAAGCGCTGTACTCTGCTTTCTCCAGAACTACCATAGAGATACGAGAAGCAGCAGTGCACATGCCCAATCTGCTGCTCTGTTTATTTTGGGAGCTCCGAAGGTTAAGTGGTCCCCTTCTTATGATTGGTCAGGGTTCTAGTGGTAGGACCCCCACCGATCCAATAGCTAAACTGTATCCTGTTTATAGGGGATAACTTCTCACAAGCAGAATTCCCCTTTTAAGCAAAAACTGTTAAATAAGGGTTGGACTAATTACATGAGTTTATTTTCTTGAACTGTTTGTAGTCTATAACATATTGGATATACAGTAAGTTTCTGCTATAACTATCCTACTACTATGCTACTATTACTGGTAGCAATAATACCAGTACTGTAGTTTATTGCCCACACTCTTATGCCAAAAAAAGACTTTTAATGTACTGTATAATTCCCAATACAAATGACATTCAAATGCAAGTGAAGTGTACTAGAGACCATGCTAGGACACATGAAGAAAGAATTCCTTTGTGTTACAAACTCTGCATTCTATAACTGTTTTTTGCTATTTATGTGGCAATCCTCACTGAGTGATGTGAGCCAACTGCTGTAATATGATTTCATCCAATGTCTTTAAAAAGCACTTGCACTAGCAGAAGCTATACATTACACTTGTACCTAAACATAGGGGGCACTTGAGGCCATAACATTTTAAGCCAAGGAACTATATACTGATTTGAGTGCACAATTGTATAGACTATTAAATGTTTCCTAGAGGATTTAAGATGTATTTAGGCTAAACTAGCAGAGAATATCGAATAGGGGGTGTGGAAAATCCCTTTATGTGCGGCCATATAGTCATGCTGGGTTTCTGCTGCGTCAAAAATTTTACATGAATTTGTACCGCAAAACAGTTGACATTGTATAGATGGCAGAGCCATAAGGCCTCGTCCACATTTACGTTTTTCACTGACGTGTGCTGTCTGCATTTTTCACGGACAGCACACGTACCCATTGATTTAAATGTATCTGTTCACATTTCAGCATTTTTCTACTGAGCGTGGGTCAGTAAAAAAATCACGGGGACATGCACTACTTTGATCCGTGATGCGGATCAAGCACGCCCATTGAAGTCTATGGGTCCGTGAAAATCACTGACACACATCCGTGTTGTGTCCGTGATGCGTCCGTTTTTCACTGATGACTAATAGGAGCTTCTTTGGAAATTATTTTTCAGCTGAGCAACGTCAGTGAATTACGGATGCCACACGGATGGTAAAAACGGACACACGGACCAACCACGGATCCTTCACGGATAGCTTCATGGATTAAACACATACGCTTTTTTTCACGGATGTGTCACTGACACGGAAATGTGGACGAGGCCTAAGACTACATAAGCAAAAAAAAAAAAAAACTGGCTATGAAATTTCATACTTAACAAGCAACCATCAAAGTAAAGTTTAGACCATTAAAATTGAATAAACTAAGATGTTTTTAGGATTGTGTTCAGATGCTTAGTTATCAGCCCTTAACCCCTTCAACCCCAGGCCTGTTTTCACCTTCCTGCCCAGGCCATTTTTTGCAAATCTGACATGTGTCACTTTATGTGGTAATAACTTTGGAACGCTTTTACTTATCCAAGCCATTCTGAGACTGTTTTTTCGTCACATATTGTGCTTCACGACAGTCATCATTTTATAAATGTCATTTTACTTTTTAGGACGTTAGAAGGCCCAATTCAGATATAAAGTGATTTTGAGGGGCTTACGTAATGGAAACCACCCATAAATGATCCCATTTTAGAAACTACACCCCTCACATTATAAAAAACTGATGTTACAAACTTTGTTAATCCTTGAGGTGTTCCACAAGAATTAAAGGAAAATGGAGGTGAAATTTCAAAATTTTACTTTTTTGGTAGATTATTCATATTAATTTTTTTCTTGCAATACAGCAAGGGTTAATAGAATACTATACCTCAATATACATTGCTCTGATTCTGCAGTTTACAGAAATACCCCATATGTGGTGGTAAACGTCTCTATGGGTTTGTGGCAGTGGTCAGAAGGAAAGGAGCGCCATACGGATTTTGGAGGCAGATTTTGCTAGAATGGTTTTTAGGCATCATTTTGTAATTGAGAGACCCTGACGTACCCCTACAGTGGAAACCCTTAAAAAGTGACCCCATTTTGGAAACTACACCCTTCAAACAATATATTAAGGGGGGTACTGGCCACTTTGACCTCCTAAGCGTTTTACGAAATTTGGAAACACTTATCTGTGAAAATGAAAAGTTTCATTTCTTCCAATAAAATGTTGCTTTAGCCCCAAATTTTTCATTTTCACAAGGGGTAACAGGAGAAAAGCACCCCATAATTTGTTCCCCATTTTCTCCTGAAAAAGGAAGCAACATATGTGGTGGTAAACTGCTGTGGGGGCACATTGAAGGACTCGGAACAGAAGGAGCGCCATATGGATTTTGCAGCACAGATTTTGATGGATTGGTTTGCGGGTGCCATTGATTTTTATTTTTTTGAGTTATTGTCTTATGTGGGGGCTCATTTTTTGCGGGATGAGGTGAAGTTTTCATTGGTACCATTTTGGGGTACATAAGACTTTTTGATCGCTTAATATTACACTTTTTGTGAGTCAAGGTGAAAAAAATAGCTGTTTTGGCATAGTATTTTTTTAAATTTTTTTTACAGCATTCACCTGAGGGGGCAAATCATGTGATATTTTTATAGAGCAGGTTGTTACAGATGCCGCAATACCCAATATGTCTACCATTTTTATTTTTGTTAAATTTTACACATTAGATTTATTTTTGAGCAGAATAAAATCTTTTTTTTTGTGTTGCCATTTTCTGAGAGGCATATTTTTTTTATTTTTCTGGCGATAGTCTCAGGTAGGGTCTCATTTTTTGCGGGACGAGATGGCGCTTTGATTGGTACACCTTTTTGATCGCCTACTATTACACTTTTTGTGAGGCAAGAGGAAAAAAAATGGCTGTTTTGGCATAGTTTTTAAAAAATTTTTTACAGCATTCACCTGGGGGGCCATCTCATGTAATATTTTTATAGAGCTGGTTGTTATGGATGCGGTGATACCCAATATGTCTAACATTTTTATTTTTGGAAGGTTTTACACATTAGATGCATTTTTGAACAGAATAAAATGTTTTTTTTGTGTTGCTATTTTCTGAGAGCCATATTTTTTTTATTTTTTGGGCGATTGTCTCAGGTAGGGTCTAAATTTCTGCGGGAAGAGATGACAGTTTGATTGGTACCATTTTGGGGTAAATATGCCTTTTTGATCGCGTGGTATTACACTTTTTGTGAGTCAAGGTGAAAAAAAATGACTGTTATGGCATAGTTTTTCTATTTGTTTTACAGCATTCACCTGGGGGCCCATCTCATGTAATATCTTTATAGAGCAGGTTGTTACGGACGCGGCGATACCCAATATGTCTAACATTTTTATTTTTGGAAAGTTTTACACATTAGATGCATTTTTGAACAAAATAAAAAAAAATTGTGTTGCCATTTTCTGAGAGCCATATTTTTTTTATTTTTCTGGCGATTGTCTTAGGTAGGGTCTCATTTTTTGCGGGACAAGATTACGGTTTGATTGGTACCATTTTGGGGTACATATGCTTTTTGATCGCTTGCTATTACACTTTTTGTAAGGGAAGGTGATCATCTTTGAATATTCAACATCCGCCATACTTGTTACATTTTTCACATCTCTTCCAGTGTGAGAGTATAAGAGCAGTGAGGCTGGAGGGAGATGCTTCTCCTGCATTCCCCTCCATTCTCTCATAGGGTGAAGGACCTTGGAACTGCATCCTTATCAGTGCTATTCCTGTACTCACAGGTGGTTAAGGACCTGTGATGTCAACATAGGTTTGTGAGCACTCCTAACCATGGAACGGCACTGATTGTCAGTGGCGTTCCTGTACTCTCAGGAGAATAAGGACCTGTGATGATAATGTCATCATAGTTCCTTGAGCTGGCATATACATGGATCTTCATAAGTGCAGTTTATGTTTATTCATGTTAGGTGCTATCCTGACAGACAGGTCCACCAAGAATCTGCCAGTAGGGCAGATTCCGAGTCTGGGCCTGTCTGACTTTTTGTTGTTGTCAGTTGCAGGTAATAATTCTAAAGTTTTATGTGCCAAACAACAGTTTCCAAGTTTATTCTAGTGGTGTAATATGGTTAACAAAATTACTCCTTATAAAAAAGATTGCCTAAAAAAAAAGTAGCTGAAATACTGCAATTTCATGAAATTAAAAATTCAGTATCTGTATCGCAACTCCTGCAGTTTATTCTTTTTGTTATTTCTCTGTCCATCTTGCAGAGGGCTTGTTTTTGCCCTGTTAGAGAGGTATATGGAATTGGACCCACATAACAAATATACATTCTTGGATTATATTTGTGTAACTGGCAATGTGTTCTGTAATAGGACACATTGGGAGATTTATCATCTCCCTTGCTCCAGGAAAGTGGCTTTGAAGAGTCACAAGCTGTGTGTTTGTAACTTTTCTAAAGTGACTTAAAAAAAAAAAAGTTGCCAGTGCCTCTTTTTACGCCATCCTCACCACTTTTCCAAAGTGGAGTAAGCGCAGTAAGGATGGGAAAGGTCTGTGGCCAACACCTGAGGCATATTTATATTCATTTACATCACTTTTCTGGCGCAAATTAAGCCCACAATTTTTGTTTAGGCGCACGGACTGCCAGTAGATGCACCTAATTTATGACAAGGCTGGCACAGAGGATATCAAGACCAGTGGGAAAAGTGCCAGTCTTAATAAATCTCCCTCAATGTGTGGTATTCGGTGTTGACAGCGGCAGTATGGATCTCTCAGGTACATATGTACCTGAGAGATTGGGATTATGCATTTGTAAGTATGTTTGTAATTCCATTTTTATTATGTTATGTTATTTGTTGCATGTATACCAGGAGTAGGCAGGGATCCACAAAAGTAATACAGAAATTATTAAAGATCTAACACAATAAAATTGTCCTGTTTTCACTCAGAAGACAAGCATAAATGTTTTGTCTAAAATTTTGGCACAGTTTGTTGCTAAAAGTTGCATCTAGTGGTTTTTTTTTTGCCATGCTCAGCAAGGGGCCTGGCTTAGTTCAAAGGGGAAGAGGTGTGGACAAAACAGCAACTTTTTGCACAAAAATGCATCAAAATTTCTGCGTTAAAAATCTGAAAGTCAACTAAGGGTTGGTTCAAGAGGCATTCTCTTTTGATCCATCATAATAGAAGTCTATGGGCAGCATAACGGATCCGTCTGGTTTCCGTTATGCAGGATGGAAAACAAAGTCTTAAAGGCTTCTGTTTAGCATTCCATCTTACAAATTATGTTATATTCCATTATAAACGGAAACTATAACGGAATACCCTAATACAAGTGCAAACCTGCCCTAAAGTTGTCTTAGACAGTCTATAGATGCACCAGATTTATACCATCTCAAACCCTTTGATAATTCTGCCACATTTAAAGTCTATCTTGTCTAACTAATACTTAACTAATACTGTTCACACAATGATTTTCGTTTTTTTGTTTTGCACACATATATTTCAAAAAGGAGCAAAGACACTGAATATTTGCAGCATATTAATATACTACTTAATTATTCAATGGAGGAGAGGAGGGAAGGATGTGTTAGCCAGTTTTATAACTGACACAGGCTAGATTATATCACCACTGCCCTGTCAAACAAAGTAGGAACAAAAGGGCTAGGTGCTAGATGGAGCTTTGGTGCAATTATGTCGTCCTTGTTACACTAAATAACTAATTTACATATTAGGAAAAACTTAAAGCATTTATGGGATATTGATAGGATACGTCATAAATGTCAGGTTGCGTGTCCCATCTCCAGAATGGAGAAAAGCATGTAGAAAAGCACACAGCGCATGCTGAATTTATTAATAGATGTGCCATATTTGTCAATAGGCGCATAAATAAAGCAAAGTATTTTAAAGTTATTCAAAGTTTTATATCATTTTTACTTAGGAAAAAAATGTTCAGTGTTTAAATATATACAGGATAAGCTAATATTGCGTTATTGCACTTCAAAACCTTAGTGCTGCATTTAGTATATTTAGTATGTTTCATACTATATATTTCTGATGTAAATCTAATCTTTAATACATCTTTATGTCCAGTCATTTTAATTATTGCTGTTATAAGTGTCTGTATATTATACCTGCATCCATCTGAAAAGGATATTTGGGAGGAATATTGTGGGATTCGATCTATACGGCCCCATTCACGTAACTGTGGTGACGTCGTGCCCATGTTGTTGATCGCAAACCGTGGGTCCACAGAACATGTGCACCGGCCATGTGAACTCCACATCGCGGTGCAGAGCCATTGACTTTAATGGGTCCGCAATGCACAAGATTGCCCTTGCCTACTTGTGTTGCCCTGCCTTCTGTCAATCTAGATCTGCCTACAACATAGGGCCACTTTTAGGTTTTTCTCCAGGGCCACTTTAAGTTTCCAGTCCTCCCCTGCTGGCAGCTGCTATTTAAAGAATAAATGAACAAAAATTTCACTTGTTTATGCATTTATGTGCCGCACTCAAACACTACCGTCCTAGGCACCTGCCTAGTAGCCAACAAAGCCTTGCTGATATGTTTTAATGTGTTAATGCATAATGCCGTTCATGTACGACCGGGGTGGCCAGACCGCGGCTTGCGAGCTGAATGCGGCTCCTTGCCTCGCCACATGCGGCTTGCAGGGGAGCGCCGCAGCCACTTTACTTTAACACTGCCTGCGGCTGGCAGGGGAGCGGCGCGGCCAGCTTTCCTCTGCCATTACTAGGGATCGCAGGGGAGCGGGCCAGCTTTCCTTCTTGGCTCCTCCCAGCCCATGCCCTCCCATGTCCTGACGTTCACAGCCTTAGGACCTAGTATGTGGAAGGTCCGCGCTCTGACCTGACACTGTGAACGTCAGGTCACTGAGGAGAAGGTAAATGCCTGGAGGAGAGAAGGTTTTTTTTAAAATTAAAGTACTAATCATGGGGGTCTTATCTGACATGAGGGTACTATGAGCTCAGATAAGACCCCCAAATCCTCATCAGACCCCCACAAATAAGCCCCCTCCCCCAGTGCTCACCTCGCATATTAAAAATCAGACACTCCATGGTCAGATCTCCCTTATGTCAAATCATCCCCCTTCACATGATCTCAGCATGGGGGGGGGGGGTCATCTGAGCATGAGGGTGTCATCTGGGCATGGACCGGCATCTGGGCATGGACGGTCGACTGGGCGTGGACGGTTGTCTGGGCGTGGACAGTCATCTGAGCATGGGTGTCATCGGAGCATGAGGGAGGTCATCTGAGCATGAGGGTGGTCGTCTGAGCATGAGGGTGTCATCTGAGCATGGGGCAGTTATCTGAGCATGAGGGTATCATCTGAGCATGGGGCGGTGATCTGAGCATGGGGCAGTTCTCTGAGCATGGGCGGTCATCTGAGCATGAGGGTGTCATCTGAGCATGAGGGGTCATCTGAGCATGAGGGTGTCATCTGAACATGGGGCAGTCACCTGAGCATGGGGCAGTCATCTGAGCATGGGCGGTTGTCTGAGCATGGGGCAGTCATCTGAGCATGGGGCGGTGATCTGACAGGTAGGAAAGGTGGTTTAAATACACTTTTAAATGTTTGAAAACTCAATTGCAGTAATACTGTCGTGTGCACACATATTTGTGTAAATGTATACCTTGTGGCTCCTGGTAGTCATACGTTTTTTTTTTGTGGCCACCCCTGATGCACCGAATTAGTGTGCAGGGAACATATTAAGTGCGCCTGCAAGCTTAGCTCACTCCATACATGGCGGATGCTGATGATGCCAATCCCGAACATTTAACCCCTCAGATGCTGCTGTCAATAGTGACCACGACATTTGAGGAGATACACAAAGGGAAGGGCCTCCCTCCAATCTGTCCCTGTCCCTGGAAGGGCCTGTCCTCCAATCTGAGCTTCCGCAGTGAAATCGTGGGTTCTGATTGGTTGCCATGACGACCTGGGGCTTTTTAAAGAAGGACTCCCGCAAAAAAATTTATTCCATGTCCTGCTAGAAATGTACATGATGTAATCTGTAGTGAATGTCATTTTCTTACCAGTAGCTGAATTTTCGAGTTATATCATCCTGAAGTTTCTTATCTGTGTCATGTGACTAGGAATTAGACCCACCAACTCACACAGCATCTTATGTGTGGACAGGAAGTCTAATTTTCTATACATTCCTATGGGAGCCTCACTTTCAGTCTCATAGGAATGAATAGAGAAGTGACTGGCTTGCTGTCCTGGGTCAGTTGGAGGTCAGGGAGTTGGTCAGCCTCTGATAAGAAAACGACATTCACTACAGATTATATCATGCACCTTTCTAACAATTTTCTTACAATGCTCTGCTGGAATTTTAGACCATTCTTCTTTGGCAAATTGCTCCAGGTCCCTGAGATTTGAAGGGTGCCTTCTCCAAACTGCCAATTTGAAATCTCTCCACAGGTGTTCTATGGGATTCACGTCTGGACTCATTGCTGGCCACTTTAGAAGTCTCCAGTGCTTTCTCTCAAACCATTTTCTAGTGCTTTTTGAAGTGTGTTTTGGGTCATTGTCCTGCTGGAAGACCCATGACCTCTGAGGGAGACCCAGCTTTCTCACACTGGGCCCTACATTATGCTGCAAAATTTGTTGGTAGTCTTTAGACTTCATAATGCCATGCACACGGTCAAGCAGTCCAGTGCCAGAGGCAGCAAAGCAACCCCAAAATATCAGGGAACCTCCGCCATGTTTGACTGTAGGGACCGTGTTCTTTTCTTTGAAGGCCTCTTTTTTTCCCTGTAAACTTGATGCCTTTTCCCAAAAAGCTCTACTTTTGTCTCATCTGACCAGAGAACATTCTTCCAAAAAGTTTTTGGCTTTCTCAGGTAAGTTTTGGCAAACTCCAGCCTGGCTTTTTTATGTCTCTGGGTCAGAAGTGGGGTCTTCCTGGGTATCCTACCATAGAGTCCCTTTTCATTCAGACGCCGACGGATAGTACGGGTTGACACTGTTGTACCCTCGGACTGCAGGGCAGCTAGAACTTGTTTGGATGTTAGTCGAGGTTCTTTAGCCACCATCCGCACAATCTTTCATTGAAATCTCTTGTCAATTTTTCTTTTCCGTCCACATCTAGGGAGGTTAGCCACAGTGCCATGGGCTTTAAACTTCTTGATGACACTGCGCACGGTAGACACAGGAACATTCAGGTCTTTGGAGATGGACTTGTAGCCAGGGGCGTAGCTAAAGGCTCATGGGCCCTGGTGGAAGAGTTTAGCTTGGGCCCCCCTTCCCTCAGTACTTTGTGTGTCTTCTTATGCAGCACAAGGGTCTTTGGGCCCCCTCAGGCTCCTGGGCCCGGTAGCGACTGCTACCTCTGCACCCCCTATAGCTACGCCCCTGCTTGTAGCCTTGAGATTGCTCATGCTTCCTCACAATTTTGCTTCTCAAGTCCTCAGACAGTTCTTTGGTCTTCTTTCTTTTCTCCATGTTCAATGTGGCACACACAGGACAGAGGTTGAGTCAACTTTAATCCATTTCAACTGGCTGCAAGTGTGATTTAGTTATTGCCACCACCTGTTATGTGCCACAGGTAAGTAACAGGTGCTGTTAATTACACAAATTAGAGAAGCATCACATGATTTTTCAAAGGGTGCCAATACTTTTGTCCACCCCTTTTTTATGTTTGGTGTGGAATTATATCCAATTTGGCTTTTTGACAATTCTTTTTGTGGTTTTCCATTGAAGACAAATTAAATGAAGATATTATTACCAAAGCATTTGTGATTGCAATCATTTTCTCGAGGAAATTGAGTATTATCTGACAGAATTGCAGGGGTGCCAATACTTTTGGCCAGCACTGTACATGTGAGCTCATCTTTCACAGGATATAACATAAATGACCCCTCTGTCATCCTCACCTGGCTGCATTCAAACACAACAACTTCTCCAGTGACGTGTATATAGATAAGCCAGCATTCCCACAACCACATCTGCGGCAGAGCTCTCTGGCACGCTGTTCTGGCAGAGAACAACCTGTTGGAGTTCTCCGGATCTGGCATTGCCAGATACTGCCACCTGCCTGCCAGACCCCATTGACTATTATAGGGTTCGGCACAGATCCTGCTATCCAGCAAATATGCCTGGAATCTCAGTTTTCTGTCCGGCCAATTCCCAGCATCCTATGCCGGAGCAGCCTGCCGGAGAGCACAGCTGCAGATGTGAAACTAGCCTTATATTTCTCCTTTCTGCTGGATCACAGTGGATGCTGCAACAAAAACCCACCTTTAAAGGGGTTATTCAGTTTACCTGTGTATACATCACTTAATATTCATTTACATTTCCTGATATATTTATATTAGCAAGAACACTCTGATTCAAAAACCTGTCTTTTAGCTGGCAGGTGCAGAAATTCAAGATTCCCTCAACTGACCTCATTTAACTTCAGCCCATAAAGACACTGCACATTTTATGGCAGTCAGTCCCATGTCACATATATCCGGCGATCTGGCTCAGTTCCTCTCTGGCATGGTGCAGAAAACACAGGATGGAAACTGAATCCAGAACTGATCCCATAGTCTTCTGTGGGATTGTTCACATACATCCAGGGCATCACTTATGACGCCAGCTGACGCTGGACAGAAAAACTATGCATGCTACGTTTTTCTGTTTGATGCTATCAATCTAATGACACTGGAACTGTACTCTGAAGTGCAGGACACATATATCAGTCGGCACCTGGGCTGAAACAACTGCACAGGCACAACTCATATATGTGCACCCAGCCTCAGAGGGCCATCATTGAAATATAAACTGCTGTATATTGTACTACCCACAAGGCCACACACATAATGCCCCTGCATTCTCAAAACTTACTATCATTGCTGCCATAACATAAGGATAATCACTTCCAAAATAAAGGGACTTTTCTGTACACATTGGCATGACAGTATCTCAAAGTGTCTGGTTGAGATCAGAAAAAGAATCACTTTACGGGCAAGTACTATTAATGCACATAAAACGTAACTTTTACTAATATCATTAAACGAGGTGGGCCCTTTCAAAATATAACAAAAAATATATAAAAAATATAGATTAAATACAATCAGTGTGGTAGAAATGAGTGCACGGCAGCACTGGATGATAACCCAAATGTCCTACCATCACCTAGGGAAAGTTCATCCGTCGCTGTAGTCCAGGCACCTGTGAAAATCGATGTCAGCTGTCCCGGGGCTAAATAACAGGACAGGGTTTAGGACGGGGTAGGCAATCCCTAGAATATCCCTGGGGGGGTGCTATTCTGGCCCTAAAGCCTAACCACGGAGCACCCGCCCCGAAAGGGGCGACCCCGTCCGGAACCTTTCCCTTCAATAAATGCCCCTAGTTGGCCCTGCAACCTCACCATACCCTACATGCATGTTTCACCTATCAAAAATAGGATCATCAGGGGAAAATTACTGCAAGAGGGAGGGCAAAAAGCAACTAAAAAAATGGTGACACTTAAGATAACTGGGTGCCCCAAAAGGTAGTCCAGTACCCAGATGTGGTCCTGGTACCTGTAACAAAGTTGCGGTGGGTGAAAAAAAGGGGGAGGGATAAAGGCTTAGATATACACCTAAATCCCACAGGGTTTGGGCTCTGAGAAAGGTAGTCAGGCGATGTATCAGAAAAACTACTGCTCAAATGCAGCTCAACCCCATTTAACCCTTTGAGGACATGGCGATTTTCATTTTCAGTTTTTGCATTTCCGTTTTTTACTCCTGGCCTTCCAAGAGCCAGATGGCCGCATGAGTGCTTGTTTTCTGTGGGACAAATTCTAATTTATAATTGCACCATTTATTGTTGCATACAATGTAGCGGGAAGCAGGATGCAGCATTTTATGGGTTTTGGTTTTATGGCGTTTTTCTATGTAAAACTGACCCATGCCCTTCATTCTCTAGGTCAATACAGCAATACCACATTTCTATAGTTTTTCTCGTGTTTTAAAGGGGATCTAAACTTTTTTATTACTGATCCTTTGGATAGATCATCACCATCTGATCGCCAGGGGTCCAACACCTGGGACCTCCTCCAATCAGGTGTTTGAGAAGGTAGCGGAGCTCGCAGTAGCTCTGCAGCCTTCTCGCTTTTTCCCACAGGCCCAGTGACATCACGACTATTATCACTGGCCTGGGACCAGTTCAGCCCCATTGAAGTGAACGGCGCTGAGCCGTGCCCAGGCCAGTGATAATATTTGTGACGTCACTGGGCTTACAGTAAACACAGAAAAGGCTCTGGCGCTACTGCGAGCACCGCTGCCTTCTCAATCAGCTGATTAGCGGGGGTTCCAGGTGTTGGACCCCTGCATATCATCAGTAATAAAAAGGTGTAGAACCCCTTTAATACTGAAAAAAAACTTGAACTTCATTGGTATATTCTGACCCTCAGAACATTTGTATATTTACATTTACAAAGCTATGTAAGGGCCTATTTTTTCAGGGTGATCTGTACTTTTCATTGATACCATTTTGGGAGTGTATGACTTTTTGATCACATTTTATTTAATTATTGGGGGAAGGTGCAGTGATGGAAAAAAAAAGCAAATTAGCAATTTTTCTATTATGCCATTCGCTGTATGGGAGAAATAGTTTTATATTTTAATTGTACAAGAATTTTGGGATGTGGTGATATCTATGATGTTTCTTTATTGATTGTTTATTTTTATTTTGGGGGAAGGGGGTGATTTGAATTTTTATATTTATTTTCCAATACAGTGCTGCTTCCTGCAGGCCTGCATTGTAATAGGCCTGGTAGCCTTGTACAGGCTGACACCTATTACCAGCAAGGAATGACTTCCCTGATCTCATCAAGGGGAAGGTGTTCCGGGCCCAGGTTTTCCTCTCTCAGATGCTGTGGTCTGTTATCGCAGTATAGCAAAAGGCAGACATTAGCCCTGGATGTCTGCTATGTGGAAGAGCAGGCACTCGGCAGCTATGGTGCTCATTTCGCTGCGGAGCGAGCACTATCTTTAACTCTTTAACATGTGACGTAATATTACTTATCATGTTGAGTCTTTAAAGATGGCGCCTGTTCTGGAGCAGAGCCGGGACACTCGTGTCTAATGTCCACGACAGGTGGCAATGCCGGTCGCAGATATTAACTCCTGAGATGCTGTGGTCAAATGTGACCAAGGCATCTGGGAGCGCTAAAACTTGGAAGTGCGCGCTTCCAAGTGAGTACCGGCTGGCCCTAGCGAGAATCTGGAGAGCCGGATGGTGGGTGTGGCAGCCTTGGTCCTCTTGAATGATATGAGGCTGCCGCACATAGGAATACAGAGGGTCATTTATTATACTGAAATACACCTATATTATGCGTATTTCAGGCGCAGATTGTAATGCAACAGCCAGTTGTGCCGCAATCTGCAACTTCTCCTTGCTCACGCCAGGTCTAAATAAGTGGGCGTGGCATGGGCAGCTACACATTTTTTGGTCACTTCACCTCCCACAAAAAATTTAATAAAAAGTCATCAAAATCTCATACACAGCCAATCTCATATATCAAAATGGTATAAGTGAAATGTATAGAAAAAGAATGAAAAAGAAAAAAATAATTCTTTTCAAGTTTTTTTAATCTTTCAGTATTAAAATGCCAGAAAAAGTATAAATATGTGTTATCGCCGCAATCATACTGACTGGAGAATGAAGAGTACAAGTTAGTTTTACCACATAGTGAACGCTGTAAAAACAAAATCCATAAAACTGTGGGAGAATTTTTTTTTTTCCAATTCCACAACATTTGTAATTTTTTCCAGCTTCCCACTACATCTTATGCAATATTAAATGGTGCCATTAGAAAGTACAACTTGTCCCGCAAAAACACAAGTCCTCATATGGCTATGTGAACAAAAAATCTATGGCTCCAAGAAGACAGGTTACAAAAAAACAAAAATGGAAAATCGCTCAGACAGCCAGGGGTTAAAGAGATGGTATCCACTGTACATCTGTCAAGGGGTTAAAAGGGTACTCTGGAAAATAAATAAGTAACAAAAAAAGTCAGCATAAAAAGTCATATGTACTTAGAACTAGCAGCTGTTACTCATTTTGTTTAGGAAGGTATTCTTCTTTGTAAATTAAAATTGCCACTGTTCTGTGTCAGAAACTCGTCATTATCCTATGATTAATCTGAAAAAATGAAAGTCAGATATCACATAGTACAAGGCAATTGCTGATTTGACAAAGATTGTAGAGTTTCAAAGCACTCTTGCATCATGTGTTCGACCAGGCCACTCCACATACATATCAGTGAAGCTGGAAAAACAAAAAACAGCAAGCAAAATAGACTGCTTTCTTTCTGCTGTTAATATTTAGCTACCCTAAGCTTGATGCTTCATGTAAGACTGTAAGAACTAACTTCTTGTCCATCATAAAACTGTTTTAACCACTAAGGTTGTTTCCTCATATGACAACACTAAACTGTTGTGATTCAAACCAAAAATTGTGGTCCACAACTGCTTGAAGTAGGATGGAATACCATCCATTCCTATTATGATAAGACGCTGGATCATCCCTTCGAGCAATAATGGCAATGTGGCTTCAGTCTATGGTTCCATGCACACATATGATAAGTTGTTCCCCTTTCAGCAAGCAAATTAAATACTTTGCACACTAGGCAACATACAGTGGACAATACTGCACCAAAGAAACAGCTTATTGTTCTATAATCAGTCAGTGTGGCATACCACCAAAGGACAATGGCCAGTCTCTGATGTGGTTCTATAGATTGTCCTCATCGTGTAGTCTTTTATGTTAAAGTGGGTTTCACCAGATGTAATACATTAGTGCTACAAAAATCAACTATTTGATATAAATGATAAATACAGTTTCATAGCCCAGCACCTTCATAATTTCTACCTACTCATTTGTCATATCTGCATTTTTAGAGAGACACACAGTTGTAATAGCTTTTCCTTTTTGCTTCCCTTCTGTTACCCTCAGTTTTTGCTGAAATTTCGCTTTTTCAAAGTCAAATTCACTTTTCAATGCAAGTTTATGGATTATGGTTTATGTATGGCAGACGTATCTGTAATGGGGAGCTAGCAACACGCTTCCTCCCTGCAGCGCCGCTGATCTACCGTATGTTTGCCGGAGCAAGGATGCGGCCAGTGTCCTCGTCTCCTTGGCAACGAGGGAGCGGGGAGGACCCGGCCATGCATGCATCCTCAGCACAGCCAGCGTTCCCCACCCCCTAGTCAATGAGCAGGAGGGGCTGAGCACCGACGGCAATTAGTCAGCGCTCAGGTGTAGTATTTTGACGGAGGTCACTTGACGCTGGCCACGTCACGTGACCCATCTTTTGTGCCTATTTAAACAGGCAACCTGCTGGCCACAGGTTGCCTGTGATTGGTCTTTATTACCTTCACCAGAGTTCACTTGTATTGCGACTACTGTGTTTGACCTCGGCTTCTATTTTGACCTTGTTCTTGTGTAACCCCTTGTACTACGTGATCTCTTGGCTTCTGACCTTGGCTTGTATTTGACTCCGCTCCCATGTTTCCCTTGGTATCAACACAACCTCCTGACTTCTGACCTCGGCTTGTATTGACTCCGCTCCAGTGTTATCCCTTGGTATTGATGTGACCTCCTGGCTCTTGACCTCGGCTTGTCTGTGTGTTCTGTCATTGTCTGTTGTTTTCTCCTGTTGTTTCCCCTCACTGTAAGCCCCAGCACGAACGTAAGCTAGGGAACACTGTCCAGTTGCGCACTGTCAGTTAGGACAGACTGTGCAAGTAGTAAGGGACAGTAGTGCAGGTTTAAGCTCAGGGCTGCCCTATTCCCTACCTTATGCGTGACAATATCAGCAAGTGGGACCGTTGCAACTGGACAAAAAAATTGAAGGTTTTTAGTCTTATTAAGCTTTTCTCAAATAGCATAGTGTAGATTTTTTTCATTTATTTTTCTTTTATGTAGAAATAGCTTTTGGCATTTTTACTGTAGTCTGTGTATCCTCCTGGACTTTGACATGACCCCAGGGGTATTGAACATCTGGGGACTACAAAGAAGACCCTGTTTTAAGACTGAATTGATAACCCTATTATTTTGTAATGATAATCCCAAGTAAGATTTTTAAAAAAATGTGTCTTTCTGCAGTTTTTCTGTTTACTAACAAGACAGCATGTTTTTGTGTCAAGAGTTATGAACAACTATCAGTCACGAGTGGCAAAGCCATGACTCAGGGATTTAATCATCCAAAACAAACAAAGCAAAAACATGTGTATTTTTAAATAGATAAGTAGTTTTATTCCCATGTGGATGGAGTGTGAAGACTACTCTGCACTGTAAATTCAGTTCTGTTATAAATGTGACATCCTTCTCTCTATGAAATATGAGCCTATGTAAGACAATAATATGGTCAAACTTGGTTTTACTTGCATTTCAGTTACTCGTTAACCCTTTTATGAGATGAGCTAATGTAAAATTGAAAGAACTTAATTTCTAAGCTATTATTTACAGTAGTTCATGTTTCATTCAACTCAAATGCAATATTAAAGGGGTTGTCTCACTTCAGCATTTGGCATTTATTATGTAGACAAAGGTAATACAGGGTGGCCCATGAAAAAGTGGCCCGCCTCCAATATCTCCAAATGAAAATGCCTAATAGTAAATCTGTCTTAGGCGTTCGGTACGCGGTGTCAGGAACATGAATACTGGGCCCAATTTTCATAAACACTATCTGCAGCATCACTGCCAGTATCAGCCAACATAATCTGACGTGCCCAAAGGTGCAGAGATGTGAACGGGGGCTACTTTCAGCATCTTTTGTGACTTGTGGGTAATTAAAAATAAACAATCCACTTGCTCATTCATCTTGTCATACTATTGCTGGAGGTGGGCTACTTTTCTGAAGGCCACTATGTACAAGGCACTTACTAATATACTATGATTGTCCATATTGCTTCCTTTGCTGGTTGATTGCTTTTTCCTTAGCATTATACATTGCTGATATCCAGGGGTTACAACCACCCTATGATCCATCAGTGGTGGTCGTGCTTGCACACTATAGGAAAAAGTGCCGGCCTTTCTGGTGGCTGGAACCATGGGAATGCGCATAGGCTTCTCTTTTTCCTATAGTGTAAGGCTACGGCTGTTGGATTACAGAGTGGTCATAACCCCTGGATACAAGCAGTGTACAACGCAATGGAAAAATTAATCAAGCCAGCAAAGCAGGCAATATGGACAATTACAATACATTAGTAAGTGCCTTGTATTAACTTTCTGTACATGTTAAATGCCATTTACTGAAGTGAGACAACAGCTTTAAGATGCTAACAAAAGTTATTAATGAATAGTTATGTTATATATAAACCATTAACCAATATCAAAGGGGCTTAGTACATACACACACGAATGCTGGCATGTACTGAGATTTAAACAATTAAAGGAGTTATCCAATTCTAAAAATGCACCCCACAATACCTGGACCCCTCCTATAGATCATACTTACCCCACTCCCTGGCAAGCACATCACTCGGGATTACTGCACGTCACCACTGCATCTCCCCATCCAGGGGATCAAAACATCCAGTGACTTGCCAATAGCAAGCTGCAACGGTGACCAACCTCCATAGCATCATGACACATATCAGAGAACCGTACAGGTTTAAACATGTTCAGCCATAGATAAAATAGGCCAATAAAATCATACCTCATGTCGTCAACCCCTTGTGATTTGATTAGTGATTTCCATCACTGATTGTGAGCCAAAACCAGGTGTGGGTCAAAAATACAGAACAGGAGCAGATCTTTCCATTATATCTTATCTCTGCGTAGGCTTCACTACTGGTTTTGGCTCACAATCACTGATGGAAATCACTGACCAAATCACTAGGCCTAAAGCAGGGGTGGGGAACCTCCGGCCCATGGGCCACATACAGCCCGCGGGATCTTTTCATATGGCCCCTGGCTCCCTGCCAGAGCATTCCGTATTTTTGAGGCCCTATTTCTTCCAGGCTTTATTCTGTGTCCTGACGTGTGCAGCATCAGGAAGTAGTGCATGTAGACACGCACTATGACCTGATGCTGTGCACCATCAGGTCACAGTACACAGTGGGAACCGGAAGGAGCAATGCGGGGAATCCTGGATCTGCAACGCTGTCCGGAGCAAGCAAGGTAAGTTTTTTTTGTTTGTTTTTTTTTGTAACATCTGATGAAGGTCCAATCTGAGGATGATTGGGCTGGGGGGGCTGATCTGAGACTGATTATGTCTGATCTGGGGGCCTGATCTGAGACTGATTGGGTCTGGTGGGTCCGATTTGAGGCTGATTGGGGCTGGGGGTTTCAATCTGAGACTGATTATGTCTTATCTGGGGGTCTGATCTGAGGCTGATTGGGTCTGGGGGCTCTGATTTAAGGCTGATTGGGGCTCAGGGGGTCCAATCTGAGACAGAATAGATCTGATCTGGAGGTCCGATCTGAGTTGTATGGGGGTTGGCGAGTCGATTTCAGGCTGATTGGGGCTGAGGGGTCTGATCTGATGCTTATTGGTCGTCTGATCTGAGTCTGATGGAGGCTGGGGGGGTTGATCTGAGGCTGATGTAGGCTGGGAGGGGATCTGATGGGAGGCTGATCTGAAGCTGATTGAGGTTGGGGGAGTTGATCTGATGCTGATCTAGCTTGGGGTTCTGATCTAATTATATTCTTGACCAAATATAGCAGTCTAATTTTTAAGTTGAGAATTTTGTATGTTACTAATATCCAAATGGCCCTTAAAGGGAACCTGTCATCTCCGAAACACCCCCTGAACTAGAGTAAGCGTTGTATAGTGTAAGTCATGCTGAATCCGAATATGAAAGTTTTATCTTCATACTCACTTCCATTCCGACGCTGTGCTCCCACAAACCAGCAGTAAAATGCACTCACTGGACTCTTCTTTGAGTCGTCTCCATTATGTGAGTGAGCACTGTAGTCCAGTGAGTGCATTTTACTGCAGGTTTGTGGGAGCACAACATCAGAATGGAAGTCAGTATGAAGATAAAAATTACATAACCGGACTCAACATCACTTACACTATACACCGCTTACTCTAGTTCATGGGGTGTTTTGGAGATGACAGGTTACCTTTAAGTAACAAAGCACATATACTAAAATATTATAATTTCAGGGAATTGATTGTCCAATAAATGACTTTTTCCATCAATGTTGTTATATTTATTTACTCACTTATATAGTGCTGACATATTCTGCAGCACTTTTATAGACATTAGCAGCGCTTGCTGTCCCCAGTGGAGCTCATCTAAGTTGTCTATCAATATGGCTTTAGGAGGAAACCCCCGCAAACATGTGGAGAACACACAAACTCCATGCAGATATTGTCCTTGGGTCACATTTGAACCTAGGACACCAGCACTCTAAAGCACCAGTTCCAACCACTGAGCCACCATGCTGCCCTAGTTTATATGTAGCAGTGTGCTCTCAGAACCAAACAGTTAAAAACAGACCCAACATATGGGGAATATTAAAGTCATGCATCTTGTTATTGGTGCTCATCAACATGTTATTGTCATTGGCACTCATACAATATTAGATTCTTGTGATAAGGGCTGGTCCCTGTGGAGCATGCTGTGCCCATCTTGATGCTAACCTGTCATGGACACAATGTGCACTTTCAGCTGATCTATGCTGTGACCTGATCAGTCAAGTGCCCGCATTGCACATCATGACATGATCTATCACATGATGTTTAACTTCTAGGCTATCATACTGCTGATGATATGGCACTGAATGGGAGACTTTATTAGGTAATCACTAGGTAATCCAATTAACATTTACAAAAGATGTTTCTCTCTTTGATCTACGTTCCCATTAGGTGGGAAATCCAATGTTTTCAACCCAAAGAGCAAGGGATAGCAAAACGGGTGTTGGGTATGCTGGGTGTCATCATGGATTGGTATATCCTGTATACATGTATAGTGCTGTCTCTGTAGTGCTTTTGTATATACACTGGTACTTATATGCAGCACTATTTTTTAGTTATTCTGGTATGTCACTCCAGTGTATTAATGTATGATGTGACTTCCGTCCTGTGATGGTACCTGCATTGTGGGTGTGTATCTGCTTTTTACCCATATTGTATATGTAATCTGTTGATGGATGACAATAATAAAGATGTTTTTGTGTTTTCATATAACGTCGGAACGTGTTATGCTTCTTTCTGTTGGTGCCAGTTGTATAAACAGGAATCATGAAAAAACATTATGTCATATTGACATATCATGTCAGGTGAGGTTAAAAGAAACCATAGTTCACTTTGCAAATGTTTATAGGGTCAAAATGACAAAATAGAAATTTGCGTCTTTAGTGTTTAGTCTATTCAACCCTTGAGCAAAGGAGCTTATAGGAAACTTGTCACACTGAAAATGCAGTTATCTCTGGGCAGTAAGTTACAGATCAGGAGGTGCTGAGCATATATATGTATTGTTTTGTCAGAAAAGATTCAGGGTAAGGCACACGACTGTATGCATTTTGCAGTCCACAAATTGTGGATCTACAAAATATGGACACCATCCGTGTTGCATCCGCATTTTTTGTGTACACATTGACTTCAATGGGTTTGTGGTCTGCATTTTGCAGCCAAATATAGGAATGTTCTGTCAGTATGGATACAGAAAGTAGACAGATGCAGAATTAAAGAAGAAAGTATACTGGAGAGTTTAATTTTAATGCAATCAATCTTGGAAGGTCTCCATACACATAGGGGTCATTTATTAAGACCAGCATTTTAGATGCACGTCACCACTGCATCTCCCCATCCAGGGGATCAAAACATCCAGTGACTTGCCAATAGCAAGCTGCAACGGTGACCAACCTCCATAGCATCATGACACATATCAGAGAACCGTACAGGTTTAAACATGTTCAGCCATAGATAAAATAGGCCAATAAAATCATACCTCATTTCGTCAACCCCTTGTGATTTGATTAGTGATTTCCATCACTGATTGTGAGCCAGAACCAGGTGTGGGTCAAAAATACAGAACAGGAGCAGATCTTTCCATTATATCTTATCTCTGCGTAGGCTTCACTACTGGTTTTGGGCTCACAATCACTGATGGAAATCACTGACCAAATCACTAGGCCTAAAGCAGGGGTGGGGAACCTCCGGCCCATGGGCCACATACAGCCCGCGGGATCTTTTCATATGGCCCCTGGCTCCCTTCCAGAGCATTCCGTATTTTTCAGGCCCTATTTCTTCCAGGCTTTATTCTGTGTCCTGACGTGTGCAGCATCAGGAAGTAGTGCATGTAGACACGCACTATGACCTGATGCTGTGCACCATCAGGTCACAGTACACAGTGGGAACCGGAAGGAGCAATGCGGGGAATCCTGGATCTGCAACGCTGTCCGGAGCAATTCACATAGGGGTCATTTATTAAGACCAGCATTTTAGATGCCTAATGTCCTAATAACCCTGCACTGGCATTTGATGCGCCTAATGATGGTGATGATGGTCCCAGGTTATAAGTGGTGTACCCCAAGGTTCAGTGCTGGGACCCCTATTATTTAATTTATTTATTAATGATATTGAGGATGGGATTAATAGCACCATTTCTATTTTTGCAGATGACACTAAGCTATGTAGTACTGTACTGTCTATAGAAGATGTCCATAAACTACAAGCTGACTTGAACACTCTGAGAGATTGGACATCAACTTGGCAAATGAGGTTCAATGCGGATAAATGTAAAGTTATGCATCTTGGTAGTAACCTCTGTGCATCATATGTCCTAGGGGAGGTAACACTGGAGAGTCACTTGTAGAGAAGGATTTGGGTGTCCTTTTAGATCATAGATTAAATAACAGCTTACAATGTCAATCAGCTGCTTCTACGGCTACCAGGATATTGTCATGCATTAAACGAGGCATGGACTTACAGGGCAGGGATGTGATAGTACCACTTTACAAAGCGTTAGTACGGCCTCATCTGGAATATGCAGTTCAGTCCTGGGCACCAGTCCATAGAAAGGATGCACTGCAGCTGGAAAAAGTACAAAAGAGAACAACTAAACTGATGGGGGCCTGGAGGGTCTTAGTTATGAAGAAAGATTAAAAGAATTGAATTTATTTAGTCTTGAGAAGAGACGTCTTAGGGGGGACATGATTAACCTATACAAATATATAAATGGGCCATACAAAAAATACAGAGAAAAACATGTAAAATGCCCTCACAAGACAAGGGGGCACTGCCTCCGACTGGAGAAGAAAAAGTTCAGTCTCCAGAAGCGTCAAAACTTCTTTACTATAAGAACTGTAAATATGTGGAATAGATCTGTGGTCACAGCAGGAACAGTGGACAGTTTTAAAAAGAGTTTAGAGTCTCATTTCCTACTGGGATTCATGTCCCCACCTATCCCTTTGGTTGAACTTGATGGACTTACGTCTTTTTTCATCCATATTAATTATGTAACTATGTAACAGCAACACTCACATTTCTGCAACCAGCACTTACACCATCCAAGTTTGCCTTAGGTCTGACAGCTCTTGAGCCTACACCAACAACTGCAGCAGCAGAATCTGCTCCCAAGCTGACCACAGTAGAAGCAGATCTGCTCCTGAGAGTTTTTTTTTATGTTTTGGCCATAAATTGTCTCTGCTCTTTTTTGGCACCACCACCCTACTCCTCTGATATCACCATCTCCTCATTACCCTGATCCGGTTCCCAGTTCCTGCCCAACACACAGTCATCATCATAGTCATCATCCTCACCACTTTCCCACACTGTGATATGTCAAAGCCTCCTTACCCCCACCCCCTCCCCTATGATTCCCACCTCTGTATTTGCCTCAGGTGCCACTACCACAACAGCTACCACTGCCCCTACCACCACCATTATTGGTGCAAGTGCCACTGCTAACACCACCAACACAGATTTGCTTTCCTCATGTGTGAATTTATTACAGCCATCAGGTCATTTACCTCCACTTGAACATCCTCTTCTGGACAGTCTTAACACTGACTGTTCTCACACAACTCATCAATAGGAGGACTATCATGAATAGTCTACCATAGCACTCGGGGTGTTGACTTTTCTTAGGAGAAAAGAAGATGCTCCACTAGGAGTGGGCAGTGAAAACAGAGATGATGGAATTGAAAATCTTGACTCAGCCACAAGGGAGAGGAGCAGGAGGATTGCCCTGGACCCTAACTCAAAGACATTATGTCAGACTCACTTAACATTAACATTAACATCATACTGCTGTGATTGAGATGCTGAGTGAGTTATCCAGTCCACAATGTCATCACCTTCCTCTACAATAATAACCCGTCACCTACCGGATGCAAGGGAGAACCGTGGCCTGTTACTACTGACCAGATGACTGGTGTCAACTGTGCTGATTCTCTCACTACAGCCACCCACATTTTCACTTGTGGATGATGTGACATGGCTCTTTCATTTTCCATTGCCCTGCCCATTGCTAGTCTGTTGTAATAAAATTTTCAATTTTTATTTTTTAGAAAAAATGTGCAATTGGACAATAACCACTACAATATATGGTGACTGTGACACAGGAAAATACAATAGGTCAGGTACACTAGTCTGTGATTTTTAAAGAAACTTTGCAATAGGTTTCAGTCCAGTACAATTATGACACAGAAAAATACGCCAGCCAGTACACTATGAGCACCAGAATTAATATTGTACAAGATTTCTGTCTACGTGACCTTTTTTTAAATGTAAATTGGTCTGATAGCTGGTTGATACACATTAAAGAGCATCTGTCAGCAGATTTGTACCTATGAAACTGGCTGCCCTGTTAAATATGTGCTTGGCAGCTGAAGGAATCTGTATTGGCCCCATGTTCATATGTGCCCACATTGCTAAAAAAATATTTTAATATATGCAAATTAGCCTCTAGGAGTCACAGGGTCATTGCCGTTACTCCTAGGTCTTAGCCCTCTCTGCTGCTGCCGCACACACTGTACTTTGATTGACAAGGTCAAGTAGGCATGATCACGTTTACACTGCTTGGCCCTGTCAATCAAAGTGCAGAAGGTGCAGCAGTTGCAGAGAGAGCAGAGTCTCTAGGAGTAACAGCAATGCCCCCATTTCTCCTAGAGGCTCATTTGTGTATATTAAAACATCATTTTTCTCAGCAATGTGGGCATATATGAACATGGCACCAACACACATGCCTTCAGCTGCCAAGCACACGTGCAACAGGTCAGCCAGTTTTATAGGTACAAATTTGCTGACAGATGCCCTTTAAAAAAATTGAGTACTATAACTTTTCATTCTGATGTGCCCTTTGCTTCGCACTGGATGGAAATGGCTGCAGCCCAGTGACACACACTACAATTATACTGACCCTGTTCTGTTCCTAGCTAAAACCTGTCTATCAATTAAATATTGTATTTAATTATTATCATTTCTCAAGTATAAAAGGAATTAATAATTTACAATCAGAGCATAAGTTCTTGTAACAGTGGCTGCTGTGCGCTGCTGTTCCCCTGCTTACCGCTGCGGTCCCGGGCGCCGTGTTCAGCGGTGATCTGCTACCAGTGCTTCCCCATTAACCGCTGCAGTCCTGGGCTCTGTCCATGTAGGTACTGTTCTGGGATCCTCTCCACAGTTTCCATTCAGCCCTGGCCACAGCATGCTTGCTGCTTGTTTCCTGCAGCACTTCCTTAAGGGCCGGCGCACGTCACTTCCTGTGGTTTATGGGTTAGATTATGTGACCTCACTGACCAATTCTAGCCCTCCTGCATGTATATAAGTGACTCAGCCCCCTTCCCAGATGCCTCAGTGTCAAGGTCCTTGTTTTTAAAATTCATTCTTTTCTTATTTTGTGTTGACATTTTGTGGGCTTTACAAAATATTACTGGTTTGCCATAGGGTCTCACATGGCATGTTTTCAACTTGCAGTGGTTGTTCCAGAACCAATTAATATTGCAGCTTGAAGGACATCCATACTGTATGTAATAAAACCGGAAGTGTATCAGCCTTGTTCTTGCATAGAAGAAGAGAATGATATTTGATGGTACTGAGGATTCCCTTGAACATCCACCAGAGAGGGTGGGTACTAAACTGGAGTTGAGCAACTTGTATTTATTCCAAGTAATAGTCCAAATTAAATCATACACTGCTAGTAGCCAACTCAACGGTGATTTAATGTGACTCAAACCAAGTCCAGGAAAAGTGATAAAAAATGGGAAGCAACAAGTCAGGGCCCTTTGACATGGGCTGATAGAGCAGTCAATGATTTGGGATTGAATGTTCATAGGAACATTCATTTACGGTCATTGCATGTTTGACAGCTACATTTACATAAAGCAACGATGGCTGCTGTATGGGGATGAATGATTCATTGTTTGTCAGTAGTAGTGTTGAGTGAAGTGCGCTTTGGATCAGAGATCCAAAGTCGCCTCAATCAAAACTTTGTTTGAATGCTGTATGGAGACCCATCTCTGTACAGCATTCAAACGTATGGGCTTCACAGAGGTATAATTCGTTATGTTTGAAGTCTTGCAAGACTTTGTGGAATAACTTTGGCATTCAATTAACATAGTAACATAGTTTATAAGACTGAAAAAAGACATCTGTCCATCTAGTTCCACCTGTTATCCTACAAATTGATCCAGAGGAAGGATAAAAACCCTGTGAGGTAGAAGCCAATTTTCCCCACTTCAGGGGAAAAAATTCCTTCCCAACTCCAATCAGGCAATCAGAATAACTCCCTGAATCAACGACCCCTCTCTAGTAAGTATAACATGTAATATTGTTATCCTCCAGAAATACATCAAGGCCTCTCTTGAACTCTTTTAGTGAACTTACCATCACCACCTCCTCAGGCAGAGAGTTCCATAGTCTCACTGCTCTTACCGTAAAGAATCCTCTTCTATGTTTGTGTACAAACCTTCTTTCCTCCAGATGCAGAGGATGTCCCCTCGTCACAGTCACAGTCCTGGGGATAAATAGATCATGGGAGAGATCTCTGTACTGACCCCTGATATATTTATACATAGTTATTAGATCTCCCCTCAGTTGTCTTTTTTTCTAAAGTGAATAACCCTAATTCTGATAATCTTTCAGGGTACCGTAGTCCACCCACTCCAGTTATTACTTTAGTTGCCCTCCTCTGAACCCTCTCCAGCTCTGCTATGTCTACCTTGTTCACAGGAGCCCAGAACTGTACACAGTACTCCATGTGTGGTCTGGCTAGTGATTTGTAAAGTGGCAGGACTATGTTCTCATCACAGGCATCTATGCCCCTTTTGATGCAACCCATTATCTTATTGGCCTTGGCAGCAGCTGTCTGACACTGGTTTGTGCAGCTTAGTTTGCTGTTTAATAATATTCCTAGGTCCTTTTCCATGTCAGTGTTACCCAGTGTTTTACCATTTAGTATGTACTGGTGACTTGCATTATTCCTTCCCATGTGCATAACCTTACATTTGTCAGTGTTAAACCTCATCTGCCACTTCTCTGCCTAAGCCTCCAATCTATCCAGATCCATCTGTAGCAGTGTACTGTCCTCTTCTGTGTTAATTACTTTACACAGTTTAGTGTCATCTACAAAAATTGATATTTTACTGAGCAAGCCTTCTACAAGATCACTAATAAATATATTGAAGAGAATAGGGCCCAATACTGACCCCTGTGGTACCCCACTAGTGACCCAATCTGAGTGTGTACTGTTAATAACCACCCTCTGTTTTTATCACTGAGCCAGTTACTTACCCACATACAGACATTTTTCCCCCAGTCCAAGCATTCTCATTTTATATACTAACCTTTTATGCGGTACAGTGCCAAATGCTTTGGAGAAGTCCAGATATACGACATCCATTGATTCACCGCAGTCAAGTCTAGAACTTACCTCCTCATAGAAACTGATTAAATTGGTAACACTTGACCGATCCCTCGTAAAGCCATGCTGATATGGAGTTATTTGCTTATTTTCATTGAGGTACTCCATGATAGCATCTCTTAGAAAACCTTCAAACAGTTTACCCACAACAGATGTTAAACTTGTTAAACTTACCAGTCTATAGTTTCTGGGCTCTGTTTTTGGACCCTTTTTGTATATTGGCACCACATTTGCTATGTGCCAATCCTGTGGAACACTCCCTGTCAGTATAGAGTCGTTAAATATCAGAAATAAGGGACTGGCTATGACATTACTTAATTCTCTTAGGATATGGGGGTGTATGCCATCCGCTCCTGGCGATTTGTCCATTTTAATCTTTTTAAGATGCCGCTGTACTTCTTCCTGGGTCAGTCAGTGCACTTTTAATGGGGAATTTACTTTTATATTCTGCATTTCATCTGACAGTTTATTTTCCTCAGTGAATACAGTGGAAAAAAAATATTTAGTAGCTTTGCTTTCTCCTCATCGCTCTCTGCAACTCCCCCCTCATTGCTTTGTAAGGGGCCGACACCTTTTTACCATTTATATAATTGAAGAACATTTTAGGGTTAGTTTTACTCTCTTTGACGATTAATCTCTCAGTCTCTAGTTTGGCTGCTTTTGTTTGTCTTTTACATATTCTATTTTTTTCCTTATAGTTTTTCAATGCTTCCTCGCCACCCTCCTGTTTTAGTGATTTAAATGCTTTCTTTTTGTCATTTATTGCTTTCTTTGCAGTTCTATTTATCCACATAGTTTTTTTCTTGTTTCTTAACCTTTTATTCCCATAAGGTATGTACCTCTCACAATTAGATATTAGGATGCTTTTAAAAATCTCCTATTTTGTGGCTGTAATTTTATTTTTGAGGACTTTGTCCCAGTTAGTTAGGCCTATGGCCTCTCTTAGTTGGCTAAATTTTGCTTTTTTTGAAGTTTAGTATTTTTGTTCCTCCCTGAAGAAACACTCTTTTGAATGACAATTGGAAGGTTATTATTTTATGGTCACTATTTCCCAGGTGTCCCCCAACCTGCACATCTATTGTTCTGTCAGGTCTATTGGTTAATACTAAGTCTCTTCCCCGCACTGTAATATTGATTTGTACGCTAATGCGTACGAATTTGTATGCTAATGCGTATGCATTTGTACGCTAATGCGTACAAATTCAGTTAATTAGCATACTTTTATGAGTGAAAGTAGTAAAAGAGGAGAAGTCGCGATTCTGACCTTTTTCTATTAACCAGACACCCTCCCCTCTTCCGAGCGGGGGGTGCCTGGTTTAGTCCCATTGACTAACATTATGCTCAAGTGCTCGGCTGAGCACTCGAGCAACCCCTAGTGCTCGGCCAGAGCATACGAGCACAGAGGTGCTTGCTCAACACTAGTTATTGCCAAGAACCTGTTTCCTTTTCCTTCAGTTTCCCAGTCTATATTTTCAACTTGAAAACCATTTTAAAACTGGGATCCAAAGTCGGCTTCAGTACCGACTGGTACCTCGGTACCAAAGCCAACTTCAGATTGTAGTTTTAATCCAGGGGTCCTCAGGATAGGTCATCAATCGTGACCCACTGCACAACCCTTTAACAACCCACAGAATAAAGTTATCAATCATATTGCATGGTGAACGTTAAACAAATCCCAAACAATCAATGGCTGAATTTCTGCTGATTCCACTCCCATCCCAAAAAATATAATGAAAGTTTTCTAAAACATTATGTGTACTCCAAAATGTTGGAATTAAAAAGTAAACTCATGTTGGCATTAAAAAGTAAACTCATCTTTTTTATATTGGGAAAATAAAAAAGTTACAGCTTTTGGAATGCGGTGATAAAAAGCCGCTGATGCATAGACTCCACAACACATCAGTATCTGGCAACAAGACTTCGCAGATCCTTGTAAGCCGTGTTAGTGAGGTGGAACCTCTATAGATTAGACTTTTTTTTTTTAGCACATCCCACAAATATTTGATGGAATTGAGATCTGGGGAGTTTTGAGGATGAGTCAACACCTTGAGCTCTTTGTCATGTTCCATTCCTGAACAATTTTTGCAGTGTGGCAGGGTGCATCATTTTGCTGAAGAAGCCCTCTGCCATACCGGTACTTGGTCTGCCAAATGTTTAGGTAGGGGGTACATGTCAAAGTAACATCCAAATGAATATAGAATTTGTTTTTCAGCAATTTCTGCTGCTCTAGCAATTGTTATCTTCCCACACACACATTGGCCCTTATCAAAATCACACAGATCCCATGCTTGTAATTATTTTGCTGCAAACACATTTAGTTATAAGTGACTGTTCATTTGCCATCCCACTATTGCACGCATCCATTAAAATTTAGCTTTTATTAATCAGATCAAATTTCTAAATTATACCAAAAGGCTCCATTGTGGGTTAAAGTGTAACTGTTTCAGTTTATTTTTGATGTAGTGTAGGGACAGGGATGTTAAATTGGTTTTAAATATAAATTATTAGGGAAAGATGTGTCTAGGTTATTAGAGATAGAGCATTTCTATGGAGGGTCTGTATTCTCTCAGTTTTACATGTGGTGCCCTAACTTTTTCACATAATGGTATATATTTTATCTGTGAAGAGGGTCGCTTTCATTACTAGACTATCATCAGTAAAAATTATTACAAAGAACTAATAGATTATGTGCAATTCTACTGAAAGGTGCTTGGTCTGGTTTTTCTTTTTTGTCTTCAAGGGTTCCATCGGGATACCTATAGAACTTCCACTTCCTGGCAAAGCTTGCCAGCAGACTCCCAATGTCTACACGTGATTTTTTTTTTCTCCATTGTTCAAGCAAGCACATGTCTATTAAGGTGGACCGGTTTGAACCTACAGAGGGAGTACACCAATGACACCATCCCATTAAGCATTTTTTTTGCAGATTATTAAAACAGGCTTGAATCTGCCTTATAGCTCTACTTTAGTACAAAAACCACATTCATTAACAATCCTTATGCTTTAACAGGGTTGCTTATAGCACTTTTTCCTAAATGAAATCCTTTGGAGCTCAAAATAGAGCAAAAAAATGTCTACCAACCATACTGAAGAGATTTGGAAATAAAATTACAAATCTGGAAAAAAATTGCAAATCCTCAGTTGACTGTTAAGATCTAAATTATTAGCCATACGTTTCCCTGAAAGTCACCAACCTTCATATATGTTAGCTTTTCTTTTTTTCTAATTTCATCAGGTTTGCATAGTCAAACTCTGACATGGCAAATCTCTTCATAGACTAACAGTATTTAAAATGAATGCATCCTTGAAATCCCTTAACACTAAGAAGGTTCATAGACATGGCAGATTCTCGAATGGAAACCAAAGGGATCCTTTCCTTATGAGATAATAGCTGTCACCATTGTCACTATTTCAAAAACTGAAAGAGGAGCTAACCTCAGTTGATAATTTTAGACCTATCTTTATAGAATTCAGATTGTATTCTATATTGTATGTTAAGATCTTTTAGAAAAGTTTATTAAAATGTTACCTATACTAATTAGGGCTAATCAATTTAGAATTATGGCCAGTAGTATTTATCGTAAGCCTCATAAACTTATACTCCTGATACCATGCGTGGTCTGTTTCCACACACTACAGTGTGCATCGAGGTCTCGTTCTTCATATAGGAGTGGGTCCCATGGGGGAGGAGAATTATAACTGTAGGGGGCACTCTAAGAGAGAATTAATACTATTAGTGGGACTTTAGGGAGCACTGCTGCTATGTGGGGAACTGTATGGTACTGTTATTTCTTCAGTCTAGTATTAGGGAGCACAGCAGGCAAAATATTGGGGTAGCAGCAGAATGACACTGTTGGGTAGGAGAATGATCAAAAAGTGAGGAATCAAAGATTTCTATGTGGAAAACACTCCATGGTGGTTTGCTCCCAGTGGAGAAGATGAGGAAAGAGAACATCTACATCAGAGGAGACATCACTGGGTGTGAGAGGTATGTATTGCTGTATTCTTCTGTATGTTTGGTAGCATGGAATATACTATATATCCATCTAAATATGTCTTTAGCAGTGGGACTGAGTGGTGGGCATCTTGCTGAAATTTAATTTAGTTGATATTAATACTGTAGCAGGTAGTTTCATGCAGGAGCTGGGAATAGACTGTATCTAACTGCCAGCAGAGATTACACAGGGCTATAACACGGACAGTACATCAAACTGAGAGTGAGACCACTGTGTTGCTAAGACACTTGGTTTGTATGAGAACTGTGGTCAGCAAAGAGGGGGCAGTGACTCGGGTTAGTAATGTTGCCTTGCTGCACTGGAAGTTGGGTTCAATTCAAGCACAACAGCTGCATGTTCTGTATGTCTGGGTTTCCTGTGGGTACTCTGTTTTCCTCCATCACTCCAAGAAATGTATTGATAGGTTAGTTAGTTTCCAATGAAACTGGCCCAGCATCTGTTCTGATACAGGAAAACAAAATTGTGACCCCCATTAATGAGAGGCACTGATGTGAAGGCATTCTGTACATACAGGCTTCAGGCATGTACCTCTGGTAGTAAGTTTAACAGTTTATACTATCAAGAGTAAAGAGGTCTCTCCGGGGGTGGGGGGGTGGTATGTATGGCAATTGTGATCACAACATCACACGCTGAGACACCAAAGACGCCACAGTGTTCACAATTAAATTACATCTTTTAGTCCTTCAGTTGGTTACTACAAACTATCCCCTACCCACTGCATAGGGAATAACTAACTGAATTGTGGAGGTCTGACCACTGGGATCCCTAACAATCCCAAGAACAGAAGTTCCATTACCCTATCCTAATGTAGTCGCAGTACAGTTGTCATTCTGGGACAAGCCTTCTTCTGATGCTTAAAACAAGTTTACCCCACAAAGGTACGGTACTTTAATGCACCAATAAGTGCACAACATAAGGTTCACTTAAATACTACTTATTTTTATGAATTTTACTATACTGATATTGTTAAAGAGGATGTTTCACAGGTCCAGACATTACAATATAAGTACCTGGCACTGTAGGGCATTATTAGTATATGTCATTGTTGTATTATTTTTTTTAGATCAGCTGCTCTGTTGCCATGCTGTGCCCCTCATTCTGGCTTTGGGCCCTGTATGCTAATAGATAGCATCAGTAAAGGGAGGAGGAGACACCAGCTTTTCTCAGGGGGAGTCTCCTCCTCCCTTTACCGATGCCATTAGCATACAGGGCGCAAAACCAGAACGGGGGGCACAGCAGAGCAACAGAGCAGCCAATCTCAAAAAATATTACAGTGATGACATCTACTAATAATGCCCTATAGTGCCACATACTTATACTGTAATGTCAGGACCAGTTAAAGGTTCCCTTTAAGTGCAAATGTTAATGTACATTTGCATTTTCCTAATATAAAATAAGAATAAAAACATAGTTAAAAAAGCTTAAAAGTTAGAAAAGATCAGCAGTCTGCTCAAGAGTCCTATAAAATGCAGCTTCTCAGAAAGGAAAAAAATGCACATTAAAAAGTAGTCACATAACGGAAATACGGACGTACCGCAACAAAACTAAATGATGTGCTGAGAAACATCTGCCTGTGTATAGCCAGCTCTTCCTCATTATTTTCATGGACATGGACACTGTTTGATCTTTCTGCCATCTATGTAACATATACCATGCTTCCGTTATTTTCACATTTGATACTCTTATAATGGTGTACTGGAAATAGGGGAAAGATATTTTTTTATTAAAACCTGTACTTGACAGGTCGTTTGGTGATTCCTGTCTATGTTCGTTTGTATTTTCTGTCCAAATATTTTAGCAATAAAAATGCTATATACTGTACTTTAAAAAAGTTTAAGGTCAAGAAGAGTAAAATACTCTCCAGGAAGACATCAAATAAATGCTATAGCACATGTATAACTCATCAAATCATCTACACAGTAACATTTGAGATCACAGATGTGTTTTTAAAGGGAGTCTGTCACCAGCAACCTCCCTATCAAATTGTTTGCATAGACACATAGCTGTGGTTCACCTGACTAACACACTGTTTGTTTTTTTAGTTGATCTGAGGCTTTGTTCCTGAGTTAGGATACTTTTTCTTAATATGCAAATTAGGCTGTTGGAGCAATGAGGGCATCACCATTGCTCTTGTTGCACCCAAAAAGTTTTGGGGTTTTCACTGTAGGGCCACCTCTCTTCAAATGCGACCTGGTGCCCAAAAATATTCCACCAAATTCTGCCCTCCAAAAACCATATGGCGCTTCTTCCCTTCTGAGCCCTGCGGTATGACCATACAGCAGTTTACCACCATATATGGGGTGTTTCTGTAAACTGCAGAATCAAGGTAATAAATATTGAGGTTTGTTTTGCTGTTACCCCTTACTAATAGTACAGGAAAAATGAGCTAAAATGGAAAATCTGCAAAAGAAAGTATAAATGTGAAATTAACCTCCATTTTCATTTAACTCTTGTGGAACACCTAAAGGGTTAGGAATTTGGACAATAAGTTTTTAATAATTTGAGTGTGTAGTTTTATAAAATGGGGTCATTTATATGTGGTTTATATTATGTAAACCCCACAATGTGGCTTCATAAGTGAATTGGTCCTTAAAAAAAGTCAGTTTTGGAAATTTTCTTGAAAATGTGAAAAATTGCTTCTAAAATTCTAAGTCTTCTAACATCCTAAAAAAAACATAGCATTCGCAAAGTAGACATATGGTGTTTGTTAATAACTATTTATGATGTATCACTATCTGTCTTAAAAGCAGAGAAATTCAAATGTAGAAAATAAAGAATTTTTCCAAATTTTCTATAAATTTTTTATTTTTTAATAAATAAAGGTAAAACATATTGACTAAACTAACAAGAAGTATGATGCATTGCAAGAAAATAATCTTAGAATGGCTTGGATAAGTAAAAGTGTTCCAAAACTATTAATACATAATGTGACACATGTCAGATTTGCAAAAAATAGGCTCTGTCAGGAAAATGACTGTGTCAGTAAGGGGTTAAAGAAATGTTTCCAGAATGATCTTTCATCAATTTCCTATTTTCTTTGAACATGTAGTAACTGCCAATATGGACTAAAATGTTCATGTGGATGGGAACCTTTAGGCAATTCAATAAGGCAGTGGATGTGAAGGGGTCAATACAGGAATATATCTCAATGTTTGCATAGACAGTTCTTAAAACAGCACACACCCCTGTTATGGAATCCTTTCCATTTCCGACTTAAATATTCTTCTCATTCATACAAGTAAATATACAATTGGTTTTGAGTTTTCAATTATGATTCACCCTTACTCACAAGCAGTTGTACAGAACAGAGTTGTGACTCACTGCTTAGTCACTTTAGCATTACACAAAACATCATACACAAAGAGTGAAGTTCAACATTTATGGAGTGTGACTTGCTGGCATCAGATTAGAGTATTTCAGCACTTATCCGCTTCTCTTATACAGGATATACATAAAATGTTTCTAATATATGTTTTATATACATATGAAGGAAGGAAGTGTTTAATAACATTATATCTGTGTACACATGTAGAAACGTATAATGCTGTGGCATAGCCTACAGCAAATAAGGACATGAGTCAAAAAGTTTGGCAAGATGCACAAACCAACAAGCCAGGTCACAATTCAAATCTTATGGGTTCAATTTAGACATGAGAAACAGGTGTGAATTAAAGAAAATAAGAACATAATTACAAATAAATACAAAAGCATTAAAGTAGGAGGTTATTTAATGGAAAAATACATGTTTTACTTTGTATTTTACTATGTATTTACATTCTAAGTACATATGAGTATATTGATGTTATCCTGTTCACAATGAAATAAAGCAGGTTTCTTACTCTATCCTCCTGGGAGAGAACTTACTGCTTTTGCTGACACAAGCGCTTCTAATGCAGAGTCCTAATGGGGGAAACAAGCATACAATCAATTGATAAAGGTGCTCAACCAAGCAGCTTGACCACAATCAGGAAATCCCATCCTAAACACAAGTTGAAAGTCTACCACAAGTAGGTCTCTGCAGTGGAAACAGCTGCCTCCCCAGGAAAGGGGAGGAAATAGTGAGCTCAACACCACTTTTGTATACAGTGCATAAAGCTCAGAAGGAACCTGCTATTAGGTCCTCTTTATTGCTCTCGCTTTCTCTCTCTATATATATATTTTTACACATACTAGATAGATAAATTGATACACAGATAGATTTTATTTATTTATTTTACGCACTTGACGCTGACATATTTCGCAGCGCTTTACAGGCATTGGCATCAAACTGTTTGCAATGGGGCTCACAATCAAAGTTTCCTAGTATCAGATAGATAGATAGACACAAACATCATTCCTTACACTGGTATGGAGGAAGGCTACCAGGCTGTTTTGAGCACGATGCAAGTTTTATTTAAAGGGGTTGCCTGAGATAATTCAAAATATTGTACTAGCTCTAAAATGGTTTATAAAAAAGTCTTTCACCCCTTTCTCCAGCCTAGCTGATCTGGTCCTCCTGTCGCCGTTTAAGAACAGCAGTGGTGTAGACAGTCGTGATGGAATAAAGGGTGAGTTTAACATGTTTTTTTAAGGGCTTGTCTGAGATTTTTAAAGGGGTTGTCCGGGTTCAGAGCTGAACCCGGACATACCCAGGATTTCACCCAGGCAGCCTGCTCCGATGTGCTCACTTGCCCTGCGCTGGATCGCTTCCGCCCGGCAGTGTGTTCGGTGACGTCAGCTCTGAACCCGGACAACCCCTTTAATTATTAAGAAAAACTTCCTTTACTTAGACAGCCTGCATTCACTTTACACAGAGTCTCTAGATGTAATGGCAACGTTCTCGTTGCTCCTAGAGGCTCATTTGCACAGATGCCAAGCGCACATGCAACAGATTGGACAGCTTCATAGGCACAAATCTGCTGATAGATGCCCTTAACAGCAATGTAACTTCCTCCAAAGTGTTCTCACACATTCAGAGATTTATACTGTACTTGCTAAAGCATGACATCCTGCCGAGTATGTCACATGATGGATACCATTGATCTAATGGAGTCTGTCAGATTCTGTCATGGTGTCTGTTGTTTTACTATCAAAAAATAGTGCTGGAATCTGCAATAGAAGCTCCGAACCCTGACACAGATGTGAACACAGCCTAAGGCAAATATTGGAAGATCTATAGCAGTTATAAATTTCATTTGATTCATGTATGCTGGAGGATAATTCTGCAAAAGGTACTTAAATTATAGCATTTGCAGCGATTTTATAGCTAAAATAATAATTACACTCAATGGAGAAAAATAGCAGCCCAAAGCCTATTGTGCGCAACTTATGATGTTGAGGCCATGATGTATACATATATTTTTGAGGCTTTTGAGAAAATGATACAATGTCTACTGAAAAGAATTGATGAAAATTAAACCCTGTTTTTGATAATAAATATTGTCAATAAGATGAAGAAGTTGGAAATGTATTAAGACAGTATATGACAGTATAAGACATGTATTTATATATACTTTGAACATGTCAAAAGTAATATGATCTTTAACTGTTACTGATAAAAAACAAAGGAACTAGTGTGACAAATATCTGGCTTACAAATTGAAGGAATCAGAATCCTCCATGCTATGTCCCAACATGTTTCCTTCTGGGTGCGTGGACCACAGTTCATCAGGGGACCAAAAAAACCCCAAAATAAACATGCAGCACAGTGTACGGCTAGTTTAACATTAGCGGTAAATTCTTCCGACAGGCAGTTCCGGCAGACTAACATCCTGTTTTAAAACATTTTATCTGTCATAGACAGAAAAGTCCAGAGCACTGCCAGGCCCCATTGACTATAATGGGACTCGGCAGGGATCCGGCCTATTTCTGGCATTAGTGCCAAAATTTGGCCGGACAAATACCACAGCAAAGCAGAGGGTTTTATTCCAGCCGCCAACTCTGGTAACAGAAAAAAACTGTTAGTAGAAGATTATTTCCCTTTTTCCAGCATATGCCACAGATCCTCGAGTGGTTTGAGATATGGGTAATCTGGAAGCCAAATCAACACCTTGAATTGTTTGTCATGTTCCTTAAATCAGATGTATCAGAGTAGCTGGTGCTGGATGAAAAATCTGGTGCATCTTTAGACTTAATCTTTAGGTTTAACTTTAGATCACCTATTAGTTGGGTTAGTGAACGCCCACAACAATGCACCACATTTTTTGACACATGATGGTGCATTTTAAGCTACATTCAATACCAAGCTCCCTTTCCGCTAAGCCCTGTCCCTTATAGGATAAGGCATAAAAATGTCTAAAAATAACTAAAACACTTAATAAATGTGGTACAAGGCATATATTACAGTTTTTGGTACAAATTGCACCAAACTTCTGGTGCATTTTAAGTCGTAAATCTGCCTCATTAACTTAAAAAAAATGACTATTTCATTGTGACATACAAAATCGATGTTATTCACTTTATCTGTCGGTGATTTAAATTTTCTGGATGATTAGTGGGTGTAAGACACCTATAAGGTGGATAAAAAGTTGGTTGTGACTTCTTTACCTATAGACACACTGGGCCAAGGGAATATTTACATACAGGTATCTATATCCTGAACAGTCAATCTAGATAAACCTATTACAATGCAGTATTGATCCATGGGTAGACAAAAAATATTCCATATATGCCAAAAGAAAAAATCCTTGAATCACGTTTTCACCACCAGAAATCTAGTATACATAAGTTGTAATATATTTATTTAACAAAAAGCATCAGTTGTGCTGTTGTTGCACAAAAAACCTTCTATAATGATGGTGAAACCTTATTTTCTCCATATTTAAACACGTTATTATTTCACATTCTTTAACCCTTACACTCCCAGCGCTGTACATGTATGGCGCTGGAAGCCGGGACGAAAATCTCAGCGCCGATCAGCTGCAGGGGTCTGGCAGTGGTTGATAGCCATATCCAGCCCCCTGGATCTCACAGGCAGGAAGCTGTAAGTGTATTACACTGTGTAATACACTTACAGCCAATGCATTACAATATAGAAGGGGAATTTTGTACCCCAAAATGGTGTCAATGAAAATGTCACCTCATCCCGCAAAAAATGAGCCCCCACATAAGACAATATGTGCCCCCACAGCAGTTTATCACCACATATGGAGTGTTGCCGTATTCAGGAGAAAATGAGTAAGAAATTATGGGGTGCTTTTCTCCTATTAGCACTTGTGAAAATTAAAAATTTGGGGCTAAAGCAACATTTTATTGGAAGAAATGAAACTTTTCATTTTCACAGCTGAATGTGTTTCCAAGTTCTGTAAAACGCTTAGGGGGTCAAAGTGGTCAGTACCCCCCTTAATATATTCTTTAAGGGGTGTAGTTTCCAAAATGGGGTCACTTTTTGAGGGTTTCCGCTCTAGGGGTACGTCAGTCTCTTAAAATACAAAATGGTGCCTAAAAACCATTCTAGCAAAATCTGCCTCCAAAATCCATATGGGGCTCCTTTCCTTCTGACCACTGCCACGTGCCCATAGAACAGTTTACCACCACATATGGGGTATTTCTGTAAACTGCAGAATCAGAGTAATGTATATTGAGGTTTAGTTTGCTGTTAACCCTTGATGTGTTGCAAGAAAAAAAATGATTAACATGAATAATCTCCTAAAAAAGTGAAATTTTGAAATTTCACCTCAATTTCCTTTAATTCTTGTGGAACACCTCAAGGGTTAACAAAGTTTGTAACATCATTTTTTTTTTTATAATTTGAGGGGTGTCGTTTCTAAAATGAGGTCATTTATTAGTGGTTTCCATTAGGTAAGCCTCACAAAATCACTTTAAAACGGAATTGGTGCTCAAAAAAATGGTTTGGGAAATTTTGTTGAAAATTTGAAAAATTGCTTCTAAACTTCTAAGCCATCTAACTTCCTAAAATAATAAAATGACATTTACAAAATGATGCCAACATAAAGTAGACATTTGGCGAATGTTAAGTTATAAATATTTTATGAGGTATCACTTTCTGTTTTAAAAGCAGAGAAATTGAAATTTTGAAAATTGAAAATTTTTCAAAATGTTTGGTAAATTTTGGATTTTTTCATAAATAAAGGTGAAATATATTGACTCAAATTTATGACTGTCATGAAGTACAATGTATCACGAGAAAACAATCTCAGAATGGTCTGGATAAGTAAAAGCTTTCTAAAGTTATTACCACATAAAGTGACACATGTCAGATTTGCAAAAATCGGCCTGGGATTTAAGGTGAAAAGTGGCTCGGTACTGAAAGGGTTAAAGTCATAAAATGTACATCCTAGGATAAATCATTTATGCATTTCAAACCTATGGGTTCTTATTCATAGCTATAACGATCATCACAATTGTTTAACCCCTTTCCATCATCCGCATGTATGGTGCATGTCAGGTCCTTAAAGTTGGCATTCGCTCAGGAGCTTAAAAGACTTACATTTACATCTGAGCATCTGAGTGGTCATTTACCAGGAGCTGGGGTATGAACATTGCAACGAAATAGCAGGAGAAGTTCAGATACTACAGCAGCCAGAAGCCTTCTGAAAGCTACGAGGCTTGCCATAGCTAAGTTGCTATTAATTCCAGGTATAGCCTATCGGATGGTTTTAACACTAGTGTGAAACTTGCCTGTCTGTACCACCACAATCTCCATAGACTGCAGTAGTAAAGTTTTGCAGTCTAGAGTATAAGTAATTGCACGTTAAGTCCCCTAGGAGAACTAAAAATAAAAGTTAAAAAATGTATTAAAATTGCCCCATTCCCAATTTTACAAGAACAAAAATTCTTTATGGTAATGAAGAAAAAAAATTCACAATATTTTTTAAAGTAGTAAAGTACAATAAAACTGTATAAGGCTACTTTCACACTGGCGTTTTTAAATTCCGGTATTGAGTTCCGTCAAAGGGGCTCAATACCGGAAAAAAACGCTTCCGTTTTGTCCCCATTCATTGTCAATGGGGACAAAACTGAACTGAAGACAACGGAATGCTCCTGAAAGCATTCCGTTCCGTCTTCAGACCGGAGAACAAACCGCAGCATGCTGCGGTTTGCTCTCCGGTCCAGGCATCCGCACCAAGACGGATCCGGAATGACCCCCAATGGAAGTCAATGGGGACGGACCCGTTTGGTGTGGACACACCAGTAATCCGGATCTGTCCTCCATTGATTTCCAATGGGGGGTCATTCCGGATCCGGCATACATACACACAGACTACATACAAACAGACATACATACAAACATACAGACATACATACATACTCACATACTCCCGGGACGCCGGCAGAACGTCTTCACGCGCCTCCTGCACGCTGCGATGACGTTTCCCCACTGCGCCCAGCAGAGGGCGCTGTGGGGAATCGTCATCACTGCGCGCAGGAGGCGCGTGAAGACGTTCTGCCGGCGTCCCGGGAGTATGTGAGTATGTATGTATGTTTGTATGTATGTTTGTATGTAGTCTGTGTGTTGTTTTAATGTGTGTCATGTGTGGGGCCGGAGCGCTGCTCCGGCTCCACACATGTATAGCGTTAGCACGGATCCGTCGGCACCCTTTAGGTGCCGGATCCGTGCTAACGCTAGTGTGAAAGTAGCCTAAATTTGGTACTGCTGTAATCATACTGACACATACAATAAGGGTAAAAATAATGTCATTTTAGTGCTTAGTGAACACTGTACAAACAAAACCCAAAGAACTATGGTGGAATTATGTTTTTCTTTCTACAATTTCATTCCACAAAGTATTTTTCCTGTTTTTTTAATACATGATACATAAATTAATGGTGTCATTAAAAAAATATAATGTCTCACAAAACAAGCCCTCATACAGCTATTTGAAACGAAAGGCAAAAAAGTTATGGTTTTAGAAAGGTGAGGAGGAAAAAACAAAAATTATTTACAGCAGCAAGGAGTTTAATGAAGTGGATGCTGGAGAGAATATTATTTAAAATGTAGACTTTTTATTTATGGTCAGCCTCAGTAATGTTCAGGGCAAGTCAGGTAGTGACTGACACACTACAGCCTTAGGGTACTTGGGCACAATGCGAATTAAGTGTATTTTTTGAGCGGTTTTGGAGCTGATTTTCTGCGTACTCTTATGCTTCTATGCAGCAAACCTGCCTGTCCAGGAGGACTGCTGTCAAGGTTGGCATATTAGCAACTGAGATTTTCCTAGTCAGCTTAGATCAAGTCTTATCTCACATCTCTGGAAAAAAATATTTCATAGTCCACACGTCTATTCAATGTAATTTCCATCCTCTATTCACTTATATTAAAGGAGTTATCCCATGACAAATTTAAAACATTATATAGTAAATGACAATCTCTTTCTAACAAAGCTAGAACCAGCCTTGTACCTCATGGATCCAGAGATCTCCCCATTCATTGCCAACAGCTCAAGGGGAGTGTTTTTTTTCTGCTGTAGCGAAGGGGGCGTGCCCATTCTTCTACAGCTCTCTCCCGAAGACAACTCAGGAGGCAGTCAAAAGATGAAACTGAGCATATGCGGCCATCTCAGTGAGCAGGTCATAGAAATGAGAAACAAAAACAGCAGGTGGTGCTATACAGATACAATTCATTGAACAAGTGGCTATGCTACATTTTTAAGTATGCAATTACAAAAGTATTCAGATTCAGGTGATGGTTTGAAAACTGTAGAATATTTTTCGAGGGACAACCCCTTTAAAGGCAATATCAGGCTCATTTCCTGCCTACATCACTAAGCAACCTTGCACACGAACGTATGCCCTCCGAGACATGCGGTCCGTGAGCGGGCCATATGTCCCGGAGCAGCATTGATTGTGCGCACGGGAGTGCAAAGTTTCATAGATTACAATGATGCTGTGCACGTCGGGCCACCCGTGGGGCTATTGTCCTGCACTCAAAGAATCATATGATTGCGGCCCAGCCCGACGTGCACAGCATCATTGGAATCTATGATGCTGTGCGCTCCCTTGCGCACGATCAATGCCGCTCCGGGACATATGGCCCGCTCATGGACCGTATGTCTCAGAGGGCATACAGTCATGTGCAAGGGCCCTAAATGGGCATTAGAAATTACCAGTGGCTTGTCAGACATAGGAGAAAAATTTTAAAATACCGACAAAATGGTACATATCAGGCCCAGACTGATAATCTGTCCCATCCAAGCAAATTCCTGGTGGGCTGCGCTGCCTCATCAAAGAGTAGGCCATTGGTATCAGCCCCTTCAAATTCTATAACTGAAAGGCTGTCCGTAACCAACGCAGTCTGGCAGGGGGATCCCTATGTTGGTTACTGCCTATTGCCGGCCGTCACCAGTACAATCAGTAGTAAGCCACATGTGCATCATGTACAGGCAGCAACCACTGGATCCTCCTTACGAGTCCTGGCACCCCTACGGATCAGCTTGAAGAGGAGTTGAGGCTCCACGCCACTGCTACTTCCTCTTCAAGATTACATTGTGCATCATCTCGGAAGTCTTGGCAGTGCTGTGTAATTACAAGTGTTTTTTCCATTCACTAGAAGTATTCTGTCTTATTAGTGCATCAAAGCTTCTGGCTTGCAGCAGTTTTACCCTTTCACTCAATGAACTGCTGTGCTAGTGACATCTAAAATACTGCAGATACCTTACTCAGCGGCTATGCTAGTATCAAATGCTCCTGTATTTCTCCACACCTTTCCTATACCTGATGTATCAAGTGTGGTTAGGTAAGACAGGGACATTAATATTTTTGTGTTTGTGTACATATATATATATATATATATATATGAATGTCCACTGTATCGTCAGAGTGTTGTATGTGTGACTGGGTTGACAACCGTCCAGAAATTTCTGGGCAATCTGTTAAAATAGGTGTTTTCCCTATGTTCGTAAATAAAAAAGATGTGTCCGTGAATTTTTGGAGGTTGGTGGTACCTGACTAGATGATTTTGGTGATATTCTCATCATTTTACAGCAAATGCTGGTAATGCGTTTTTATTAGTATAATGAGTTATAGACATATATTACTTATCATCTTTATCATTCATTATGGTTTTTCAATTTGTCCATAAAAAATATTGTCTGTTTGCGACTTTAGGATAAGTTGTCCACAAAGAAGAAGAATTCAGGTTGGCAACCCTGCTTTGTGGTGAGCATATGTATAAGTGTGTTCATGAATATGGTAAAAGTACCATATCTGCTGGTGTGTCCATGTATGTGGTGAATTTGCATGTAAACATTTTCATGTACATGGTCATATGAAGCTCATATGGGTCCATCCATGTTTTTGGCAAGCAGACATACAAGCAAGTTCATGAATGTTGTGAGCCTGTACTGTATATGAGCCTGTCCAGGTATCTGGTGAGCATGTATAGGTGTGTGAGTCATGGCATGAGTCCACCCTGTTCATGAGGATGGTTCTCTTTCCTTCCCTAACAGTGGTGATTGAGGCTATTAAATTGTATATAGCCACAGCTATCAATCAGTATTTAGGTGGAAAGTAGTACGCACTAAAAATATTTTCTGTCAGAGGTCAAGCTAAGAACCTGTTTTGTCAGTGCCCGCCCACAGAAGTAGCCCTATCTCATGCATATTCCTTTTCTATGAGACTGATTTTAATGCAGGGCTATGCCTTTAAATGGATTCAAACTGTAAACATAACAAAGTCCACTAAACTCACCTTACAGATTTTGCTCTGTTCCCCTACTGTTTTTCTTGTGTGTCCCCCATTCTTCCTTGCTTCTCAATGCACACTGAAGGAACATCCATAAGGATGACTTGTCAGTCTCAGTGACATTACCAGTGCATGGACAAGAGGCCAGTGGTCAGGAACGGAAAAGAATTATTAAGGTACTGTATTTTTCAAGTTGGAGCTAATGTATACATATTTTTAAATCTCAGACACACTATTTGCTTGTATCATAGAAACATAGAAGATTGACAGCAGAAAAAGACTACCTGGTCCATCTAGTCTACCCTTAAGATAGACGTGTTTATCCCAGGCATGTTTAAATTCACTTACTATAGATTGTGTCCTTCTCCCATACCATATACATTGTAAATCCTTGTGGGCAGGGCCCTCCCTCCTTCTGTACCAGTTTGTAACTCGTCTTGTTCATGCTTAGTCCAATTGTATGTATGTATGTGCACCCCTTTTCATATGCACAGCGCCATGGAATGAATGGCGCTTTAATAATAAATAATAATAATTTCCCAACTACATTTGGTATCTAACTACTATATCTATGTAGCTTTGATTTACTACCACATATATGCATGAGGGCCCCAGTGTCTTTTGCAGGAAGATTCTACACCAAAACGCTGTTTAACTGCAGTGGGTAATCCGCCTCCCATTGTTTTCAATAGGAGTCCGCGGCGCAACTGTGCCAAGAACAGACATATCTGTTCGTGGAGTGGTCGCGGTCATAAACCAGGGGCACATGATCAGCAGCGCAGCCGCCTATTGAAAACAATCTTTTATTCTGTTATCATATACAGTGCCTTGCGAAAGTATTTGGCCCCCTGGAACTTTTCAACCTTTTGCCACATTTCAGGCTTCAAACAAAAAGATATAACATTTTAAATTTTTGGTGAAGAATCAACAACAAGTGGGTCACAATTGTGAAATGGAACGAAATTTATTGGATAATTTAAACTTTTTTTGTAATAATAAAACTGAAAAGTGGGGCATGCAAAATTATTCGGCCCATTTACTTTCAGTTCAGAAAACTCACTCCAGAAGTTCATTGAGGATCTCTGAATGATCCAATGTTGTCCTAAATGACTGATGAAGATAAATAGAATCCACCTGTGTGTAATCAAGTCTCCGTATAAATGCACCTGCTCTGTGATAGTCTCAGGGTTCTGCATCATGAAGACCAAGGAACACACCAGGCAGGTCTGTGATACTGTTGTGGAGAAGTTTAAAGCCGGATTTGGATAGCAAAAGATTTCCCAAGCTTTAAACATCCCAAGGAGCACTGTGCAAGCAATCATATTGAAATGAAAGGAGTATCAGACCACTGCAAATCTACCAAGACCCGGCCGTCCCTCTAAACTTTCATCTCAAACAAGGAGAAGACTGATCAGAGATGCAGCCAAGAGGCCCATGATCACTCTGGATGAACTGTAGATCTACAGCTGAGGTGGGAGAGTCTGTCCATAGGACAACAATCAGTCGAACACTTCACAAATCTGGCCTTTATGGAAGAGTGGCAAGAAGAAAGCCATTTCTCAAAGATATCCATAAAAAGTCTCGTTTACAGTTTGCCACAAGCCACCTGGGAGACACACCAAACATGTGGAAGAAGGTGCTCTGGTTAGATGAAACCAAAATCGAACTCTTTGGAAACAATGCAAAACGATATGTTTGGCGTAAAAGCAACACAGCTCATCACCCTGAACACACCATCCCCACTGTCAAACATGGTGGTGGCAGCATCATGGTTTGGGCCTGCTTTTCATCAGCAGGGACAGGGAAGATGGTTAAAATTGATGGGAAAACCTGTTGGAGTCTGCAAAAGACCTGAGACTAGGACGGAGATTTATCTTCCAACAAGACAATGATCCCAAACATAAAGCAAAATCTACAATGGAATGGTTCAAAAATAAACGTATCCAGGTCTTAGAATGGCCAAGTCAAAGTCCAGACCTGAATCCAATTGAGAATATGTGGAAAGAGCTGAAAACTGCTGTTCACAAACGCTCTTCATCGAACCTCTAAGAACTCGAGCTGTTTTGCAAGGAAGAATGGCAAGAATTTCAGTCTCTAGATGTACAAAACTGATAGAGACATACCCCAAGCGATTTTCAGCTGTAATCGCAGCAAAAGGTGGCGCAACAAAGTATTAATGCAAGGGGGCCAAATAATTTTGCACGCCCCACTTTTCAGTTTTATTATTACAAAAAAAGTTTAAATGATCCAATAAATTTCGTTCCACTTCACAATTGTGACCCACTTGTTGTTGATTCTTCACCAAAAATTTAAAATGTTATATCTTTTTGTTTGAAGCCTGAAATGTGGCAAAAGGTTGAAAAGTGCCAGGGGGCCGAATACTTTCGCAAGGCACTGTATATGTATTAAGCTTGGTTCTTTTACTGTAATTATGTACAATGCCTGGTTCTGAAACTGCAATTATGTAGCAAACGGATGTATTTAGGGGGTGTAGCAAAATATTTAGATGTGAGTGTTCACCTGTTCTTAAAAATCTTGGACAAGCCCCACCCAATTTACTAAAATAAAAAAAATGTTATACTCACCTCTTTCTCCAGCAGTGTTCTCTGCTGGATGGTCTGGTCTTTCTGCCACTGCTTGTTTATAAACAGCAACAGGCCAGTGATCAACACTTGATCGCTGCCAGTCCCTCAGTCGTAGACATAATATTCCTCATTCAGGTAGACCGCTAAAGCAAAGTGATTGGATGCAACGATCAGGTATCATATACTTGCATGTCGTCACTGCAGTTTGTTAACAAGCAATGGCTGGAAGACCGGACCAGCACCACAGAGAATGGAGCTTGAGAAAAAACTGAGAATAGCATATTTTTTAAATTGTAGCCAATTGGGGAACTTGTCGAGGATTTCTAATTATTTCGGACAACCCTTGTATGTTCCACTTTTATTTTCATTCCTGTGTTGGTATGGCTTGCATATTTACAGGCACGGTGAGCAATGTGACCATATAAAGCAAAATTTGCTGCAGTGTGCATTGCTTGTCACTATGTATGTAGGCTAGTAAGATTTCTGTGCCAGGACTATGTTTTAGGCCCAATCTAATCCTGCTACAGATACCCAGATGCTTTTCACAGAATATACCAAACAATCCTGCATACCTACTGGTCTTGTAGCACAGAAGTGGAGATCTGTTTTCAAATCTTTACTGTCAACTATTAATCAGAAGGGGACAGATCTTCCTTCGCTGATGTGGCTTTGCTATTCCTTTATTCCAGACTCCTTTGCCTTCCTTAAAAAGAGCATTTTCCAGCACATGCTGCAGTCCATTTGAAGTCAAAACGGTGGCCTACACGTAAAGAATTGGTGCTTGAAATTAATCATTTGAGGACAATGGAATCCCTCGGGCCATACCACGTGAACAAATTTACCAGGTCATGTCCATCTGTAAATGCAAAGTAGACATTAAGAGACCCCAGGTTTGTAATCTGGCTGTCCTTATGATCTTAGAGTTTGTTCACATTTACAACCTTTTGTACAGACCCCACTACGTGGCCGGACCCACGGTGGTAATCATACTTACCTGATCTGGGCCTCTGGGCCCTGGCTCCATTGCTGTCCTACTGACTCTGTGGGTCCTGGGTCTCCCCCATCAAACTGGATAATGATGTGAGGAGACCCAGATCTTTATAGTTGGAGGGGCAGAGATGGAGCTGGATCCCAGTGGCAGGGATCAGGTAAGTATGATTACCTCCGGGGGTCTGTCAAAGCTGTGGGGTCTGCACAAATTGAACTTCATTCAAGGCACTTCCTGTCTCCTCATGAAGATCCCATAATTTCTGTCATTGGCTCTCTCCAAACTTATATTCTCTCGTTCTCCTACAACCCACCTTCTTCTCTTTCTTTACACCATTCATTTTCTTTTTAATATACTGGTGAGGGGATTTAGCCTTTGACACTTGAAGTTATGCATCCACTCTTGCTGACTGGTAATTTGTGTTATTCATTGAGTGATATACTGTATTATTGTGGTGATCTGTTCTAATTAAAGGGTTTCTGTCATCAGAATTTAGCCTACAAAACCGAGTGTCATTTGCAAATCGCAAATGACACCTGATGACAGAAAGCCTTCTTTTATAGAAAACTGTATGGTAGTTTTTGTTAAAATAGCGTTTTTATAATATGCTAATTAAGCCCCCTAGGTGCAGTAGGCGTGAACCCTGCACCTAGGAGCGGCCATAATAACGCCCCTTACCCCTCCTCCCTTGCGTTGATTGACAGGGCCGGGCAGCCATCTCTTTCGTCTCCCGGCCCTGTACGATCGCGAACTCCCGCGCCTGCGCATTGCGATAAGCAATCTGCGCACGCGCGTTGAGAGCCGGCGGCCGCCCGGGTCCCGGCTTCATCAATGCGCATGCGCGGATTGCTTACCGCAATGGGCAGGCGCGGGAGTTCGCGATCGTACAGGGCCGGGAGACAAAAGAGATGGCTGCCCGGCCCTGTCAATCAACGCAAGGGAGGAGGGGTAAGGGGCGTTATTACGGCCGCTCCTAGGTGCAGGGTTCACACCTACTGCACCTAGGGGGCCTAATTAGCATATTATAAAAACGCTATTTTAACAAAAACTACCATACAGTTTTCTATAAAAGAAGGCTTTCTGTCATCAGGTGTCATTTGCGATTTGCAAATGACACTCGGTTTTGTAGGCTAAATTCTGATGACAGAAACCCTTTAAGCCCTCCATCTTGCTGTATTGCTATGTGGAAAATCAATAAAATGTGATTAAGAAAAATAAATTTTTTATGTATTCTCCTTTATTGACTTTAATGGGGAAAACTACATGTATAAAGTAACAGCCAAATATACAGTCCAGCACTCGATGCAAGGAAATGTATAAAAATCTCTCATACTTGGGTCATTGTGTTTCTATTTATAAAGTCATGGATTTTTATACATTTCCTTGCATTGAGTGCTGGACTACATAAATACAGCACCAGAACCAAGTTCTCTACATAAATACAGCACCAGAACCAAGTTCTCTATGTAAATACAGTACCAGAACCAAGTTCTCTACATAAATACAGCACCAGAACAAAGTTCTCTACATAAATACAGCACCAGAACAAAGTTCTCTACATAAATACAGCACCAGAACCAAGTTCTCTACATAAATACAGCACCAGAACAAAGTTCTCTTCGTAAATACAGCACCAGAACCAGGTTATCTACATAAATACAGCACCAGAACCAAGTGCAGTACATACAGCACCAGAACCAAGTTCTCTACATAAATACAGCACCAGAACCAAGTTCTCTACATAAATACAGCACCAGAACAAAGTTCTCTACATAAATACAGCACCAGAACAAAGTTCTCTACATAAATACAGCACCAGAACAAAGTTCTCTACATAAATACAGCACCAGAACCAAGTTCTCTACATAAATACAGCACCAGAACCAAGTTCTCTATGTAAAAACAGCACCAGAACCAAGTTCTCTACGTAAATACATCACCAGAACCAAGTTCTCTACATAAATACATCACCAGAACCAAGTTCTCTACATAAATACATAACCAGAACCAAGTTCTCTACATAAATACAGCACCAGAACCAAGTTCTCTACATAAATACATCACCAGAACCAAGTTATCTACATAAATACAGCACCAGAACCAAGTTCTCTACATAAATACAGCACCAGAACCAAGTTCTCTACATAAATACAGCACCAGAACCAAGTTCTCTACATAAATACATCACCAGAACCAAGTTCTCTACATAAATACAGCACCAGAACCAAGTTCTCTACATAAATACTGCACCAGAACCAAGATCTCTAACCAATTAAAATACATCACCAGAACCAAGTTCTCTACATAAATACATCACCAGATTTTAAAAGTTCAGTACAGATACCATCTGAGTAGTCAGGTCAGCCCTCACCATATGACCTTGTGCGGTGTGAAACTACAGCTCCCAGTATGGCCTGAAGAAGTGTAAAGGGATACTGAGAGTTGTTGTTGCACAAAACAGCATGCTACCACCCATCATTAGCTGTAGCTCATCCAGGTGACTACAACACTCATCATACACATCAGTAGCAGAATAATCATTTCCATTTAGTTACTTACAGATGACGTCTCCTCCTGAGTTCCTCTCCATCTGGCTCAGACCACCATGATGACTTCTCCCGTCCACAATTCAGCTCTGCAGATTTTGTCGAGAAGATCTCTTTAGCTTTATTCTTTACCAACACATTGGCATCCTACAGACTGACACAGACTCATCTCAGTGCCACATGCCGTGCCCTGAATATAACAGCAGCATTAGTGCTACACACAGGGCCCCCAATAGTAGTGCCACATACTCTGAGCCCTTCGTATATAGTGCCACATACACTGTGCCCTCTGTATACAGTGCCATATGCCCTTTGTATATAGTGCCACATGCCCTGTGACCTCTGTTTATAGTGCCACATTCTTGGTGCCGCTTATAAAAAAGTGCCTCTTATATGTCTCTTCTGAGTACTCCCTGCATACAGCGTACACATCTAGCTTTTACTGAGTATTATAATACTCAGCAAAAGCTAGAATGCAGTGGGTGAGACATCACTGGCTACAAGTTGCTGAGGGTCACATGACAAGCTAGATGCAGTGGGTATATATAGTATATACAGCAGTTTATATACTATATATCTGTACACACTGCATCTATTATACCTCGTATATCAGTACACTGCTGTATATACTATATATCTGTACACACTGTATCTATTATACCTCATATATCAGTACACTGCTGTATATACTATATATCTGTACACACTGCATCTATTATACCTCGTACCTCACATATCAGTACACTGCTGTATATACTATATATCTGTACACACTGCATCTATTATACCTCATATATCAGTACACTGCTGTATATACTATATATCTGTACACACTGCATCTATTATACCTCCTACCTCACATATCAGTACACTGCTGTATATACTATATATCTGTACACATTACATCTATTATACCTCGTACCTCACATATCAGTACACTGCTGTATATACTATATATCTGTACACACTACATCTATTATACCTCATACCTCACATATCATTACACTGCTGCATTTACCCATTCCATTATTATACTTTGTACCTGACGTTTCAGTACACTGCTGTCAGGAGGTATAAAAGATGCAGTATGTACAGATATATGTGGACAGTCATATATTATGGTTACTGTGAGGTACGTGAGGTATTGGGGGTTGTAGTTAAGGTTCTGGTCAGTTTTAGGGATAGGATTAGTATTAGTGTTAGTATATTAGAGGCCAGTATTGGGGTCAGTATTGGGGTTAGGGGCCAGTATTGGGGTTAGGGGCCAATATTGGGGTTAGGGGCCAGTATTGGGGTTGGGGCCAGTATTAGCATAAAGCTACATTCAGACGACCGAAAGTGTTTTGCAGTCCCCAAATTGTGGATCCGCAAAACACATTTTGCAGAACGCACAGTGCCAGCCCTATATAGAAGTGCCTATTTTTGCGGACAAGAATAGGACACTTGCTCTATATTTTTCGTGGGGCCACGGAACGGAACTATGGATGTGGACAGTACATTGTGTGATGTCAGAATCTTTTGAGGCCCCGCTGAAATGAATGGGTCCACACCCATTCCGCAAAATTGTGGAACGGATGCAGACCCAGAAATATGGTCGTCTGAATGCACCCTTAGGGCCAGTATTAGAATTAGGGTCGGTATCAGTTAGGGGCCAGTACTGGGGTCAGAGCATTAGGGTACATTCACATGATCATATTTCCATTCACTTCAGTGGGCCCGCAAATCCGTAGTCCACGGGCCTGCAAAAAAGATAGAGTATGTCCTATCCTTGACCGCAATCTCAGATGAGAACAGACATTTCTATTATAGGGCTGGGCATGTGTGTTCCACAAAATGTGTCCGCACACGGCCAGTATCCATGTTTTGGGTATCCGCAATTGTGGACCGCAAAACAAATATGGTCATGTGAATGTAGCTTTAGGGTTAGTGGTCAATAGTAGGGTTAGGGGTCAGTATGGCGTACTATTAGAGTTAGAGAAAGTATTAGGAGTCAGTACAGTATATTAGGATTAGCGGTCAATATTAGGGTTAGGGACAGTATTAGAGGTCAGTATTAGGGTTAGGGGTCAGTACTAGGGTTAGGGACATGGCCAGTATTAGGGGGGTGAGACAGGGCCAGTATTAGAGGTCAATACTAGGGGGTCAGGGGCCAGTATCAGGGTTAGGGGTCCAAGGTTAGTGGCCAGTACCAGTATTCGGGGTCAGTAGCCAGTATTAGGGTAAGACAGGGACAGTATTGGGGGTCAGTAGCCAGTATTAGGGTTAGGGTAAGGCAGGGCCAGTATTGGGGGTCAGGGGCCAGTATTAGGGTTAGGGTAAGGTAGGGCCAGTATTGAGGGTCTGTAATAGGGAGGCAGGGCCAGTATTAGGGGTCAGGGGCCAGTATAGAGGGTCTGTAATAGGGAGGCAGGGCCAGTATTGGGGGTCAGGGGCCAGTATTAGGGTTAGGGTAAGGTAGGGCCAGTATAGAGGGTCTGTAATAGGGAGGCAGGGCCAGTATTAGGGGTCAGGGGCCAGTACAGAGGGTCTGTAATAGGGAGGCACGGCCAGTATTGGGGGTCAGGGGCCAGTATTGAGGGTCTGTAATAGGGAGCCAGGGCCAGTATTAGGGTTAGTGCTGCATAGGGAGAGGGCAGTTTATGCTTACCTGTCCAAGCACGGTCCCACGATGCAGACCCGGCCTCTTCTGGCGGGTCTGCTCCTGAGGAACGTCGCAGGCGGCGTGATGACGTCATTGCACGCCTACGTCACATGAGTACGCTGGCCAACGGGAATAGAGGAGCAGGGAACCAGAGGTTCCCTTGTTCCTCCGGTGCTCGCTACTGCAGGCACAATTGTATCTGCATCTAGTGGATGCAGATACAATTGAGTTCCAGTAGCCACCTCACAGCGGCCCACTTATTTAAAATATGGAGCGGCCCACCGGGCAAATGCCCGATCGGCCAGATGGCCAGTCCGGGCCTGCTGTGCACAGTTTCTTTGGATTATACGGGTGAGATGGATATCATTGCTTTTTCATATGTATAACGTGCTCTGCACAAAGCATCTATTGGGCCTCATGTACACGACTGTGTCTGTCTTGCGGTCCGCAAACCACATATCTGCAAAATTTGCATACCTTCTGTATGCAATTCACATTTCTCTCACTCCAACTACTAGAAATTACCATTCTTGTCCCCAGTATAGACAAGAATAGGACTATAGCTATGATATTAATACAGTTAGGAGCAGAGCACGACATTTTTCGAGCCTCCTGCCACATTTTAAGGTGACATTTATGGAAAACGTTAAAAATTCACACTACAGTGATATTATATTATAAGCAGAAGCAGCAATGGTGATTTCCTCATCTCAAACAATTTATTGAAACAAACGCCAACAGTTATGGGTATACCACCACAAAAAATGTCACTGTCTCAATAAATTGTCATGTGGCCTTGAGCATCAATTACAGCTTGACAACGATGTCTCATGCTGTTCACAAGTGTACTTATTGTCTGCTGAGTAGAGAATCTTCAAAAACTCACTTCGGCGAATAATCAACGAATTTATAACAAGATTTGTTCTTAATACGAATGTATTCGGTCAAAGTTGCGTTAAAAAATAATCGTTGTTTTGCGAACATTACTGCACAAATTACGAACATACAGTCTAAGTGTTGTTAAAAGTATGCTACTGAACTGAATACAAAGTGCGTACGAATCCTTAGTGTACTATTGACTCGCGATTGCGTCATATGCACGCACGTACGCAGCGGCGTACAGTCCTCAGAGGCAGTCCATATGAGCTAGAAAAGTAAGGTGCTAGCTATCCAGCTAAGTGCATAATTTACCAAACACACCATACAATAAGTGCATAATAGGACACATTGCAGTACCTGAAAAAGAATACACACAATGGGCTAAAGTGCCTGAACGTTGCTGAACCTATAAAAACATTATTGCTAAAATACTGCAAAGACATAATTATGCAAACATTTTAGTGCAATCAATTTCACATTTGCAAGCATAATAGGCTCAGATATACATTTGAGTCTCTCCTCATGGCTGCTTGGCATAAAACACTGGAACAGATAGTCCAAAATTCAATTGTAATCCACGTGAGGTAATTTTGTAATCCAAACAGGTAACGTGTAATCCACATGTATAGTATAAAATAGCAGCAAACAGAGAACCCTTTTTGCAAAGGGGGCTCCCAAATAACCTGAGAAGGGGGGGGAAAAGTAAAATAGGTGCGCTTAGGCACAATTGGGAATTTTCTGCAGAATGCGGGGGAAGTCCTGACAAGCTATGTCCACCTGGTGAGAGTCAAACAGGGGGCAATAAAAACAAGATAAATTAAAAACAAGTGCCAACTAGCTCTTACCCGTCAGGTGCAGTCCATGTTGTGGCTCCCATAGGTCCAGACTATGAGGTGTCCTTTAAATCAGCCAGACAGAAACAGCCAGTTGTAGAAGGGTTCCTCAGATAAGGGACCTGAAGTCATCCTCGCTGCTACTGCTGCTGAAGGACATAAGAGGACGCTCCTGCCTCCTGTAGGCCATGCTGGCTGCCATGGTTGAGCTCCACTGCCCTCTGCTGCTAGAATTTGGACTTGACCGGGTGGTGGTCACACTAGTGAACGCTGCTGCCACTTGAGCCTTCACCTTTCTGAATCCTCCTGATGGGACAGCAGGGGTAAGGACATCTGGCTGCAGCGGTTCAGGCAAGGCTGCACCCAAGGAAGGACCGCCAGCTCCCCTGGCTGCTGCTTACTTAATTTTCCATGGTAGATGGTATTGGATCACCTTGGGCTGAAAAGTGAAGGATGATGTAGTCAGCTGACCCAGGTGAAAGGACTGTGGCGGTGGTGGTGGCAATCCAGGGATCAGAGGCTCTGGCTGTGGCTTCTCTCTGAAACGGAGGGTGCCATCTGGTGACTCTTGTAGGCAGTGCACACGTCCTGTGGCTGCTGGATCATCTGGCTAGGTCTTTGCTGGCGATGCAGGTACCAGGGGCTTTGACAATAACGTTACCCTGGTAGCAAAGGGGCCTTTCAGGGATGCCATGGGGGTACATTCTACCTGATCCCCTGCATATAGGCTGTGACGGGCTTGGGGCAGGTAAGACTGTTTCACAGACCTACAGCCCATGAAGTACTCCTTGCTGTCCTCGTTGTCCACAAGGAAGCCACTTCCTCGCTCCACTGAAAACCAGAAGATGGTTCCTTTACGCCATTCCAGCGTAGGGTCTCCTGGCCTCGGATGGTCAAGCACATGGATGACCCAGTCCTCCATCGCTTTCTTATAGTCCCATAGGGTCTGGGCATGGGCCGTCTGATGCAGACTGATGCAGGCATGATGGGATTCTGCCGCATGGAAGGTGTTCTCCTCCTGGGCGGCAGAGCTGCTCCAGCCATCTCGGGATCACTTATGCCACTCTGATATCCTCTGGCCTTTCTGGTGGTTTGGGCTCGGTACCCCACACCATCTCTCCCCACTTTCAGCGTAGTTGTTTTGCCATGCTGTCTTGAACTGGAGAGGAAGGCGGAGTCTTCACTCCCTATACTTGCAAATAGATAGTTCCCAGTGGGCCAGGCTGGTTTTTCCCGCTGCTGAGGGGGGAGTATCTTCACTTTCTCGCCCCTTGAGGGGGCATATCGTCATTTTCCTGCTTCAGGGGGCCAGAGGGCAAGAGAGGGAGTCGACTTTCATCAGTGAACAGCACTGAGACCCACTAGTCCCTTGTCCAGCGTAGATGCTCCCTGGCGCAAACAAGACAATGACGCCTGTGGTCAGATACCCTTGCAGGTCGTCTAGCATGCAGACCATGCTAATGAAAACTTGGGTGCCTCTCACCTCCCTTACATGTGCCTGGAGTTGTTGTGTGGCATTCATCATCCATTTCCACAGGGCATTGCTCACAATGAAGTGGTTATCAGTGTGGGATGTGGCCAAAGGACATCCACTTCTATGCCTTTCTGAGTCTCTGTGTTGCAACCTGCTGATGACACTCTAAGCTCAGTGGCCACTTCCATCTGAGAACATTCTGCTTGAAGCCTCACAATGGTGAGGTACTGTTGAACAATTGTTAGGTGTCGTCTTGGTCTCATGATGTCAAAATGTGAACAGCACGATAAGGAGGACTGTTTAAATACCAATTCTAATTGAACCATGAAATTTACTGAGCAATTCATGGATCAAACACCTGTTGTAAATTATGCCGTTAAGCTACTTGTTAGAGAACAGCAAGTTGTGCAAAAAGTACTGAAGCATCGAACAGTTGGACATGTGCATTCAAAACTTTAGAGAAGGTCACATTAAGTTTATCTGTAAAGGTTAGAGTGCATTTTAGGTTTGTCCTGAAATTTCAGCCACATGCCAAATATCCCTAACTTTTTGTGAGTAGTGTACATAGAGATAGTACACTGCCTTGTGTCGTATTGTATGATGTGCGTATACATATAGGTAGTGCATTGCCATGTGTCCTATTGTATGATTTAGCACACCAAAGGAATATATACACAGCACAACAAGTATTTAACAATAAATCCTTTATTATTATTCCCAATAACATACTAAAATAAAATAGCAGCAGCAGTCATGTATAAGAAACAAAGAACAAATATTTGCTAGGTACATATCACCCCAATGGATTTTATGCCTGAAAAAGCAATAGCTGCTTAACAGAGGAAAAATGCATAGTGCAATATCAAATGTTAGTAGTATAAGGGGACCAATAACTTTCAACATATATCACTCAATAGGTGTCTAACCCTTAACTCCAATAAATGCATCAAGTCCTGCTATATAAAGCAACACAATTACTCAAAAAAGTGCACAGTGCAGCAAAAACCAGCAGAGAACAGGGGCAGACGATAATCTCTATATACCGACCAATGTAGCTCTAACCCTGATGCGATTTTCGCATTTCGCTTCCTCAGGGGCAGCCTGGGTGAAGAACCCTTTTAAGTACTTGTTGCTCTCTCTCTCTCTCTCTCTCTCTCTCTATATATATATATGATATATATATATATATATATATATATATATATTTGGTATGGTATATTTATTTATACACAGTGTTTACCCAGATTGGAACAATTTTTGTACATTGGTGTGCTATTGTATGATGTGCGTACAGACATAGTTTACTGCCATGTGTAATATTGTATGGTGTGTATAGACATATAGATTGCCTAATATATCATGTCTGTATGTCCATATAGATGTCCTACTATATGCCATGTGTACATATAGATGTCCTATTGTATGCCATGTGTTACATATAGATGTCCTATTGTATGATGTGTACACATATAGATGTCCTATGTATGTGTGTACATAAGATGTCCTTGTATGCTGGTACATATAGATGTCCTATTGTATGCTGTGTACACATATAGATGTCCTATTGTATGCTGTGTGTACATATAGATGTCCTATTGTATGATGTGTACACATATAGATGTCCTATTGTATGCTGTGTACACATATAGATGTCCTATTGTATGCTGTGTGTACATATAGACATCCTATTGTATGATGTGTACACATATAGATGTCCTATTGTATGCTGTGTGTACATATAGATGTCTTATTGTATGTTGTGTATACATATAGATGTCCTATTGTATGCTGCGTGTACACATATAGATGTCCTATTGTATGCTATGTGTACATATAGATGTCCTATTGTATGCTGTGTACACATATAGATGTCCTATTGTATGCTGTGTGTACATATAGATGTCTTATTGTATGTTGTGTGCACATATAGATGTCCTATTGTATGCTGTGTGTACATATAGATGTCCTATTGTATGCTGTGTACACATATAGATGTCTTATTGTATGCTATGTGTACATATAGATGTCCTATTGTATGCTGTGTGTATACATATAGATGTCCTATTGTATGCCATGTGTACATATAGATGTCCTATTGTATGCTGTGTGTACATATATATGTCCTATTGTATGCTATGTGTACATATAGATGTCCTATTGTATGCTGCGTATACATATAGATGTCCTATGCAGTGCAGTGTTTCTACATATAGATGTCCTACTGTATGTTGTGTGTACATATAGATGTCCTATGCAGTGCAGTGTTTCTACATATAGATGTCCTACTGTATGTTGTGTGTACATACAGCAGTCCTGTTGTGTGTGTACATATAGATGTTCTATTGTATGCAGTGTTTATACATACGGTATAGATGTCCTACTGTATGCTGTGTGTACATATAGCTGTCCTGTTGTGTGTATACATATAGATGTCCTATTGTATGCTGTGTGCACATATGCTGTGTGTACATATAGATGTCCTATTGTAGGCTGTTTGTACATATATATGTCCTATTGTATGCTGTGTACACATATAGATGTCCTATTGTATGCTGTGTGTACATATAGATGTCATATTGTATGTTGAGTGTACATATAGCTGTCCTGTTGTGTGTGTACATATAGACCTCCTATTGTATGCGGTGTGTCCAGCCTGCATTGTGGTGTGCACACAGCCCAGAACACATGGCGGTGCAGCGCTCCCGTGCGTCTGGCTCGCCGCCGCCTCCTCCTCCTCCTCATCATCATGAGGGATTCCCTGGCTGTAGCTTGGAGCGGGGCCACTCTGAGCTTGTAGTCCTGCAGCCACGTGAGGTGGCCCCCAGTGTTTCCCTCCCCAGAAGCGCCGCTTTGCTTGTGTTATATCTGGCCGGCCTCCAGCCTCCGCTCGCTGCCTCCTTCTCCGCGCTGCCTCCTCCTATTTTTTCCACCCACGGGTAAAGGTGTTTTTTTTTACCCATCCCACTATAATCCGTGGGCCGGCCTTGTATCACATGCCCTACTCACACAAACACAAGCCCTCCCTTACCCCCCAAATCACACACACGTGTGACCATACAGCAATACTTATATGTGCCCAGACCCACGCAGCAGCCGTGTGTCACCGCTCACCAGTCGTTACCTCCGCTGCCCTGTGACCTCCATTGTCCCCGTCCCATCACAGTGCATACCTCCCAGTCATCCCCTTGTCTACAGCAGTGTGTACAGGGGAAGCCCCTGTGGTCAGGACATTACAGGAGACACATCGCTGCGCTCTCCTCCTCTTTCTCTCCTCTCACTTTGGTGGCAGCAGCAGCAGGACGTCCGGTACAGCGGCGGCTCCTCGCGTGGATCCCTTGAGGTGCAGCAGGACCATCGTTGGGGTACAGCAGATACCATGAGTTCAAAAGAAAGTGCCCGCCAGTCCACTTCTGCCGAGCATCCTGCATCCCCCTCATCAGAATCACCGAAGAGGGCACGGGGGAGACCTCGGAAACCGCAAAAAGTCAGTACCGCATCCTTACCTCACCCTGCACCTCACAGGGAGCACACTTTACCTCACAAGGCGCACACTTTACCTCACAATGTGCACACTTTACCTCACACAAAGGCGGGTGCTGAGCGCTGGACACCCGGCACAGTGTGCACTCTCATTCATACAGGGGGTCTCCTTGTGCCGACTCCTCACAGAACAAGGGGAACCTGCTCCGTATGTCCTGCAGCACCGCACCGAGCACCCGTCTCACTATCCCCTCACTAGTTCATACAAAGCCTGCACAATGCAATAAAGCGTGACTTTCCGCCATACACAGTAGCCTGGTGACTCCTGGGGGAAGACTTGTGAGGGCAGCTCCTAGGTGTACATAGAATGGCTGGTGGATACACTGAGGGCTTTCATTCAAGGGCTTTTCTCACAGAGGACTGCATGTTTCACTAGTGGTGGTATGTGGTTTTACTAGCACGGTGCTGGTGCTGCCCTGCACACAGCCTTTCTTGGCATTGCTGGGTCTTTTTGTACAAATGTAATGAAAAAGCAGAGGTTTCACCTCTAGAAAAGGTCATGGAGTCCCCAGAAGGAAGAGGAAAATAGCATTGTGTTCATCTGGATGGCCATATTGTGCTGTGGTCAGGTCACATGGTGCTCTGTATACAAACCAAATAGGCTGTTCAGAATGTTCTATCTATCTAATTATCTATCTACTATCTGTATATAAACCAAATAGGCTGATCTGACTGTATGTACAAAATCTATCTAATTATCTATCTACTATCTGTATATAAACCAAATAGGCTGATCTGACTGTATGTACAAAATCTATCTAATTATCTATATATCTAATATCTGTCTATCTCATATCTATCTATCTCATAATCTATCTATCTATCTATCTATCTATCTATCTATCTATCTATCTATCTATCATCAGTACTTCGTCCGTGTACTTTATGTTAGACCACTGGTGTACTCACTGAATACAAATCTGCCTTGGATCCCCTTCTAGTCTATAGTTTAGCCTCTATACTGTAATGAACTGTCTCTATGTCGTTGGTTAGGAAACATTACAGCCCTTAAGTGCCCAACTTACATTTTTATTACCCATCTCAGTGTGTAAATGTTTTCTTTTCCTGCAAATCATTGGATTTGTACATTAGTTACATATGTTTCCACTGTAAGGTTTTAACAGTCCAGTATATCATGGCAGAAAAAAAGGTTTAGTTGCCTTTGGAGACTGTACCATAATTTCCCATGTTAAATTTCTTCCAACTATATCGAGTTTATTTCTGTATTTAGGAGCCAGCAGCTGGAGAACCCTCTCCTAAAAGACCCAGAGGAAGACCTAAGGGGAGCAAAAACAAAGGTCCTTCAAAATCAGCACAAAAGGTGAGCTTAGCAGCACATGCCTGGCCAGAAGTCACTGGGAACATGTGCTTATAGTGTAGGATTTCTGTGAAGCTGGCCGTGATCGACACAGCACACCGAGAGTAGGAAATCCTAAACAAGCCTTTAATAGAATGTAGATTTATCAGTCTAATGACCCCATCACCGCCTCGTTGTGCACAGTGGGGTGATTGTCTGCTTATATTCAGTAACATGCGGTAAATATGTGATTTCCATTAGCTGGTCATTGGCACAACTGGTCTCAAAAACAAAGCCATTCTGATGGCCACAGACTTGTCCTGGTGGAAGTCAGAGCCGTGTGCTTTCTCATTTATTTAACTACATAATTGGTCCATTTGGCAAATATTGTTTGAACTTTTCTATATTCTTGTACTTGCTAAATAATAAAGATTCACCCCTTTAAATCTGTTTGTTTAGATTCTCTCCGTTGTAGAATATTGCTGTTACATCGTTACTTATATTGTTATGTCCAAAACCTTGATGGTCACCCATTACTGTCTTCGGGCTCATGCACACGACCGTATGTATTTTGCGGAACGGAACAGCTGGCCACTAATAGAACAGTTGTATCCTTGTCCCCGACATATTTTTTTGCGGAACAGAAATATGGACACACGGAAACGGAATGCACACGGAGTAACTTCCGTTTTTTTGCGGACCCGTTAAAATTAATGGTTCCGCATACGGTCCGCAAAAAAAAAAAAAAAAAACGTACACGGAAAGAAAATATGTTTGTGTGCATGAACCCTTACCCTTTATCCTTAAGGTTAATCTGGCTTGTAAATAACATGTCTTTTTTAATATTTGTGACATTGGAGGTTTAGAAGTTGAATGTGGATGAGTCCTGCACAGTTCCTAGGGGGTCACCATGTAATGTTCACTGTTTGGATGATATACCTTCCAGTTGTGTTCAAGAAAACATGTGAGGACGATCTTTAAGCATTTTCCTAATGTATAGACAGTGATCCTTTAGGCAGCCATGCTACTTGCTTTTTCCGTTTCTTAATTTGGAAAGGGCATCTAAGGTCCTTCACACACTTGAATACAATTAATGCCATGCAGGATCTCTAGATGGTTTTAAATACGTATTTTACATCTGCTTTTAAATGCCTTTAGACCTGTGTGTCTACAGTTTTGTGTTTTAATATGGCCGCTTGTTGTGTTTCCACTGTTTGGCTGCACTTTAACTATCTTCCATGGAAGAAAATCAATGACTATTACACCAGTGGCATAACTGGTTTGCCCCTGTGCAGTCTCCTTGTAGTTACTATTGTATACACAAGATGGAGTCTAAGAATACCCACTCAAGGAATGACCCCCTCCTAAGTGAGGACAGTTTAGCAGCACTCCCAGTTGCCCACCTGTTTTCTTTGTTTTTTTTTCTCTATGTCCTTCACTTTCACAACTTCTGTTTGATTTTTTTTTTTTGCTAACTGTCCTTGGGCTGTTTCACAACATTTTTGCATGTTTAGAGTTTATTGTGTGAAAAAGACTTAACTGCTATAAGAAGCTCATTACAAATCACTTGGAGGTATCTACCTTTTACCTTCATGTTTGTTATATCATGATAGTTACTTCCTTTATGTTACCCAAACCAACTAGCCCTATGTCCATTATCTAACAAGCTGACAAGGATAGGAAAGGTCTTTACAAATCTCAATCACAGATGTCTAAGAATGCTTTTGACAGCTTGGTCTCCACCAGTCTAGCAAATGAAGGTGCCCCATACTTGGAGAGATGGCTGTACCTGCATGGTTACTCTCCATTGAAATAAGTGGGATTTAAAGAGAACCTGTCGCCAAGAAAAATAGTGCATGTTATAGAGCAGCATATAGTTTTGTCAGTAAGATTCATTAAAATTTGTAATTTATACTTTTAAATCTTTGTTTTTTTCAGCGTTCAGTTGTACAGGGGGCATCATCTTCTCAATAATTGATAGCATTCTCTGTGTACATTTGTATACGTAGGTTGTGGCCAGTCACTGATAAGTTGGTTCCCATGTACAATTAAACTCAGAAAGAGCAGAAACCTAAATTACAGGGAGAGTTATCAAAATTGTAAAGGAAAACTGGCTTAGTTACTAATAGCAATCAATCAGATTCCAGCTTTCATTTTCCAATGGAGCTCTGAAAAATGAAAGGTGGAACTTGATTGGTTGCTATGGGCAACTAAGCCAGTTTTCCTTTACATCACTTTTGTGGGGCTGCACGGTGGCTCATTGTTTAGCACTGGCGCTTTGCATCGCTGGGGTCCTGGGTTTGAATCTGACCAAGGACAACATCTGCATGGAGTTTGTATGTTCTCCCCGTGTTTGGGTGGGTTTCCTCCGGGTATTCCGGTTTCCTCTCGTACTCCAAAGACACAGTGATAGGGAACTGAGATTGTGAGCCCCATTGGGGACAGAGTGATGATACAATATAGGAAAATCCCGGACAGGTCAGATAAAATCCAAGAGCTTTATTCGATTGTTCAATATAAAAGTGTGGATACAAAAAACTCCATTAGTTCTGTTGATGCGTTTTGGATGTATTCACATCCTTAATCATAACCCGGTGAGCTGGAGACCATTTCTTTCTCTTTGTTGGAGAGTGATGATAATGTCTGTAAAGCGCTGCTGAATATATCAGCGCTATATAAGTACATAAAATAAATAAATCAATTTTGCAGAATTGTTTCCTACAAAACTAGCTATAAATCTGCTCAGCTTCTCCTGCTCCATAACATCCTGCCTGTAGATTGCATTGCATTTGTAGTGACAGGTCCTCTTTAAGGAAACCTTCAAGTGCTTTCCACTTAAAGGTTACCCCTTGATTCATATTAATTGTAGTAGAGAGTGACTGTTAATGACTCAATGTCAACCAAGAATAGGAAGCAAGGCTATCGTTCTCAGGATCAGTAGTGGCAGGCTAGTTCAAATGGATCTGGTTTAAATACACTTTGTGAAGCACGTGTTAATGGATTCCATGTTAAAGGTCCGATTGATGTGTTCAAAAGAATGGTCTATTATCAAACTGAAGGCAGTATATGTGGGTAAAAGTAAATAATAATATGTAGGTTTCTTCATTTTGACACGTTGATTCTTTTGGAAGGTGGTTTGGCTTCAAGGAATAAAAACATTAGTGATATTCTTCTAAGCTCTGCTCTTTGCCACTCTTAACATCTGGTTGTGTTCTCATATGTTGAAATAGTTGTAGACGCTACTTAGTTTAACATCTGTGCCAGCCCATGTTACCACTGAGCTGCCACATCCATACACCTCATTTTTATGAAATGTGGAGTTATCCCAAAAAAAAAAAGGATAAATGGGTATATTTCATTGCCTGTCATGGTGCTGAAATCACTTTGAAAGTTGAAGCAAGATAAACTGGAATAGATTAGGTAGTAAAAAGGTTTATACAAAATAAATAATCCTGGAGAAAATCTAGACCTCCCAAACAACAGTAAACCTGGTGGTAGACTAGTTTTGATATTTGAAAACTAATGTTAATTATAATAACTCCCAATGGCTGAAGGCAGAATTTTGTATGCTGAAAATGTGACCCAGCTTTTGGGAACCGAAACTGCAAGTCTTGAACATGCAATGACTTGATTGGCCAAATCCTGGTCCAACAGTTTAGACAAGCCTAGTTTAGACTAGACAGCTGTGTATGGCTAGCTAAAGCATTGCATAGTGTAATGATAGACCATTCCTATTATGTAACTTGTATATTTATACTCCCATTCCCCCGCTGTTCTCCCATAAACCTGAAGTAAAATACATTGAAAGGACCCTTCCTGGAGTCTTCTCCATTCTGAGTTTGTGCTCAGCAGTCCTCTCAATGCATCTTACTGCCAGTTTGCAGGAACACTTCGGGGGAACCGGGGTGAGTATAAATATACAAATTACATAATCAGAAACTGATTATGACGCTGCTTACAAAAATGTGTTTTGAAAAGTAGCTCCAAAATGAAAAAAATTTGCCATATAAAGTATGTTTGTAAAAATTTTAGGCAAGTGTGGAAAAATGCTGCAAAGTAAGAATGGTATTCAAAATAGAAGTGTTAATAGATTGTTTTTAGCAATTACCAATATGCGAGGTGAATGAACTTTAGAAAAATCTAAATCAAATCAATATTTGGTGTGACCACCCTCAGCCTTCAACACAGCTTCAATTCTTCTATTAGGTACACTTGCACACAGCTTTTGAAGGATCTCAGCAGGGAGGTTATACCAGACATCTTGGAGAACTCGCCACAGATGTTCTGTGGATGTAGGCTTGCTGAAATCCTTGTGTCTCTGCCTGTAATCCCAGACAGACTCAATGATGTTGAGATCAAGGCTTCATGTGAGCCATATCATTACTTCCAGGGCTTCTTTGTTCTTCTTTATGATTAAGATAGTTGTTAATGGCACCAACAGTATTTTTGGGTCTGTTGTCCTGCTGCAGAATAAATTTGGAGCCAATCAGACGCCTCCCTAAGCCTCTACCTGGATTTCTCAGCATACCTTAAATTCTTTATATAGTGACACACTATGCTAAATCACTATAATGCTATTAATAACATATTTAGGGAATCTTATCCACAGACGTATATTGAAATCTTTGAAAATATTTGGTTATACTTCAGTTTACCATGTACTAGAGCATGGAGTGTTGGAAAAAATGCCTTACAAACTCTTTTTTACTCAAATTATCAAATCAAAGTTTGGGTAAACATGAAAGGGATATTAAAAATTACTATATTTCTCGATTTTTCGTCCTTATGGCATAACTCTTCACTTACAGACTTAGGCCCTGGTTAGCCCCCAGAATTTTTGCATCAAAAAGTCGTACAATGTGGCTTTTGCGACTTTTAGCATTTTTGCACCACCAGTTATGACACCCCAGTTTTGAAACATGGTTAGGTAGTGGGCATGGTTAGCTATGTTAATGAGTTTCACTCCAGATTACAAAACTCCAGATTCACGAAAATTACAACATGTAATTCGTCCGGCCGCCTCTCGGCATGTTTGCCGTGCTGCAGCCGGAACTCTGGCCCGCCCCCATTATAGTGAATGGGGACTGAGCGTAGTTCCAGCCCCGCACTGGCAGCAGCACGGATGCGGCAGGCTGTTCACCCGCCGGAACAGCCTGCCGGACACCCGTGCTGCCAGTGTGAAAGTAGCCTTAGGGTAAAAGGTAAAGATGAGGTATTTATAAGTTCTTGGAACTGATGGTTGACTTAAAGGGAACCTGTCAGCTCTGAAACACCCTCCAAACTAGAGTAAGCGATGTATAGTGTAAGTGACGTCGAGTCTGGTTATATAAGTTTTATCTTCATACTCACTTCCATTCTGACGCTGTGCTCCCACAAACCTGCAGTAAAATGCACTCACTGGACTCCAGTGCTCACTCATATAATGGAGACGACCCAAAGACGAGTCCTCTCAATGCATTTTACTGCAGGTTTGTGGGAGTACAGCATCGGAATGGAAGTGAGTATGAAGATAAAACTTACATATTCGGATTCAGCATCACTTACACTATACATCTCTTACTCTAGTTCAGGGGGTGTTTCGGAGATGACAGGTTCCCTTTAAAGCAAGTGAATGAACCAGATATTTTATTTCTTTTTTTCTCCTGTTCATGAGGATGCGTTTGAGGTGGGAAAATTGTTCTTTTACTGGATTTGTTCTTTTTATTTGCTTTTTCTGTTATTGTTAAAATATGAGAACTAAAGAGAAAAAAAAATTACAAATTTTATTAATAAGAATGCAGAATAAATAAATGTATCCCCAGTTATTTTATTCTATCCATGGTTTAAGGCGCCCATACCCATTAGTTTTTAAGTTGTCTGAAAAACAGGCTCAGCCAACAGTCTAGTATGTATGGGGATGTCCTTCCTATGACAGCAGATCACAGAGGAATGTCTGATCAACCACTTGGATTTTATTGTGTCCGAATCTTTTTCCTGTGGGAGATAAGTGGCTCTCATTAGATCTCATTAGGAGGCCACAGGAGGATACTTCAGTAGTCCAGGCGAGAGATGATGAGAGCATGCACTAACGTTTTAGTTGAGTCAGGTTGAGGAAAGAGTGACTACGAGAGATGTTTTTGAGTTGAAAGCACCAGATGGTGGTAAGGGTTTGTATGTGTGCCTTGAAGGACAGGGCAGAATCAAATGTTATCCTCAGACAGAAGACCTGTGAGACAGAAGAAAGCATGGTGCTGTTAAGTAATGGATGGGTATGATAGGGAACTTGTTTTTTCATGGCTTTAAAGGTGGCTGCCAGCTGAGCACACTCTATCTGAATGCTTCAGAGGTGATTCAAACTGTATTAATAAAAAAAAAGCACAACAGAAAAACATAAAAGAACTGTCATCATATCTTCACCTGAAATAGAAACTGACAATGATTTGGGCGAGTTATTTCAAGTCAGATGGACTTCTATTGCCATAATTCTTATCTTTGCTTACATTCAGATATATTATTTTGATAGCCACAAAAAACATAGTAAGAAAAAGGGTGTGCTTTCCGCATGTTTTGCGGCCCCGTAGAAATGAATGGGTCCGGATCTGTACCGCAAAATATGTGGCTCTGAGCCCGCAAAAACTACTGTCATGTGAATGTAGCCTAATGCTGTGATTTTGGTATCATTTGAAAGCTTGGAATGCCAGCTTTCAAAGACGATCATTTTTCTATTTGCTACCAATACCAAGATATGAGCAGCTAAAGCCGCCCTCCCCTCTTCAGTCTGGTTTGCTTTGGGCACTTGCAGCAGCAGAGCCGGGCACTTAGGAGCTGTTTTCCTGCAGAATAAAAGTGTTTTTCCTGGACATGTAATACAGACACACAGTGCACACAGGTATGTCTGGGATGTGTATGCAATCTTCTGTGGGGCAGAGCTCTTAGTTATATAGGTGAAAATGAGGTGACAGACTCCCTTTAACCAAATGGTGCACCACAGAACTCTGATATGTGGACAGAGGGATCTCACTGAGATGTAGTAAAAAAAAAAAAAAAACTACCTCTTTAAGGAAAACCCATCTTAAGTGTTCAGCTTGTACTGTGCACTGAAGATGACTCACTGTTATTTGGCTAGCTGTTATATGCAGAGGCAGACTCTTCTGCCGGCCTCTCTACCATCCTTGTTATATACAACAATATATATATTTCCCTATAACCTGCTATTTCACTTCTCCTTGCTTATTATTTGGGCCGTCAGTCACTGATGGTGCATCTCTAATCTACTTATTTTCCTGGCTTGCTCACTAACTAACTACTGCTCGGACAGTAAAGGAGAGAAGCGCTGCAGGTTTTTTTGAAGGGCACAATCTGATGTTCTATATAATGTATTGCAAAACTGTGAAAAAATGTGTGGAATGGAATAGGAAAAAAACACAATTCTGCCGCTGAATTTTAGGTTTTGTTTTTATAAGTTTACAACTCTATCTAAACTGGACACATTAGACCAATTATTCTGTGCAGGTGCGAGCCTACAGCTGCAAACTCCAATATAGAAACCAACTGTACAGTGCCACCAAAAATCATGTGGGGACTACATAGGTGCTGACTCTGGGTCTGTATTTTACGGTTATATAACCGTGGAGGTTGTGTCTTTATATTGATGAATGAATGTACAAATTTGTAAACTATTGTGAGTAGTTTTTTTCTACCATTTCCCCACAGCTATTTTGTTGATTGTGTGTCTTACCAACATATTTGTATTTTAATTATTATCATTGATTAATAAAGATGAAATGGTGGCAGTGGGCGATTGTTTTCTGTATCGGAGTGTTCACTGTAAGGTAAAAATGACATGAGAACCTTATTCTTCATGGCTGTATGTGGTATAATTTATCACAGGGATTGGTTGATGATTGCAATGCCACTGTTATACTATACTAGCAGAAGGACCTGGCTTCGCCTGGGTATATTTCATCTATTTCATTTAATGTTTCTGTGTGTCGTTGCAGAGAGAAAGTCAATGCAGCTGACAGAAGGTGATTTTTACCTTCATTTTTTCAATCCCCATTGGCTGTGGAGTGGGAGGGGGTGTGCCCTGACTGGGTCAGGGTGTGGTTTAGCAGTGGAAGAAAACATCTTATAATATCTCTTAATAATATAAAAATGAGTTTCTGTCTGTCTGTCTGTTCTCTATGCGCGACCAAACTACTGGACCGATTTTCACCAAATTCGGCACACAGGTACATCAGGTGTCCGGGAAGGTTTTAAACCAGGTCTCATCTCTCTAGGACGTACCGTTCCCGAGATATTCCCAAAATATGATCTCCATTAGCCAACATTACAACTGGGAGCTTTGGTTTTAAACTCCAACTGCCATTCTCTGCAAAGCCACACAGGGAGGGCAGGTTTCCATAACAACCAGGTAATTATCAGCAGCTGAGGATCTCATCCATTTCTATTCACTGACACTGTTAAAGGTATTCCGGTTACCATAAATATAACTTATGTTTTTTTCTATTACTACAGTTCAGTAGTAATAAAAGATGTTTTCCTCCACTGCTGCCTATTGCGTGGGCTCATAAATAAGCATGGTATTGACCTTTAATTCAGGCCACCCTAAAAGAAGTACTTAAAACCCCCGCCCCAGGTCTCACTAAGCCACACCCCCAACTCTGTCAGGCCACACCCCCTTTCACTCCGCAGCCAACAGAGATTGAAAAAATAAAGGTAAAAATCAACTTCTGTCAGCTGCAGGGATGGGTGGGAGGTTGACTTTCTTTCTGCAACAACACACACAAACATTAAATAAAATAGATTAAATACACCCATGCGAAGCGTCTTGCTAATCCACGCCCCCAACTCTGTAAGGTTACGCCCCCTCCCACTCCGCAGCCAATGGGAATTGAAAAAATTAAGGTAAAAATAAACTTCTGTTTGCTGCAGGGGTGGGAGGGTGAATTTCTCTCTGCAACGACACACAAAAATTTTAGATGAAATAGACTAATTATAGACTACAACTGTTCGAATCGTCTTGCTAAGTCACGCCCCCAACTCTGTCAGACCACGCCCCCTCCCACTCTGCAGCCATTCTGCCACGACACACAGAAACATTAAATGAAATAGATTAAATCACCTATGTGAAGCGCTTTGCTAAGCCACACCCCCAACTCTGTCAGGTCATGCCCCCTCCCACTCCGCAGCCAACAGGGATTGAAAGAATGAAGGGAAAAATAAACTTCTGTCAACTGCAGGGGTGGGAGGGTGAATTTCTCTCTGCAATGATGCACAAGATTTTAGATGAAATAGACTAATTTCAGACTACAACCGTTCGAAGCATCTTGATAATCCACACTCCCAACTCTGCCAGGCCACGCCCCCTCCCACTCCGCAGGCAACGGGGATTGAAAAAAATCAGCTGCAGGGATGGGAGGCTGAATTTCTCTCTGCAACGACACACAAAAATCGTAGATGAAATTGACTAATTTTAGACTACGACCATTCAGTACTAATAAAAGATGTTTTTTTCCACTGCTACCCATTGCGGGACCCCATAAATTACCATGTCATCGACCTGTAATTTATGCCACTCTGACCCCCGCCCCAAATCTCGGGAAACCACGCTCCGACTCTGTCAGGCCACGCCCCCTCCCACTCCGCAGCCAACGGGGATTGAAAAAATGAAGGTAAAAATCAACTGTCAGCTGCAGGAGTGGGAGGGAAGTTGGATTTCTTTCTGCAACAACATACAGAAACATTAAATGAAATAGATTAAATATACCCGTGCAAAGCAATGTTTTCTTCCACTGTTACCCAGGGCGTGTCCTCATAAATTACCATGGCATCGACCTGTAATTCTGGCCACCATCAAAAGAAGGACTTAAAACCCCGCCCCAGGTCTTGCAACGTCACGCCCCCGACTCAGTCAGGCCATGACCCCTCCCACTCCCCAGCCAATGGAGATTGAACAATTGAAGGTAAAAATCAACATCTGTCAGCTGCAGGGATGGGAGGGAGGATGACTTTCTCTCTGCAACGACACACAGAAACATTAAATGAAATAGATTAAATATACCCGCGCAAAGCAATGTTTTCTTCCACTGCTACCCATTGTGTTTCCTCAAATTACCATGGCATTAACCTATAATTCAGGCCACCCTGAAATGAAGGACTTAACCCCCCCCCCGTGTCCCATTAAACCACGCCCCCTCCCACTCCGCAGCCAATACGGATTGAAAAAATGAAGGTAAAAATCAATTTCTGTCAGCTGCATTGACTTTCTCTCTGCAACGACACACAGAAACATTAAATAAATAGATGAAATATACCCAGGCGAAGCCGGGTCTTTCTGCTAGTAATATTATAAAAATGAGTTTGTCTGTCCATCTGTCTGTCTGTTCTCTATGCGTGACCAAACTACTGGACCGATTTTCACCAAATTCGGCACACAGGTACATCAGGTGTCCGGGAAGGTTTTAGACCAGGTCTCAGCTCTCTAGGACATACCGTTCCCGAGATTCCCAAAATATGACCTGCATTAGCCAATATTAGCCTGGGAGCTTTGCTTTCAAACCTCAACTGCCATTCTCTGCACAGACACACACAGGGAGGGCAGGTTTCCATAACACAGCCAGGTAATTAGCAGCTAGCTGAGGAGCTCAGGTAACAACACAGCCATTTCTATTCACTGCTTTAAAGGGGCAGAGCGCTGTGGATGATACTGTTAAAGGGGTATTCTGGTTACCATAAATATAACTTATGTTTTAGACTAATTTTTAGACTAAGACCGTTCAGTAGTAATAAAAAGATGTTTTCCTCCACTGCTACCCATTGCGTGTCCTCATAAATTACCATGGCATTGACCTGCAATTCACGCCACCCTCAAAAGAAGGACTTAAAACCCCCACCCCAGGTCTCACTAAGCCACACACCCGACTCGGTTAGGTCACGCCCCTCCCACTCTGCAGCAAACAGGGATTGAAAAAATAAAGGTAAAAATCAACTTCTGTCAGCTGCAGGGCTGGGAGGGTGACTTTCTCTCTGCAACGACACACAGAAACATTAAATGAAATAGAGGAAATATACCCAGGCGAAGCCGGGTCCTTCTGCTACTGTGTGTATATATATATATATATATATATATATATATATATATATATATATATATATATAAAATAGCATTTGTCTCATGACGATCACTGCATTAATTTGGGGGGCTATGAACTTGAAGTTTGTGTGCTATGCTATAATGGGGTGTAAGGACGTGATACAATGGTTACTCTGTTAGAAAGAGCAGTCTTTATGGCAACTCTCAATCTGGAAGACCCAACTCAACCACGCATCACACAGCTAGCAAATCCATTTAAGTAGAGACTGTTTAACCTGTGGCTACTTTGCCCTGGCAGCTGTTCTGCAAATCATTGAAGGGACTTTGTGACATAGGTAGGGGTTGCCCAAATCCCTTAACCCCAAGTAATAGTACATTCCCACACCACACTGTATTATGATATTTTGACTCAGGAGCTGTGTCTGCTCCATTCACAGCAGGTGTCGGCTGTAATGTATAGCTGACAACCTTCTTCAGGAACAAGCATCACCAGCTTCAGGAACAGGGAATACTTTTTTTCAAATGGGGTCCACCACAACAGTAAAGCGCTTCATTGTCAAGCCCCTTCTTCAGGTTTATTTGACATACACTGAGAGAGCAAGGCTACATGCACAGTGAAAAATGGACATGGTAGTCTATGGGGTTATTCACACGGCAGTTTTTTTGGTGGTCAGTGAAAAACAGACGTAAAAAATAGAACATGTTCTATCTTGTCCGTTTTTTACTGACAGACTGCCCCCCTTACAATTGAATGGGTCCGTTTTTAACGTCCATTTCTCAGAAAGGCATCAGAAAAAAACGTCAGTTAACTTCTTCCTGACCTAGGACAAGAATGCTCATCCTAACTGGCTGGTACTTAACGCCTTAGGACGAGCATTCTAGTCCTAGTGTTAACTGGCTGCCAGCACAAGCTGCCACAATCAGCAGCAGGGGCCCGGCTGATACTGACAGCCGAGCCCCTGCTGTATCCGCCAGCATCGTTGATAACACCGATGCTGGCGGATTAACCTCCTGTATGCCGCGGTCACGCTGACCGCGGCATACAAGGGGTTTGCGGCAGCTTGTAAATCCCCATCGGGTCCCTGTGCTGCGGTGGGGGGGACCCGATGGTTGCTATGGCAGCCCGATGCCTTCCACAGGCATCGGAACTGCCAGCTACGGAAGCCCAGGAGATCCAGCCACAGGGCTGGGTCTCCTAGGCAATTGTCAGCGTCTTACAGTGTAAGGCACTGACAGTTTAATACAGAACAATACAGATGTATTGTGCTGTATTGAAACAGGGATTAGACCCTGAAATGTGGGAGATAAGTCAAATGTAAAAAAAGTGAAAAAAAAAGTTGTTTTTTTTTACAATAAAAAAAAATTAAGTTTAAATTAAAAAAAAGCACCTCCCCCACAAAAAGAGACTTATAAAACTGTAAAAAATAGAAATAAAAATAAAGAACATACTGCATCAGGGGGTCTTCAAATGTGACATGACAACTTAAAAGTATCCCAGTGAAATCTGCCTTCCAAAAACCATATGGCGTTCCTTTCCTTCTGTGTCCTGCCGTGTGCCCGTACAGCAGTTTACGATGACAAATGGGGCGTTTCTGTAAACTACAGAATCATGGTAATAAATACTGAGTTTTGTGTGGCTGTTAACCCTTGCTTTATTAAAAGGGTATTCTCATCTTAGACAATGGGGGCATATCGCTAGGATATGCCCCCATTGTCTTATAGGTGCGGGTCCCAGCAGTGCGGGTCCCAGCTATATCGAGCATGGAGCCCCCAAACTGAAGGAGGGCACACTGCGCATGCGCAGCTGCCCTCCATTCATTTCTATGGGGCCGGCGAAAATATATAGGGCTGGCTCGCCTATTTCCGTCGACTACATAGAAATGAATGGGAGCGGTGGCCGCGCATGCGCGGTGCGCTCCCATTCATTTCTATGGGGGGAGCTGCGCCTGGTGGTGCCGGACCCCAGGAAACCTTGGGTGCAGTGCTCCCCTGTCAGATCTTGATATACAGTGTTTCCCCGAAAATAAGACAGTGTCTTATTATTTTTTTTTCCTCCAAAAAAAGCGTTAGGGCTTTATTTGGTCTTGTTTTCAGGGAAACACGGTTTAAAGCGTGCCCCCATCAGACCCCCGATCAGCCCACTGTGCCCCCTTCAGGCCTCAGATCAGCGTGCCCCCATCAGACCTCAGACCAGCCCACCCAGCCCCATAACAATAAAATAAAAAACTCCTCTTACCTGTCCTGCGCCCGGCTCCGCTCCGGGTGCTCCTCTGGCTTATTTTATTACTATGGGGCAAGGTGGGCTGATCTGAGGTCTGATAGGGTGCCGGCAGCGAAAATATACAAGTAAGCGCTCACTTGTATTCACTTTATACGGTAACGTAGATAGGGCTTATTTTTGGAGTAGGGCTTATATTTTAAGCCTACTCCAAAAACAAGGCAAAATAGCACTAGGGATTATTTTAGGGATAGGTCTTATTTTCGGGGAAACACGGTAGGTGCGGGTCCCAGCGGTGGGACCCGCACTTATAAGACAATGGGAGCATATCCTAGCGATATGCCCCTATTGTCTAAGATGAGAATACCCCTTTAATGGAAAAAATGGATTTAAATGGAAAATCTGCCAAAAAAGTGAAATTCTGAAATTTCGTCTACATTTTTCTTTAATTCTTGTGAAACACCTAAAGGGTTAACAAAGTTTGTAAAATCAGTTTTGAATACCTTGAGGGGTGTAGTTCCTAAAATGGGGTCATTTTTTGGTGGTTTCTATGATGGAAGCCTCACAAAGTGACTTCAAACCTGAACTAGCCCTTAAAAAGTGGGTTTTGGAAATTTTGTGAAAAATTTCAAGATTTGTTTCTAAACTTCTAAGCCTTCTAACGTCCCAAAAACAATAAAATGTCATTTTCAAAATGATCCAAACCTGAAGTAGACACATGGGGAATGTAAAGTAAGAACTATTTTTGGAGGCATTACTATGTATTTTAAAAGTAGAGAAATTGAAATTTGCTAATTTTTCAAAATTTTGGTAAATTTGGTATTTTTTTTAAAAAATAAAAATGAAATATTTTGACTCAAATTTACCACTGTCATGAAGTACAATATGTGATGAGAAAACAATCTCAGAATGGCCTGGATAAGTAAAAGCATTTTAAAGTTATCACCACATAAAGTGACACATGGCAGATTTGCTAAAAATGGCCTGGTCCTTAAGGTGAAAAATGGCAGGGTCCTTAAGGGCTCATGCACACAGCCGGTGCCGGCCCCTGGCCGTATTGTGGCCCGCAACCCATTCACTTCAATGGGTCCGCAATCACGGCGATGCGGCATGAAGGCACGGATCGTAGCACCACGGAAGCACTACGGTGTGCTTCCGTGGTTTTTCTGGCCGTGCCTCCGCACCACACAAAAGTAGTGCATGGAGTCCACTTGAATGGGATCCGCAATCCGAATGCGGCGTCCCCACAGTCAGTACCCGTGCCTTGTGGACCGCAAATTTCGGTCCACGGCATCGGCACTGACAGCACACGTTCGTGTGCATGAGCCCTAAGGGTTTAAAAATGTCAGTTTTTAACTGACTTTTTTTACAGCGTCATGTTCATGTAGCGTAAGACTGTTTATTATATAGAAACATAATAGCTATGTCATAGTGGAAGGGCGTGAAATTGGTAATACCACATTAAAATCACCTAAAAATATAAATATTTTTCCATTTAAAAAGAGTCATTCAAATTTACTGCAAATATAATATTTTTATTTGATATAAACATAACCCGGATGGGAAGGTTACATCTGGTCCTGGTAACTCAATTACAATGGAAACTGTGGTGACCTAGTTGCTAGTGAACAGAGATGGCTTTCCTCAAACGAATGTGCATTGCCATCATTATTCTTTCAGTCACTTTTTACTAAGCAAATAAGGATAATATTAGATGCTGAAAATTGTGCAAGCACAATTATTACTTGTGCTACTGTAGATGTACATCATCGCCCATAAGGTATGTTAAAAGGTATGTCTACACACATGAATGTATCAGGGATTTATTGTGATTGCAGCTAATGCATGATGGTAAATGACACAGTCAAATAATACAAGTACCGTACATAGTTGTATTGCTGGGATCATTAACGTGAAAAAGGTGAGGTTTGAATTGGACTGGTCATGTATACCAGTGGTTCTCAATCTTTTTGCGCCAAGTACCCCCTAAGAAATTCAAAATAAGTACCTCTAAGGAAGCAAACAGTAATAAGTTTTAGCAAAATAAGGCTATTCTCACGCAGTTGTCATGGGCTCTGTTCTAAGCCACTGTCAGCAGTTACTTCAGATTGAAAGAAAAGCACAGCATGTAGCACTAATCTTTTAATCTTCTGTCAAAATGACAGTCACCACATTAGAACTCGTGATGGATGACTATTAGGGCTCATGCACACGACAGTGAAAAATGTCCGTGTGACTGCCGTCTAAGTAGCGGCCGTCACACGGCCATTTTTTGTGCCAATGTCTGTTTTTTTTTAACGGCCAGTGAATAGCGTCCATCCAGAAATAGGACATGTCCTATTTCTGGCCCGTTTTCACGGCCCGACTGCCCCATTGAAATAAATGGGGCCGTTTTTAACGGCCAATTGACAGGAGTGCTCCCGTCTACCGGCCGTTAAAAACGGGTACCATATGGCCACTCACCCTACCCACTTGCTCGCGCAGTCTCCAGTCTTCATTGAGCAGGCCCTGCCGATGGACCTGCGTTATGCGCGGTGACGTCATGACGTTGGCGCGTTCAGTGACGTCATCGCTCATATCGCAGGTCCTTCGGCAGGTCCTGTGCATGAGAGAAGAGACTGCTGCAGCGCGAGCAAGTGGAGAAGGTGGAAGGTGAGGTGTGTTTTTTTTTTTTTTTTTTTTTTTTTTATCATCAAAAAGCAGCTCTGGGGGCATTTATTTAAACCATGGGGGACATTATTTTACCAGGGGGCCTACATGGGGGACATTATTTTACCAGGGGGCCTACATAGGGGACATTATTTTACCAGGGGGCCTACATGGGGGACATTATTTTAGCTGGGACACTATAAAAAATTATTTACACCGTGGGGGACATTATTTTAGGGGCACTATGGAGGACATTATGGGCATCATGGGGGTCATGATTATAGTTGGGGGCAAGAAATAACTGCCAATCAATTCATGATTAAAAATGGACACACGGCCAGAAAATGGATGCACACACTGATGCAAAATGGCCATGAAAAACTGACGGTGTATCCGTTTTTAACGGACGTTTTTTTTCACTGTCGTGTGCATGTAGCCTTACTTTTCAAATTACATTCTGCGCCACCATATAGGAGAACATAGCACTTCATACCTCTTACATCCAGTGATGTCTTCTCTGATGTACATATTCTCTTTCCTCATCTCCATTTGGATGAGACCTCCATGATGACTTCTTTCAGCTATGTCTTGTCTCTGTACAGAGTTTGTCACACAGACATCTTGGGTTCCTACTTTTCCATTCTCCTCCCACCTTTTGAACACCCCATCCCGCCACCTCCAATACTATAAAGGGAACTTTCCGTTTCTGCAGTAAACTAGTACCACACAGTCCGTTCCACCCAGAACAGTTATTACCACACCATGCCCTCAAAAATAAGTGCACCCAGCAAATAGTGCCCCTACCAGTAATAGTACTATAAACATAGGGTCCAACTAAAATAATTGTGCTAATCTGATACTGTGCCAGTGTGCCCCCACAGAAAAAGTTCTTCCAAAAGTCCCCCTTTTCTCCCCTAATGTCCCCTTTTGTGCCCCATGTTCCCAATAGTCCCCCAGTAGTAATAATTACCCCTGTAGTGCCCCAGTAGTAATAGAGCCCGCTATAATGCCCGGTACGTAATTCAGTGCCTGTAGTGCCTCAATAGTACTAATGCCACCTACAGTGCCTTGAAAAAGTATTGGAATTTTCCACATTTTTTCATGTTATACCCACAAAGCTAAATGTGTGTGAAAAGAAAATAATACATGGTTTTTAAAATTATTAATAACCAAAAATCTGAAAAGTGTGCAGTACATTTGTGTTCAGTCCCCTGTACTCTGATGCCCCTAAATAAAATCCAGTGTGATCAATTGACTTCAACAGTCACCTAATTAGTAAATAGACTCCACCTGTGTGTAATTTATTCTCTGTATAACTACAGCTGTTCTGTGAAGGCCTCAGAGGTTTGTTAGAGAACATTAGTGATCAAACAGCATCATAAAAACCAAGGAACACACCAGCCAGGTCAGGGATAAAGTTGTAGAGAAGTGTAAAGCAGGGTTAGGTTATAAAAATATATCTCAAGCTCTGAACATCTCACAGAACACTGTTCAATCCATCATCCAAAAATGGAAGGTGTATGGCACAACTGCAAACCTAACAAGACATGTCCACTGAAACTGACAGCCCAAGCAAAGGGGCCACTTAGAAAGGCAGCCAAGAAGCCCATGGTCACTCTGGAGGAGCTACATAGATCTACAGCTCAGGTGGGAGAATATGTCTACAGGACAACTATTAGTCTTATACTCCACAAATCTGGCCTTTATGGAAGGGTGGCAAGAAGAGAGCCATTTTTGAAAGCAAGCCATAAGAAGTCACATTTACAGTTTTCCACAAGTCATGTAGGGGATACAGCAAGTTGCTCTGGTCAGATGAGACCAAAGTTGAACTTTTTGGATTAAATCCAAAACGCTATGTGTGGCGGGAAACTAACACTGCACATCACCCTGAACACATCATCCGTACCGTGAAACATGGTGGTGGCATCATGCTGTGGGGATGCTTTTTCAGCAGGGACAGGGAAGCTGGACAGAGTTGATGGGAAGATGGATGAAGATAAATACTGGGCAATCCTGGAGGAAAACCTGGTGGAGGCTGCAAAAGACTTGAGACTGGGGCGGAGGTTCAGCTTCCGGCAGGACAACGACCCTAAACATACAGCCAGAGCTACAATGGAATGGTTTAGATCAGAGATCTCAAACTCGTGGCCCTCCAGCTGTTGTAAAACTACAACTTCCATCATGCCAGGAGAGCCTACAGCTATTGGGGCATGCTGGGAGTTGTAGTTTGGCAACAGCTGGAGGGCCACGAGTTTGAGATCCCTGGTTTAGATCAAAGCATATTCATGTATTAGAATGGCCCATTCAAAGTCCAGACCTAAATCCCATTGAGAACCTGTGGCAGGACTTGAAAATTGCTGATCACAGATGCTTTCCATCCAATTGGACTGAGCTTGAACTATTTTGCAAAGGAGAATGGGCAAAGATTTCAGCCTCTAGATGTGCAAACCTGGTAGAGAAATACCCCAAAACACTTGGTCCTACAATGTATTGATTCAGAGGGGCTGAATACAAATGCACGCCACACTTTCCAGATTTGTATTTATTAAAAATTTTAAAAACCACCATGTAGCATTTTTTTTTACTTCACACATATTACCATAGTTCCCCAAGTAGTAATACCCATAGTATGTCCTAGAAGTAAAAAATCCTGCCTATATTGTCCCCAGTAGTAATACTACCCCCATAATGTGTTTCAATAGAAAAATGCCCCCTTATAGTGTCCTCAGTAGTATTAATACACCCTTATAGTGCTGGTAGTAGTACTAAAGCCAGCTACAATCACGAAATATGGCACACAGGTACATCAGGTGTCTGGGAAGGTTTTAGGCCTCTTTCACACTAGCGTTAGCACGGATCCGGCACCTAAAGGTTGCCAACGTATCCGTGCTAACGCTGATACATGTGTGGAGCCGGAGCAGCGCTCCGGCCCCACACATGTTAACATGGAACAAGACACAGACATACACACATACAGACAGACAGACATACATACACACATACATACTCACATACTCCAGGGACGCCGGCAGAACGTCTTCACACGCCTCCTGCGCGCAGTGATGACGATTCCCCACAGCGCCCTCTGCTGGGCGCAGTGGGGAAACGTCATAGCTGCGCGCAGGAGGCGCGTGAAGACATGGTGCCGGCGTCCCTGGAGTATGTATGTCTGAATGTATGTATGTATGTATGTATTTATGTATGTGTCTAGCTCTGTAGCCGGATCCGGAATGATCCCCCATTGCAAATCAATGGAGGACAGATCCGGATAACTGGTGTGTCCACACCAAACGGATCCGTCCCCATTGACTTGCATTGGGGGTCATTCCGGATCCGTCTTGGTGCGGATCCCTGGACCGGAGAGCAAACCGCAGCATGCTGCGGTTTGTTCTCCGGTCTGAAGACGGAACGGAATGCTTTCAGGAGCATTCCGTTGTTTTCAGTTCAGTTTTGTCCCCATTGACATTGAATGGGGACAAAACTGAAGCGTTTTATTCCGGTATTGAGCCCCTATGACGGAACTCAATACCGGAATTTTAAAACGCTAGTGTGAAAGTAGCCTTAGACCGGGTCTCAGCTCTCCAGGACGTACCGTTCCTGAGATATTCCCAAAAAATGCATTAGCCAATAGAAGCCTGGTCACATGACCCTTATAAGCCAATAGAAGCTCGTAGGCCATTACTCTCCACATACACGTAGTTTCACACCAGGTTTCCATAACAACCCAGCCATTTTACTTCACTGCTGAAGGACAGCTTTAAAGAGGCAGAGCATTGTGGATGATGCTGTTAAAGGGGTATTCCGGTTACTATAAATAAAACCCATGTTTTAGACTAATTCATCATCAATCATTACCTCATATAATGTAAATTTCACATATTTACCGCTCAGTAGTTATAAAAGATGTTTTGCCGGGGTGGAAGGGTGACTTTCTCCCTTCAGCTCACGCTCAGACTGCACAGTGCTGCTGTCTGAGAGTGAGCTGTTCAACAGGACATCCCTGTGTCCATCCAGACCCTGCGCAGTACGGAGGACAAGGAGTCTGAAAGCCGGACTGTACGGCTTCTGTGGAGGTCACAGTTAAAGGGGAGGGCGCTGTGGATGTTACTGTTAAGGGGATAGGCTGCTGTGGAGGTCACTGTTAAAGGGGCGGGCACTGTGGAGGTCACTGTTAAGGGAGGAGGGGACTGTGGAGGCCACTATTAAAGTGGTAGCGGGGTACTGTGAGGTCACTGTTAAGGCAGTGGGGTACTGTGAGGTCACTGTTAAGGGAGCAGTCGCTGTGGAGGTCTCTGACAAACAGGCCAGGAATGGTGGAGATCAGTCAAGAGGACTGTAACCTATGGTCAGTGTTAAGGGGTGGGTGCTGTAAAGGTCACTGTTAAGGGGGCAGGTCCATGTGGAGGTCACTGTCAAGGGGTTGAGGTGCTGTGAAACTCACTGTTAAAGGGGCAGGCTGCTGTGAGCGTCAAAGTTAAGGGGGTGGGCTGCTGTGGAGGTCCCATTTTAAGGAGACGGGCACTGTGGGGTGGGGTCAGAGTTAAGGGGTGGAGGGCTGTGGAGGTCACTGTTAAGGAGGCGGGGTGCTGTAGAGGTCACTGTCGATATCTTTTAACGACACACACAAACATTAAATGAAATAGATGAAATTTACCATGGTGAAGATAGGTCCTTCTGCTAGTAGATCCTAAAAAAGCATTACTCTTTTCATTTCTTTAAGAATACCTTTCCTAATAGAAACATATACAATGCCAGCTTGTTATATTAATTTGACCATCAAGCTGAGTTAATCATAATCATTCTGAAGTGTCCATAATCCGCGTGGTGGTGGTAAAGTGGTTTTATGGAGGAGAAGGGGACTAGTGGAGTGCCACAGCCCATTCAATCAGCCAATCAGTTGGCATACTGAGAGTCAAAATTGCCAGTATTGCTGTTCTTTTGTTCATCCCTTCTCCCAAAAACAGAATATAGTAATCAGCAGGCTACATGTAACCCAAAACGGTACATAAGGTGTGGTCATTTCACAGTAAAAAAAACCCTCAATACAAGCTCTGTCACCAGGGTCAACATACTGCTTGGTAGAGCTCATCATGCTGATTAAAATAATACCTTTATTATGTCTGTATGATAAACAGCTGCAGAGATATCTATGTTTTTATTCAAATGCAAATGAAAAGTTTGAGTGCCTGGAGATTGTCTGAGCACTGCTTTGTAACACCCCCTGTGCTCTGCACACTCACCCCTCCTCTTGATTGACAGGGCTGGACATGCTGATGGCACAGCTGTGTCCTAGCATCTACCTATCATATACACTATGTACTATAGCTTCACCACACTGAGATCTGCTCAGAAAGCTAATCTACATATCACTGCTGTATTTATAGGCAGAATATATAATTATAAAGACACCAGTAAAATGTATTTAAATGGTTAAGCATTTTGACAATAGAGTAAGAGAAACCATGCCACATCATTCTTATTTTGGAATATACAGATACATCAGGAAGCATTTACGTATTGCACATTTGTACACTGCATGGTTTATGGTTAAACAACATGTATTTATTAGACAATGGGAACCTGAATAAATACAGTACTTTGTTTTTATTAATGACTCATTCATGAATTCATTGAAAAAACATTTCCAATAGCCACATGTCACATATGAATAAGTAACTGAGAGTACATGTCTCAGTGACCAAGCATTCAGGAAGTTAAGTGCATTCGACGAAATGCATGTCCCTCTGTCCTCTCTGGCTATGTGTGTCCAAGACTTCTTCTTCAATAATGTTCTATGGACAGAGGAGTCAAACCTGGTATTGTTTAGACAACACAGTTCCAGCTATGGACTTTCCCAGACTGATAGTGGCTCCTCTGACCCAAACTGACTATATCATAGCGGATCGATTGTACTGTACTCACATGATGGTGATGCAGTTAAGATCTTCCTCCTGGTTGAGAAAATGAATAGAATAAGGGCTCATACACACAAACGTGTGCCGCCTTTGCCGTGCATTGGGGACCGAAAATTACAGTCCCCAGTGGACGTGCACCAACCGTGTGGTCGGTGCTGACTGATGCATGAGGCTAAAATGAGTGTTGGCAATTGAAGATTTAAACTGAGCGTGTGCGACCACCTCAGTCAGGTGGACAGAGAAATAAGAAAAAGAACAAACAGCAGGTGCTGCTATACAGATACATTTTATTGAATAGCTGGCTATACCAGCTTTTTATAACTAATTTTATAACTGCATGTAATCAGATCCAGGTGCTGGTTTGAAAAATCTAGAAAATGCTTTGTAGCACAATCCCTTTAAGGGGGAGTTAAATTACTAAATACATTTACAGCAATAGTTCTCAATAGCTTTGTTGGATTTACATTGCCTATTTTTTTTTTGTTTTTGTCCAAAAATTCAAACATTTATTATGATAAATATTCAATAGCAAGAGACAATTACTTTTTGATATGACTGCTTATTAAAGGGAGTCTTTCACCTGATCTGAGCGTCATAGACTGGTCAGATCAGGCTATATCCAACGTTGCACACATTAAAACAGTACCTTTATTATATATGTCCCTCGCTGAAATCGTCTAAAATACACTTTTATAACTTATAAAAATTACCCCCGCAAGTGCCCGGAAGCCTCGTTATACAAGAAGGTGCTCAAGCCCACGGGCGATTTGAATTGAAAACTCCTGCTTTTTCTCTGCTCCGACCCGCCCTCCATTATAATAACCTCCAGCTCACAAATCCAGTGCAGCGCTGCTCATCTGGCGCCTGTGCACCGAAAGCCCCTGCGCCTCTGCCCACAGTGGGAAGAGCAGTGCGCAGGCGCCGGGCGCTGGATGAGCGGCGCTGCGCTGGATTTGTGAGCTGGAGGAGGAGGTTATTATAATGGAGGGCGGGCTGGAGCAGGGAAATAGGAGGGGTTTGGAGATGAAATCGCCCTGGAGCTTGGACACCTTCTTGTATAACGAGGCTTCCGGGCACTTGCGGGGGGTAATTTACATAACTTATAAAAGTGTTTCTTAGACGATTTCAGCGAGGGACATATATAATAAAGGTATTGTTTTAATGTGTGTAACGTAGGCTATAGTCTGATCTGAGCAGTCTATGATGCTCAGATCAGGTGAAAGACTCCCTTTAAACCCAGATACAGCCAGACGGAGAAAACTGCTTACATGGATTTCTATGTAAAGAGCTTTGCCTTTATGTATTTCAAAGAGTGAAGTGTTATCCATTAAAAGTAAATTATCCATTTAATTGAGTATAGTCATAGATTGTAAGCTCTTGCGAGCAGGGCCCTCACTCTTAGTGTTTCAATTTGTATGTTAGCCAGTAACTTTGTGATGTCTTTTGTACATGAGCTCTGAGTTGTAAAGCACTATATCAATAAATATTTATTATTATTATAGCTCTAGATTATGAGATGGACTTTGCTGTCGATGTTTAGACATTGTAAGGGTGCATTCACATGACCATATGAATGGGTCTGCATCAGTTCAATTTTGTGGAACGGATCCGGACCCATTCATTTCGACAGGGCCGCAAAAGATGCAGACAGCACACCGCGTGCTCTCTGCATCCGTTGTTCTATTCTGCGACCCCTGCAAAAAAAGTTAGAGCATGTCCTATACTTGTCCGGACAAGAATAGGCATTTTCTCTATAGTCCGGCCATATGCGGTCGTCAAAATGCGGAATGCACATGGCCAGTATCCGTGTTTTGCGGATCCGCAATTTGTGGACCACAAAACACGGTCGTGTGAATGCACCCTAAGACTACATTTAAGCGACCGTTGCGTTTTGCGGATCTGCATATTGTGTATCCACAAAACACTGATATCGGCCCATGTGCGTTTCACAATTTGTGGACCGCACGTGCTTTGGCTATCATAGAAATGCCTATTGTCTGCAATTGCGGACTAGAATAGGTAATGTTCTATTTTATTTATTTTTTTTGCGGCCACATAGAAATGAATGGGCCCCGATCTGAGCAGCAGAATATGCAGCTCGGAGGCTGGGAAAAGAACGGCCATGTGAATGTAGCCAAAGGGTGACTAAATGTTTAGTATTAGTCTAAAGGAACATGCGGATATCTCTACACACATAACCTTTGGCCAGTGCTGATTTTTTCAAAATGCTGCATGATCAAGATATAGCGTTTTCCATGGAATATTTTTCCTGAGAGATCAAAAAAAAAAAACTAAAAACGTAAAAAAAAAATTTAGAACCACTTTAGAAAGCTGCCCTTGTGTTTTCTAAGAACAAAATGAACCTTGCCTTACAGTGTCAGCCATACATTGTTTTTGTGTAGCTAATTTATGAATGTGACACGTTAATAAAAATGGTGCAAAGTTTACTAGACATCTGCCAAATAAAAAAATGATGATGGAAAATAAATGAAATATTGCATGTGTTTTCTATTGTTTCTTTACAGTGATCTGACCTGGCGTAAGCTGTCTGGCAGATTTCTGTTGCACATGCTTTATAAACCTGCTGTAAACATTGTGAAAAATAAGGTACAAATATTTGTCACATGTACAGTAATACTTTATACGACAGTTCACCTCCATAGCTTCCTATAGCAAAACTTTAATGCACCTGTATTTGTATCTTTGTAAATATCGGTAGGACCAACATGAGAAAACCCTCTTGAATATGTTAAAAAACATTTATTCAAGTTTTCATGACCAAGTTATTTTTTTGTATGATCTTTAAATTATGTAGTGTGTAATTTATCATGGCACCATGGGGAGGCAAACAACAGTAAGGTTTATACAGTAAGATGTAGAGATGTGATTCAAAGCACAGAACACAGCATTACAGACAATCCAAGCTTGTTAAAGAGCATCTGTCAGCAGAATAAACCCTACTAAACTTGGCATAATGCCTGGTAGGGCTGACTGCAGATTAAAGGGCATCTGTTACATGTGCGCTTGGGAACTGAAGGCAACTGTGTTGGTCCAATGTTCATATGTGCCCATATTGCTGAGAAACCTGATGTTTAATATATGCTAATGAGCCTCTAGGAGCGACGGGGACGTTGCCGTTATACCTAGAGGCTCTGCTCTCTATATTAAAACATCATTTACTGAGCAGTGTGGGCCTGGTAATCTTGCACCTACGCTGTACTGCACGTCCATGGTTCATACTCAGCAGATCTTTGTCCTGGCCCTGCTGCATAGAGAGTATTACATATGCACCAAGGATATACTATACGGCTCAGGCAAGATGATGGTTCAGATGCCTGGCCCTGTCATTCAAGGTGAGGGAAGTGTCCAGTGCTGCAGAGCAGAGGAGCTGAGGTCCACGAGTGTATTGCCCATAAAATAACATTGGATCTTCTTTTCTTAGAACTCTGCGTTTTGCTATTCCCCTATTATTCCTCTTAGAAATATATGAATAAATTGACAACTGAGTGTTACCATTTCCCCTTGTCAGGGCTCCAGAATTGTTCTTTCATGGGGAATACAAGTAGGTTCCAAAATTGTCAGGAGAGCAGATTTTTGATTTTGATAATTAGTAAGGACCATCATACCTGAGTTGAAGAGGATTTCCAGGCTCCTGATATTATCATTAATATCCGATCAGTGAGGGTCCGACACCCCATACCCCCACCAATAATTTCTTCCCTGAAGCCTCTGGCTGGAACAGGATCCACAGCAGCATTCCAAGTGTAGTAGTCAGCATGGGAGGCTGCAGGGAGGAGCTGATCAGTGGGGGTGCAGGATGTAAGACCCTCATCAATCGGACATTATTGACCTACTCTGAGGCTAGGCCATCAATATCACGAGCCTGAAAAACCCCTTTCATTATTTTTTTTATGATCTCCCAAATGCAAGTTTCTAAAGTGATCTGTAGGTCTTTAACATGGTACATGGTACAGGTTATAGCATATAGAGTTGCATTTTACTGGGCTGTAAAAAGGAAGTTACCAAAACTTAGATCACTCATGTACTCTGCTATTACCTAAAGGTGCACCACAATGTATTATGTGCAGAGTCTTCAGGGGGCAGGCAGAACAGGAAGTCTGTTGATACCAAGAAATTTCTTCTCCGTTTTAGCTGCAACCTCCGGCATCTGGACCAGAAAGCGGAAGAAAGCAGATAGCATTGATAATTACCAGTATTATTTGAAGAGAGCAGTTAGAGCATGAAGCCAGTGTGGTACAGCTTAAGCGAATAGCTGCAAATCACTTAAAGGGGTTAACCAAGACTGTAACAGACCTCCAAGATTGGCCAACCCACGTTGGTGATCATACCACTGTGGTCCATTACCATCCCTCCACGGCCAACTCTTCATCTCCCTGCTGCGCTGAAATCAACATCCTGTTGTAGCAGGGGCACATGACCACTGCAGCCAATCACTGGCCGCAGCTGTGACCTGCTCCCCTTGCTGCACCTGTAAGTACTCTACTCACAAAAAGTTAGGGATATTTGGCTTTCAGGTGAAATCTATGGAAAATGTAAAAAGTTCACTCTACAGTGACGTTATATCATGAAAGTAGGGCATTTAAGTAGAAGCATGCGATGGTGATTGTCTTATCTCAAACAATTTATTGAAACAAAAGCCAACAACAGTGGTGGGTATACCCCCACAAAAATGTCAATGTCTCAATAACTTGTCATGTGGCCTTGAGCATCAATTACAGCTTGACAACGACGTCTCATGCTGTTCACAAGTCAACTTATTGTCTGCTGAAGCATGGCATCCCACTCCATTCTTCTTGAAGATGGTCCTCAGGTCATTAAGGGGGGGTACAGAGTTACGAGCCTCTACACGGCGACTCAGCTGATCCCATAGGATTTCAATGGGATTCAAGTCTGGAGGAAGTGCAGGCCATTCCATTTGAGGTCTGCAGCAGCCATTCCTGAATGAGGGACCTTGATGTTCTGGCGCGTTGTCGTCCATGAAGATGAGATTAGGCCTGTGTTGTTCATGCAGAGGCACAACGTCTGGATTAACGATGTTATTCAAGTAGTATGGGCTTGTCACTGTACCATTCACAAAGTGTAGGGCAGTTCTGTATTGAATAGACACGTCTGCCCACAATGTATCACCACCACCACCACCAAAGGCTCGTCTGGCTGATTCATAGCGCCCTCCTTGATGTCTCCAACATTGTTGGTGGCCATCATTTCTGCTCAGCGTGATTCAACTTTTATCAGTGAAATAGCACTGTGAAAGGGCCCACTGGTCCCTCGCCCAGCGTAGATGGTCCTTGGCCCATGCAAGATGATGATGCCTGTGCCTGGTGGTGTGGTCAGGTGCCCTTTCATCTAGGTTTCATCAGGTCATCTAGCACACAGACCATGCTGATGTAAACGGTTTCAAATGGTCTGACGTGACACTTGGGTCCCTCTCACCTCCCTTAAAGGGGTTATCCAACCCCTATAATGATCCCCCTCAATGCCCGGGCACCTCATATAGGTTATAGTTACACTGCTCCCCAGCACCAGCGTTGCTTCTGATCCCCACATGACTATCGCTGCATCTCCCCGTTGGGTGGATCAAGCGACTGGGGGAGCAGCCAATAGCAGGCCACGACGGGGACGAGTCTCCCTAGTATCATGGGTGACACTAGGGAGCCTCGTCCCTGTTGAGGCCTGGAGAGGACAAATGAGGTACAGAGAGGATGCACAGGACAGACTGTGGTAATGGAGATTGCCAGTTGCTCATTAGCCACACTTCCACTCTTCTCTCTGTACTTCATGTTTCCTCATGAACTGCATTCCTACAGAGATTCATTTTTCTACCACGTTATACACTGCTCATTTCCATGGTTATGACCACCATGTTATCCATCAGCGGTGGCCGTGCTTGCCAAAACTCCCGTCATCTTGCACAAATTCTTTAACCACTTCATGTCCGCCCATAGTATATAAAAGTCCGTGAAGTGGTTGTCTATTTCTGAATGGACGTTTCTGAACGTCCATTCAGAAATAGCAGCTGCACGATTAGCAGCAGGGTACCCCAAAGAGAAGGCAGGGACCGTTCCCAGGGGCCCCTGCCTTGTAGATCGGTGTATACACCGTGATCGCCGGGGCCGGGAGAGTGCAGGAGCCTGCCGGGTCTCTCATAGACCCGATCAGCCCAGCACTGAGGCTGTACAGCATAGTATTATGCTGTACAGCCTTCTGGGGATGTATTTCCCCTGTAACTGGGGCTACTATGTCAGCCCCAGTTACAGGAGAAATCAAGTGTAAAAAATAAATAATAAATAAGTGAAGTTAAATGTCCCCCTGAGGTCTTGTATGACCTTATGGGGGACACAAAGTGTAAAATAAAAAATAAAAAAATAATACAAAAAATAGAGTATTATATAAAAAAAAAAATCACATATAAAAAAAACAAAAAAACAAATTTCCCCCAAATATGTCATTAAAAAAGTTATATATAACTTAAATAAAACAAATATAAATAAATAAAATAGACATATTTGGTATCACCGCGTCTGAAACGACCGGCTCTATAAAAATATCACATGATCTACCCCATCAAGTGAACTGCGTAAAAAAAATCTAATAAAAAGCTTTTATCACCAAAAACATAATATCAAACAATCAAAAAGTCGTATGCATCCCAAAATGATATCAATAAAAACGTCACCTCATCCCGCAAAAAATAAGCCCCCACACAAGATCATAGCCAGAAAAATAAAAAAAATGGCTCTTAAAAAATTGCAACACAAAAACATGATTTTTTTTCTAAAAATGCTCTTATTGTGTAAAACGCAAAAAAAATAAATAAAAAATAGACATATTTGGTATTGTTGCGTCCGTAACAACTGGCTCTACAAAAATATCACATGATTTTTTTTTTTTTTTTAGTTAACCTCGCAAAAATTAGATTAAAAAGTGATCAGAAAGCCGGATGTACCCCAAAATGGTGCCAATAAAAAGCACAGCTTGTCCCACAAAAAATAAGACCTCACGCAGCTCAGTCCACAAAAAAAATTAAAAGTTATCGCTCCTAAAAACCATGACAAAAAATTCCATGTTAGAAAATGCAGATGCTGCTCCTCCCGTTCTGAGCCCTGGCGTATCCCCAAATAACAGTTTACGACCACATGTGGGGTGTTTCTGCAAACTACAGAATCAGGGTAATAAATATTGAGTTTTGATTTGTTAACCCTTGATATGTTAAAGGAAAAAAATGATTAAAATGGAAAATCTGCAAAAAAAGTGAAATTTTGAAATGTCACATCTATTTTGCTTAAATTCCTGTGGAATACTTAAAGGGTTAACAACATTTCTAAAACCAGTTTTGAATAGTATGAGGGTGTAGTTTGTAAAATGGGGTCATTTATGGGTGGTTTTTATTATGTGAGCCCCATAAAGTGACTTCAGAACTGAACTGGTCCTTAAAAACGTTGATTTTGCAAAAATTGCGTCTAAAATTCTAAACCTTCTACTGTCCTAAAAAAATAAAATGACACTACCAAAATGATGCCAACATAAAGTAGACATATGGGGAATGTAAATTAAAAAGTATTTTATGGGGCATCACTATCTGTCTTAAAAGCAGAGAGATTCAAATTTAGAAAACAGTGAATTTTTTCAAATTTTCGTTAAATTTTGGATTTTTTTTATAAATAAAATTAAAACTTATGGACTCAAATTTACCATTAACTTGAAGTACAATGTGTCACGAGAAAACAATCTCAGAATCGCTTGGATAAGTAAAAGCATTCCAAAGTTATTACCACATGAAGTGACACATGTCAGATTTGCAAAATTAAGCCTGGTCAGGAAGGGGGTAAATGGCCCGGATGGGAAGTGGTTAATATATCCTACCCCTTGACAGGTGTCATTGTCACTAGGTAATCCATTTTGTTCACGTCACCTGTCAGTGGATTGAACAAGGCTGATCAGTTAATGCAGTACAATCACTTGGTACCACTCTGGACAAAAGCAAGTTACAGTTTTGATGAATTTAGCCGCTTTTCAGGTGTGTAGGATTAGAACGCTTGAAAATGCTACAAACATGTAGTGAAGTTCCTGACACTCCAGTGCCCCAGGAGAGTAGTCCAGCCACCGTCTTGCAGCTAATTCACTGTTGGCTTAGGGACAGTGGAGCAGATTTATAAAACTGTCTAAAAGAAAAACTAGCTGTGTTGCCCATAGCAACCAATCATCTTACACCTTTCATTTTCCAAGAGCATAAAATGAATTGAGAGCTCTGCTGTGATTGGTTGCTGTCGGCAAGAAAGGGAGTTTTTCTTTTAGACAGTTTCATAAATCGCCCCCATTATGTGGCTCCTGACGGGGAACTGTTCATGTTAGTGCCTTTATAATAATGGCATTAAAAAGGTTTTAAAGATGATACCAAGATTTTGCAGACTGATCACTCAACAGTGTACTTCTATGGATGTTTATGGAAAAAATATTATAGCTCAGGTCACAAAAGCTAATCAATGGGCTGGAAGATCCACTCCATTAGATATTAAAAGGGGTTCAGAAATCCAAGAAAGCATTGCACAGAGTTATACAATTGCAGAATATTACAAAGCACACGCACATTATAAAATTACAAGAGATAACTACTACATTGATAAATACATTATTTGTACGTGTGATGATGTATATCTGCTAATGGATCACTACTTGATTAGGAACAGTGAAGTAAACAGCATTGTGTAACTTGTTCACTGGCACAAAATGGAAAACAGACGTTAGTGACCACAAATGCTTCCATTCGTTTCAACAAGAAAACATGACATGCTTCCAGCTGTCTAAGAAACCTCATCTCTGGGCATTAAAGGGTAATAGTAAATGACTGGGTCTACACATGCTGGCTTCTGCTAGGATACACCACATTGGCTCACATTTATAATCTTCGTATTTATTTTTCTACCTATTCTTGAAGTATCCCAGCCCTCCGCTAGGCACTTGTGACATATCTTTTTGTTAAAAACATCAAGGGTATCCTTTTCTGGCAGCATTCCAAGGACAGCACCACACATTGTATAGTGGCAATGCTTGGTATTACAGCTCAGGCCCATTGCCTTGAGTGGGGGTGAACTCTATACATGTGACCGATGTATACAGCGATGTCACTGGCCTAGGAAGAGACTGCCAAATGCGATGTCTCAGGGGCCTAACATAATGATGGATTAACCAAGTACTTAATAGGGGCTACATATTTTTGACTGACATGTGAAATTGTAGGAGTATGGTATCAAAGTCATTACAGCCAAGTAAGGTGCTTCCTTGGTGACTTTGTCCTCAAAGGGGTTATTCAGGAAAAGATGTTTATGACTTATCCTCAGGATAGGTCATTAGTTTGAGACCTGTGGGGGTGTGACACTTGGGACCCCCCCGCCGATCAGCTGTTAGAGAAGGCCTTGAGCGCCATAGTCTCTTCCTAGGCCAGTGACATCGCTGTATACATCGGTCACATGTATAGAGTTCACCCCCACTCAAGGCAATGGGCCTGAGCTGTAATACCAAGCATTGCCACTATACAATGTGTGGTGCTGTCCTTCGAAAGCTGCCGGAAGCCTGTATCACTCACCATAGCGTCGGTGAGCGCAGCGGTTCCCAAAAATAGCTGATAGGTGGGGATGTCAGGACACAGACCACCACTGATGTGATAATGATGACATGACCTATCCTGAGGATAAGTCATAAATATGTTTTCCAGAATATCCCCTTTAGGGTCCATTTCCACCTTCCGCAAGTGTTTTGTGGTCCGCAAATTGTGGATCCACAAAACACGGACACCGGCCATGTGCGTTCCGCATTTTGAGGACCGCACATGGCTGGTACAATAATAGAAATGCCTTTTCTTGTCCATGTTTGTGGAGGAGAATAGGACAGGTTCTATTTTTTGCGGGGCCGTGGAACGGAAGTACGAATGCGGACAGCACACTGTGTGCTGTCCACATCTTTTGCGGCCCCATTGAAAATGAATGGGTCTGCAGACGTTCCGCATAATTGCAGAACGGATGCGGACCCATTATGCGGACGTATGAATGGACCCTTAGGGTACATGCACACGTTCAGGATTTACGTTCGGACAATCCGCAATTAAATCTGCAGGTGTTCACAGGGAAATCCGTGCAGTCAATCCGCATAAATTGGTGCGGATTTACATGTGGATATGCATGCGGATTCAGTGCGGATTTTCCACTTGCGGATTTTACTGTCCCCATTGGAGTGACTGGAGAAAATCCGGACAGGAAAAATAAAATAAATTGACATGCTGCAGTGCGGATTTTAAAATCCGCACCGTAGGTCAAAATCCGCATGGAAAAAATCCGCATTGTGTGCATGAGAATTTCAATTTCTCATAGAATACAATTCACATGACCTACGGTGCGGATTTTCTGCATGCAATCTTGATAGTGTGCATTTACCCTAATGGTGATGGACCATGGTTAACTCTTTCCCGACATCCCCCAATATGTATAGCGGATGTCAGTTTTACTGCATAGTGAATGCCATAAAAACAGAACCCAGAAAACTGACCCCATTTATTCCCTTCCTGACGTGCCGATTTTCAGTTTTTGCATTTTCGTTTTTTGCTCCCTGCCTATCAAGCCATAACTTTTGTAATTTTCCATTCACATAGCCGTATGAGGGCTTGGTTTTTGCGGGCCAAGTTGTAATTTCTAATGCCACCATTTAATATTGCATACAATATAGAGGGAAGCTGGGGAAAAAAAATCCAAATGGCATTGGAAAAGAAAAAGTTTTCTGGGTTCTGTTTTTATGGCGTTCACTATGCAGTAAAACGGACATCCGCTGTACATATCGGGGGATGTCGGGAAAGAGTTAACCATGGTCCATCACCATTAGGCCCCATTCACAAGACCATATGATTCTTTCCGCATCTCTCCGCATTTTTGCGGATCGATGCGGAAAGGTACGGACCCCATTCATTTCCCCATAGGAGAAAAAAATGCGGAATGCACACCGTGTGCATTCCGCAGCCGTATCTCACGGCGGTTTGGCCGCAAAAAAATGAAACCTGTCCTATTATTGTCCGCATTACGGACAATAATGCACTGCTCTATTATGGACTGGCCGTTCCATCCCACAAAATGCGGAACACACACGGCCAGTGTCCATGTTTTGCAGACCGCAAAACAACCATGGGTGTGTGAATGAGCCTACATACATCTAGGGGTAGACTTATCAAAGGATTTTATTGATCAACGGATTTGCACCACTTTTAGGGCTCATGCACACAAACATATGTATTTTGTGGTCCGCAAAAAATATGGATGACGTCCGTGTGCATTCCGTTTTTTGAAGAACGGAACAGCTGGCCCCTAATAGAACAGTAATATCATTGTCCGTAATGCAGACAGTAATAGGACATTTTTTTCGGGAACGGAAACACAGACATACGGAAATGGAATGCACACGGAGTAACTTCCGTTTTTTTTTTTTTTTTTGCGGACCCATTTAAATGAATGGTTCTGCATAAGGTCCGCAAAAAAACGGAACAAACACGGAAAGAAAATCAGTTTGTGTGCATGAGCCCTTATGCTGTAAAATTATGGTGCAGGCCTTATTTGCACTATTATTTATGACTGTTTACACTTTTCAATTGGCCTGACAGATTTATTACAATTTATGTCACTAAATGGTGTAAATTATAAATCAAATCTATACCAGCTCATAACTGGCACAATTTGATTCTCTGGCACATGAACAGAGAGAAGAGGTGTGAGCCTCTTAATAAATTCAGCCAGTTTTGCTCCAGTGGACTTTAGACTGGCATATGAAACTTCAGTTTTAGTAAGTTTTGCTCCTTAGTATTTTTCACTGATATCAACAGTACACCAGGTGTAGATCAGTCTAAATGGCTAAATTATTTATTTTATTGATATAAACATGCAGAATCAGTAAAACTTAAAGGGGTTGTGTCACTTCAACAATGTATTGTTATTATTTAGATTGCTTCCTTTGCTGCTCGTGTCCATGGTTACGACCACCCTGTAATGCATCACTAGTGGTCATGCTTGCAAACCATAGGACTGGTGCTTTTTCCTATAGTGTACAAACATTCCCACCGCTGCTGGATTGCAGGGTGGTTGTAACCATGGAAACGAGCAGTGTATAATGTAATGGAAAAATGAATCTAGCCAGAAAAGGAGGCAATATGGACAATCACAATACATTAGTAAGTGCTTTGTATTAACTTTCTCTACATGATAAATGTCATTTACTGAAGTGAGACAACCGCTTTAAGCCCCATTTATGCCCGATATTCAGATTATCGCTAACGAACTTTCATACAGGTGCTTGTTAGCGATAATTTCCCTGTGTAAAGATTCCACCGATTACCTGGGTAATAGAATGGGTCATGAGGTCACCTAAATCATTGTTTGCCGGCAGCAGATCATGGTGTCTAAACAGCACTTTGCTGCTGGCAAACAATGATTTGATATGATGACAAGCTATGGCATGATCAATCTGCATGTAAATGCAGCAGTCACCTTCACCGATGAGCAAGCAATTGTCAGGTAGGAACGCTTCCTTCCCGACAATCACTTGCCACATCTGCAGCAGGCATTTTTATTATTCTGTTCCAGCAGAGGACCAAAATATCGGAATTGCTGTAACTGGTACAGCCATACATTGCCCGTCACCCGTTCACTAAATTAGGGTCCATCAAGTTTCCTGCATGTAAGCTGGCTTTCTGCATGTATAATTTAAAAATCCATATTGGACCGATTTTACAAATGGCATCGTCTTTAACTTGTTAGAGTTTGGGACTTTTTAAAAAAAAAAAGCAATTCTTAAAATAATGTAAAATTTTATCTGTCTGCCCAAATCTCATGGAAATAAATCCATCGACTGATCTGTAATAATCTGTTTTTAACACAAAAAAGTGCAAAAAAAATTGTCTGCATTTCTGCACCAAATTTTGATTCTGATTTTGATGTGGTTTTGTCCTGATCTCACCCTTCACATTGCGAAAGATGAAATCTGCACAAAAAATCTGAAGAAACAACTGACATGCTGTGGATTTCATCTAAACAGCAGGTCAATGTCCACATGGAAAAATACTGCAAAGTATACGTAAGATTTGTCAAATCTCATTGACTTATGCTGCAGTTATTCCACACAGAAATCTGTGCGGAAAGAATGCATGTCATACCCAACATCTACGGTTGCAACGGTATGAAATTTTCACGGTATGATAACCGTCTCAGTAAATACCGCGGTATTACGGTTATCATGGTATCACAGTTTGTTACATATATTATTAAAAGATACACTAATCCTCGGACCTCAGATCAGCCCACAGTGCCCCTTCAGACCTCAGATCAGCCCCAGTGCCCCCTTCAGACCTCAGATCAGCCCCAGTGCCCCCTTCAGACCTCAGATCAGCCCCAGTGCCCCCTTCAGACCTCAGATCAGCCCCAGTGCCCCCTTCAGACCTCAGATCAGCCCCAGTGCCCCCTTCAGACCTCAGATCAGCCCCAGTGCCCCCTTCAGACCTCAGATCAGCCCCAGTGACCCCTTCAGACCTCAGATCAGCCCCAGTGCCCCCTTCAGACCTCAGGTCAGCCCACAGTGCCCCCTTCAGACCTCAGATTGGCCCCAGTGCCCCCTTCAGACCTCAGATCGGCCCACAGTGCCCCCTTCAGACCTCAGATCGGCCCACAGTGCCCCCTTCAGACCTCAGATCGGCCCACAGTGCCCTCAGCCATCGGCCCACAGTGCCCCTTCAGACCTCAGATCGGCCCACAGTGCCCCCTTCAGACCTCAGATCGGCCCACAGTGCCCCCTTCAGACCTCAGATCGGCCCACAGTGCCCCCTTCAGACCTCAGATCAGCCCCAGTGCCCCCTTCAGACCTCAAATCAGCCCACTGTGGCCCCTTCAGCCCACTGTGGCCCCTTCAGCCCACTGTGGCCACCATCTGAATAAAATAAAAAAATCACTTACTTGTCCTGCGCTGCGGCTCCTCTCCGGTGTCCGGCGCTCCTTAGTCTCCCGTAGCTGCACTGTCACCTGACAGCGTGCAGCGTCAGGTCAGAGTGCGCGCACTACGTCCTGACGCTGTACGCGGTCAGGACAGTACAGCGCGACCCAGAAAAGGAGGAGCGCCGGACGGGTAAGTGATTTTTTTATTTTATCTTCTCCATGTCCTCTGATACTAGGCTGCGCAGTAGCGCAGCCTAGTATCAGTAATGCGGTCCGGTCCAGGTGCAAATGGCGACAAGACTAAAAAGTCTTGTCGCCATTTACCTTTTACCGGTAATAAGCAAATGCCCACGGTTTGATAACCGTGCATTTCATTACCGTGGTATATCGTGGAACCGGTTACCGCTGCAACCCTACCAACATCTGATGCTACCCTTAAGCTACATTCACACGAACGTATTTTGTTTTCGTGTCCGTTCTGTTTTTTGTTTTTCGGATTGGATGAGGACCCATTCATTTCAATAGGTCCACAAAAAATGCGGACAGCACATTGTGTCCGCATTCATATCTCCATTATGTAGCCCCACAAAAAATATAGAGCATGTCCTATTCTTGTTCGTTTTGTGGTTTACAATGGGTTACCAAAAAAACAAACGGATGCAACACAGATGTCACTCAGATGTCATCCATATTTTTTGTGGACTGAAAAATACATAAGGTCGTGTGAATGTAGCCCTGCATTTACTCATTCATGTTTCTTGAAGCCAAAACCAGAAGTAAATTCATAAAAGAGGTGAAGTTGTATCTATCCCTTTACGATTCACTCATGGTATTGGTGTAATCCTGAAACCCGAAACCCAGCCATAAGGCTTGTTTCACACGAACGTTGTGTTTTGCGGTCCGCAAAAAAAACGGATGGCGTCCGTATGGCATCTGGTTTTTTTTTTTGCGGATCCATTGTAACAATGCCTATCCTTGTCCGGAAAATGGACAAGAATAAGACATGTTCTATTTTTTTTTTGTGGGCTACGGAATGGACATACGGATGTGGACAGCACACAGTGTGCTGTCAGTATTTTTTGCGGACCCATAGAAATGAATGGGTCCGCATCCTATCCGCAAAAAATGCGGGTCAGAGCCCGCAAAATATACTGTCGTGTAAAAGATGCAGTGGAAAAAGGCTTCTATTACTGAATCTATTTTATATTCTGATCATCAACTCCAAAAGCGTATACGTAAAACAGATGCATACGTCACTATAGAGTACTATTTAAAAACAAACAAACTGTTAACATATTTTTTTTCTTTTGCTGGACTTTGTAGGGTGAAAAAGCTTAGTGCACTATGCTTTTCGGTCCTGCAGAGTCCAGCAAAATATGTCATGTTTTTTACAGTGGAACTCTTATGGTGATGGATGCGTCTGTATGGCACCTGTCTCAGGCATCAGTTTAATGTATACTTTTTTGTATATGTTAAATATAGGACCAAAATGTGATCTGAAAGCAGCCAAACCTGTTGAAAACCACTGAAAAGAATGAACCCTGCTACAAATAAGAACATCTGTCTGTAAGCCAAGAGACATTACTGGTGTCTGTATAATCATATATTGTGCTAGTGAATAAAGCAGTAATATGTATTAGCTTTCTGAGCAGAGCTCAGTGTGGTGAAGCGATAGTACATAGTGATATGATATTGCTAGCACACAGCTCTTAGACAAGGCTCTGGCCTCAATCTGCTGTCTAGTCCTGTCAATCAAGGGGAAGGGGCGTGTGCAGAGCACAGGGGGTGTTACAGAGCAGTTCTCCGAATATTCAGGCCCGCTTCTGAGTGCTCGAATTACTCATTTGCATATGAGTAAAAACACAGATATCTCAGCAGCTGTTTATCATACTGACAAAAGAAAGACATTGTTTTAATCAGCCTGATGAGCCCTACCAGGCAGTAAGTCTGGTTTAATAGAGTTGATCCTGGTGACAGAGCCCCTCTAAATGGAAGACATTGGGAACAACCAGACTCTTCCTAGAGCAATCAAGAGAAATAGGCCTTGGTAAAACAGGGGACCAAAAACCCAATGGTGAACATTGCTAAGCTCCAAAGATCCTCTGTGCAGATGGGAGAAACTTGCAGAAGGTCAACCATCTTTGCAGCATTCCACCAATCTTGGCTTTATAGTAGAGAGGTAAGAAATAAGTCTTTCCTCAGTAAATGACACATGAAAGTTTGCAAAAAAAAAAGCAAACAAAGGACACTCAGACCACAAGAAACAAGATTCTATGGTCCGATGAAACCAAGATTTAACCTGAATCCCGGAGCAGCCATGAAGAAGATTTCCCAAGAAAAGAGAAACAGCATTACACAGCTCATTGATAGCGGTATCTCGCCCAATTATATTGCCAACCTGCATCATGTAAGTGCCATGACAGTTGGAAGAATACAAAATGAAGAACATGCCCAGAAGCATTCAGGCAGTGCTGAAAGCCAAAGGTGGATTTACAAAATATTAACAAACTACAAAAAAATTCCATTTGGAATTTTAGGAGCAAAACGGTAACAATGCAGTTACATGACAAGAATCTGTGTAACTAATCATAAGCTAAATAGTTGCAAGTCCAATTTATGTATGAGATAGCCAAGATGATTGTCTATAAAATGATGGCAGTCTCACGTTCGAAGCTGTAGTGGATGGAGAGATATGGAGCCCGAAACTCAGAAGTTCAAAACATTGTTACCATTTTTCTCATTAGTGAAAATGACCCCATATGTTTCTAAAATAGCTTACAGAGTAAAGAATGGCTTCTTAAAGAGGACCTTTTACCACTCCTGACATGCCTGTTTTAATAGCTTCATGCGTTCCCCATGTAAAAACAATTCTGGAACATCTATTCTTTTGGCTCTATGTTGTGCCATTCCTTTGTTATTTCTCCTAGAAGTTATGAATGAACTGCTAGCAGTCTGCAGTAAGGGTACAGAGGGGAGGTAACCAGCTGGGGGTGTGTACCTGCACAGTCTCACCCTATTCAATCAGTGCTGCCATTCTTAGACTGTGCAGGGACACAACCGCAGCTGGTTACCTCCCCTCTGTTCCCTTACTGCAGACTGCTAGCAATTCCTTCATAACTTCTAGTAGAAATAATAAAGGAATGGCACATCATACAGACATAAAAATAGATTCTCCAGAATTGTTTTTACATGGGGAATGCATGAAACTATTAAAACAGGCATGTCAGGAGTGGCGACAGGTCCTCTTTAAGTTTTTTTGTCAACATAAGTCTGCTTTTTGAAGGTTCCTTTTTTCTTTTGCTGTGACCTTTTTACAGCAGTGTATGTGAACAAAACTATTAATAATCACTTTTTTAATTGTATATCCATACAAGGTTTGTTTGTGCCTTATTTCAATACCCAAACTTGCCCTGGAAATTGTAATCCATTTATTCAGCCCTTAATAACTACTGTATTGTAAGCAGATATAGATAGATCTCACTTGTACATGAAAAACGTTTGTTTCAGTCCATTGAAGGGAAAAATACATTTTTACAGAAGTCCTATTGTTCAAAATGTGCAGGAAAATCAGGGGTTTAGCACTATTGACTTAAAGGGATTAAGCGGTGATTAATGTAAAAAATGAAAGACATTATGTAGTACATGACGCTCTCTTTCTAACAAAGCTAGAACCAGCCCTGTACCTCACATGGGTCTAGAGATCTCCCCTTTCATTTCTTCTATTGCTCTGCAAAGTTTTCTTCAGGCTGGCAGCTCAGGTGGCATGTCCCTTCTGTTGCAGCTCAGGGAACATGTCATTTCTACTGCAGCTTTCTCCCTGTAACAGCTTCTAACAGTAAAGTGGTTTGTGGCAGTTGATGGATGGATCTGAGCATGTGTGACCGCCTCAGTTGATGGACATGCATTATACAGATTAAATATCAAGGGGCACCATTATACTGGAGTAAAGAATATATTTAACAACTGGAGCATTTTTGTAACATAATGTAAATTACAATGTAACTAGTTTTTCATGCTAAATTATATTAAAATAGAATTTAATGGCACAAACCGTTTAAGGCTCCATTCACACGTCCTGTTTTTCTTTCCTGATTCGATCCTGATCCTGATCTGGATCCATTCATTTCAATGGGTCCTGAAAAAATCAGGATCGAATCAGGAAAGAAAAACAGGACGTGTGAATGGAGCCTAATAGAGAAAGATCAAGATTTATGATGTTTTTTCCATGTACCATTCTGTTTTAAATATTGCTTGATCTAATGTAACTATACATATATATATATATATATTAATGTAGTTTCTTTTATGCTTAAAGAAAGAAGAGGGCAGCGGTGAGAAGCGTCCACGGGGGCGTCCAAGAAAATGGGTAAGAACTTATTAATTTACTCTGTATTGCTAAGTGTCCTTCATTATAGAAACATTGGGGGAAGTCTCTACCAGCTATTCAATATGTAAAGGTGGTTGTAAAATGGCATCTATTTTAATCTGCTAGAACTGGGACAAAATGCTACTGGTATAATTTATAATGAGGGTAATTTTTGAAGACCATTTTTACTTGAGTCTTTGTTGGCGTACCTAGTTAAATCTAACACTTGTCTAGAAATGCTACTTCAGATTTTTTTTTTTACCCCACCCCCTACTGATTTGAATTTGCAAGTTTTTTGTGACTCAAAAAAGAAGTAGTAGCCAGCAAACCTAGGTAGGTACAGTGGTATATGCACATCTCCAGGGAAGTGGTAAGGTTCCCCTAACTGTTCGGCATATCCAAAGTATAAAATAAAAAGGTACGGAGACAGCAAGTCCTTTCTGTGTGGTTTATTCCAGATGCACGTTTCGACTAGCAAGCCTTTTTCAAGCATGATTGAAAAAGGCTTGTTAGCCGAAATGTCACATCTGGAATAAACCACACAGAAAGGATGTGCTGTCTCCATAACTTTTTTATTTTATTGTTTGGATATTTAAAAAATCTAAGTGATAAACCTTTCTTGAAACTAATTAACATTACGAACCACGCCAACTTTTGGAAACTTGAGTGAGAGGTATAAAAATGCAAAATTTTGGTGCAAGTAACAGCAGAATGTCAGATCATCATTTGTAGCGTCAGCTGTTTCCCTGATATGGGCAGAAAACGGAGCATGAAGCATTGCCAGAATTTTGAACAAAAGTGGACAAAAATGCCATCATTCCAAAATATTTGTCTCAAAGACAGATATGCTGTTCACATTTGCTTTGGAGGCAATGTTCAAAGCCTCAACTTCAGATTCTCTCAAAAATACTGGACACCATGCCAAAAATCTTGACAGTTACCAGTGAAGTAGGGTGCCCTTGGTGTCCATCATTTCAGAGATCTAGCACTTGTGTTATTTTTCTTGTTCTCAGTTTATGCTCGACTTCTGCTTCACTTGTATGTGGGGAATTTCCAGTTATGAGTTCAAGTCCCAGCGTTTTAAGCCCCACAAATTAGACACTTTTCACCTATCCAGTTTACCGGTAAATCCTGGGACAACCCAATTTGTAGGTTTATATAAAGCATTTTTTGTCTAATGCAAAAAACCACAGTAGAAAAAAACAAATCTAAATTTAAATGTAATTTTAGGTTGAATAAACACAACACATCAGCATTGACATTGCCAGAAGTAAGCAGCAGCTTTGATTATAATTGTACACACAAGAAATGCCAAAGATATTGAGGGGCATTTACGGTACTTTTATGGCATAAAAAAAGTTGGAAATCATCACGTCATATGTGCACCATAATTCACAATTTTTTTTTAAGCGTCTCAACGCTTTTCTAAAGTGGTGGAAAAAGTGGATGGGGCTTATAGGGAGGTTCGGGGCATAAGTTATAGCTGAAGGGCACCCGCCCCAGGCTGGTAGAGACTTCAGTTTCTGTTGCATAGACTGCCCAAGATGCACCTAATTTATTAAGAGACATCTGAGTCTTAATAAATTAGGCACATCCTACTTTGGCACACCGGGATCAAGACTGGCATATGGCAACGTCAGTCTTCATAAATGTCCCTCAATGTGTACATTAAGGGTAAATGCACACGATCAGGATTTATCTGCGGACAATCCGCACTGAAATCCGCAGGTGTTCTCAGTGAAATTCGTGCGGTAATTCCGCACCAATTGGTGCGGATTTGCGTGCGGATTTTTTTTCAAGTGAATGGAGAAAATCCTCATGAAATCCGGACAGGAAAAATAAAATAAATTGGCATGCTGCGGATTGTAAAATCTGCACCGCAGGTCAAAATCCGCACTAAAAAAATCCGCATCGTGTGCATTGAGAATTTCAAATTGTCATAGAATATAATGTACATGACCTACGGACCGGATTTTCCGCACGCAAATCCGCACGTAACCTTGATCGTGTGCATTCACCCTAAACGTGTGTGCCCTACATTTTATTGCTGATAATTCAAAAAGGCGTCCAAGTTCTAGATACTAACAACCTTTCCTAAGGATAGTTCACCAAAACCAGATCAGTGAGGGTTCAACACTTGGCACTGCTACAGATCAGCGGATCTCAGCGATCAACTGCACTGGAAATAACACAGTGGTTGTAGCCGGAAACAGAAAACTCTGTCAAGATTACTGTAGTTCAGCTCCCATTCATGTTAACATTTTCTTCGACTTTTTTTTTGTGTGCTTACATGTTTGTAAAGTGTATTTGGTTTACATAGTATCTAATTATTTTTTCAATGTTACTGTTTTAGACATTTTTGCAATATTTTTTGCAATACTGTTGTTACAATATTTTTGTGGTAAACTTTAGAAATAAGCCAGAATTTTATTTTACTGGAGCTTTATATACTATGCACCTTAGATAAAAATCTTTGCATTAAAACTTCAAAGCATTCCTGTTGTCTGTTTGTACGATCTACCGCAAGGTCAGGTCACCTAAAATGCAGTTGTTTGAGTTGCCATTAATAAACTTTTTAAGTAAAAAAGTAAAAACATTTTTACTGAATGGGACTATATATGTACAGTCTATAAAATTGCATTGAAAGTGAAGATTAAATACATAACTTTTATTTTTTTAATGGTCATTATATTTACAAAGCTCTAATAAGTTGTTTTCTCTAATTAAAAAAAAAATCATGTGCCAGCATACTTGAAACATATCACAATTAAAATAAAAAAACTCCAGTAAAACAAATTCATAAACCTCTTTCCTCACTTTTAAAGATGGTGCCCGCTCATGTGCTGAGCAGGTGCCATAGCCACCAGGTGCCTGCTGTTTTACAAAGAACATATGGAGGTAATCTCTGAGATCAGCGATAACGCCCATTTTGGACATTTAACCCCTCAGATATGTGGTCAGATGAGACCATAGCTTCTGAGCAGTGTAAACCTGGGAGCGCTGCACTCATGGAGGCACAATAAGATCGAAGAAACTGTTCACTGTGGTAGCCTCGAGCTTGCTAGAGAGCTATTATGTCTACCACGGAGATGTTCCTATAGAGCCCTGCCTGTGACAGGGCTCCATTGGAACATGAAACTCTGATAGGCTGCAATGGTAATTCATTACAGTCTGTGGGAGAAGTGATCAGGCAATCGCATGGTCAAGTCCCCTAAGGGGACTTTATATAAGTGTAAAAAGAATTTTACAAAATATATAAAAATCACACACACCCTGTCCCCATATTGAAAATAAATAATAAAAAAAAAAAGATCCTTGTCATCTCTGTAATAATAGATCTGTGAAAGAGAAATTGTTTGTTTTGTTTCTTTTTTAACTATTGTAGTGATTTATTTTTTAATTTGAAAAACTTTCCTGGATGCAACGACATTGGAAGTCTACTCTTCCTGCATATTTGATAATGAAGCAAGATATGTGCTTGCTTTGTGTAAGTGCAATCAATTGAAGTTAAAGGGCACACCTAGCACCCCTAATGATCAGCAGTTTCAAGCAGCCGTTGGCACAGTAAACTATACAGTGTATGGTGCTGATAGCTGGCAGCTTATTATTGAAAAAAGTCAGTAATAGACAGAACTGGGTATCAGTATCGAAAAAGTATTAAGACTTCAATACCTGGTGTCCCTATTGTCTGACAGGTGCAGGTCCCAACTCTGCAGGCTTCGTTTTAGAGATAGGTGCGGGTGCCAAATTAGTGGCCGGCAGTGTCAGGTCCGGCCACCACTTTGAGTACAGTTTGGTGGAAGTTATGGAAACAGCAACTCACCGACTCTAATGGCATATAGACTAAAGAGAGTCATATATTCTATACATTTAAGGCACAGTATTCTGTCCCTGAGCAAAACTATGTTGTAGAGAAAACAGATTTGTTTGTAACACCATGTTCTACCTGCATAGCATTTTACATTTTGCTGAATGTTTAGTCATTTATATAATATTTGGTTGTAGCTATGCAGATTTGTGATCTGAGCTTTAGCATATAGACCATACATCACCTTCCTGGTTGGCTTTGCTGGCACCTTGTCACATTCTTGTGGGTTAGAGGAATTCATTGTTCTTGTTTGAACTGATAAGAACAAAAAAGGGTTTCTGCCTGAGACCTTGGGAAAGGCCGAGGGTGTGGAATGTTGACATGGATCAGCAGGGCTGCACTTTCCCAAGCATTTCACTCTGCATTATGCTATAGATCCGAACTTTATGTACTATCCACGAGGAAACCCAAATGAATTCTAGTCAGTGGATTTATGTAGATATATTTTAATATATCTGTATAAAGTGTATAGAACCCCCAGTAATTGTCCAGTTTAGTTTCTTTAGAACCTGGAATTAAAATGGATTTTTGGGGTCTTACACAATATTTCTGACTGTGACACACAATAATTAAAGATAACAAAACAAAAAACCTTAATGTGCATAAGTAAAAAAATATACATATCTAAGGCTAGTTTCACATTAGCGCTAAAATGTTCCAGCAGAGGAACAGCCTGCCGAAGTTCACTGAAATGATGAAAAAATTGCAAGCTTTCAAGACTACTCAGTTCTCGTGCTCAGGCATGTTTAAAATGAGGACGAGACCTGAGTAGCTTTGAAAGCTTGCAGTTTTGTCATGTTTTCAGTTAGCCATTAAAAGGTACCTAAGTATTCATATTTAGTACCACCAGTACTCATCTCCACTTTTTGCTGCAATTACAGATACGAGTCTGTTGGGGTATGTCCCTAGCACATCTAGACACTGGGATTGTTGCAAGTTTTTCCAGGCAAAATTGCTATAACTCCGCCAATTTAGGCCTTGTTCACATCTCTGTTAAGGAGATCTGGTGTAAATGCCAGCTGTTGCCCAGACAAAAAAACTGTTGCATACAATGGCTTTTGTCCAGCCGAAACCCAACATTTATACTGTAAAGCAGACAGATCACCTCTAAACCTCATTACAGTCAATGGGGATCTGGGGGTGAAGGAGACAATCCAGCAATGCTTGATCCTGCGAGATCCGGCAGGTAGTGCCGGTACAGCCTGCTAGATCTCCATAACAGCGATGTGAATGTAACTTTAGATGGGTTGTGCTTGTGTACAGCATGTCGTCAAGTCATACCCCAGATTTTCAATTGGATTGAAGTGTGGGTTTTGACTAGGTCATTCCAAGACGATTACCCCAAATAACACACAAAACAAAATATAATATGAATATTGATACATCTTTACTAAGACAACTTATTATGACCATAATATAAATCAAAAACCATATAAAGCATTGTTACCCATATATGATCCGCTTCAGTAATTAGAATAGGCAGCACTACAGTATAGTTAACCTGGATTCCCACTGTTTCTAGTCAGTACTTGACAACTTTGTCTCCGTCTTCATGGGCCTTTCAGAACAGGTGTATTTATACATCATATCACAGACCATGGACCAAGGATCTTATTCAACTTAGGGCTCATGCACACGGCCGGTGCCGGCCTGTGCTCGTATTGTGGCCCACATATGCCAGGTCCACAATACACGGGCATCGGCCGTGTGCAGCCCGCATCACGGATCGCGGACCCATTCACTTAAATGGGTCCGCAATCACGGAGGCTCGGATCCAAACATAGTGCTTCTGTGGTGTTTTTGGCCGTGCCTCTGCACCTCCAAAAAGTAGCGCATGTACTACTTTTTTGCGGTGCGGACGGTCGGATGCGGATCGCAGACCCCATTCAAATGAATGGGTCCGTGATCTGCATCTGGCGGCCCCAATGTCAGTGCCTGTGCGTTGTGGACTGCATATTGCGGTCCACAGCACGGGCACTGAATGCACACATGTTCGTGTACATGAGCCATAATTATGTGACTTTGGAAATTAATTGGTTTGACCAGAGCTTATTTAAGGGTTTCGTTGCAAACTGTGAATAAATATGGATTTATAACATTTCCGTTTTTATCCAGCTAATTTTAAACAAGGCATTTTTTTCATTCCACTAGAACAATTTGGACTACTTTGTCAGCGCTATTACATAAAAGCTAAATTAAAAATCCACTTCAATTACGGGTTTTAATGCAACAAAACAGGAAAAATACCAAGGGTGGGTAGAGAGCCACTTCATAAGGCACTGTATAATTACCAAGCAAGGGGTACCTGTCGTGTCCCTATGTCCTAATAGGACAGATGGACAGGGCTTCATGAGATGATTCCTTTAAAAGAGGAGCTATAAAAAGTTGTGAAAAGTGATTTTTTTTTTCTTTTGGTCACATAAAAAATAAAGGCCATGGACACCTTTGCACTGACATTTTTTATTGCTTCCTAAATTAAAAGTTAAAGGAGTTGTTTGGGATAGGTCATCAATACCTGATCAGTGGGGGTCTGGCACCCTGCAACCCTGCACCTGTTTCGTGGTAGCTCTGGTGCTGAAATTACACAGCTCTGTGTAGTAGACTGAGCCGTTTAGGCAGGGCAAAGGCATTTTTAGTAGATGCGGTGACATTCCGTGCTCTCCATAGGGCTACCAGGCGGAGGCTTCCACCCAGCAGTGTGTTTGGTGATGTCACTGGCACTGATGGGTGGGCTTTAGCCCATCAATGCCGCTGACATCATCGGGCTCACTGATAGGTGGAAGCCCAGTATGTCGCCACATCTACTAAAAATGCCTTTGCCCTGCCCTGATTCAGCGCAGGGGGAGCATCGGAGCATGAAATGCTCTGATGCTAACATCAGGGGTGCTGCCCGGGTGAAATTCTGGGTATGTCCGGGTTCAGCTCTGAACCTAGACAGCCCCTTTAAGGTCTCATTGACATGACTGTATCTATTTTGCAGTCTCCAAACCGCAGATCCACAAAATACAGAAACCGGCTTTCAGCAGTTTTCCCACACTCATCAGTAGAAATGGTTATTCTTGTCTGCAAATACGGCTTGGGCTAGTTTCACACAAACGTTGTGTTTTGCGGTCCGCAAATTGTGGATCGGCAAAAAAAACGGATGACGTCCGTATGGCATCCACTTTAACAATGCCTATCCATATCCGCAAAACGGACAAGAATAGGACATGTTCTATTTTTTTTACGAGGCTACGGAACAGACATACGGATGCTGACAGCACACAGAGAGCATAGAAATGAATGGGTCTGCATTTTATCCGCAAAAAATGCGGATCGGAGCCCGCAAAATATACTGTCGTGTGAAAGAGGCCTTACTCTTTAATTTGTGTAACGGACACATTTTTTGTGGAGCCATAGAAATGAATGTGCATGAGGCTTTACACTTTCCATATAACTGCACAAAAAAAATAATAAAAAATAGTCCTGCTGAACAGAATACACACACATTGTGGGAGACTAGCCTAATATGTGATATTGCACATGTGATTGTTCATAAGACAGATCCAGTTAAAAAATGTTTGCTTAGTGTTTGATTTCTGCTTAATGGTTTTAGGAAGGGAGGCTGTGTCATATTTTATGGCAATTTTTCACCTGAAACACTTACTTGCAGTGCTCAGTGATTGTAAGTTTTTCTTATGCTTTTCCCCTGTTTAGAATGAAGTGTTTCTATGCTTCTCTCTTCTACCCATATGCCATACCCACCAAACATGTATATTTTCCATTATGTTAGAAAGACATTTTTTAGTAACATCTGTTGCTGTAATGCCAGCTGACTTTTGCCGTATCACATCCCTAAGCCGCACAGATCATTTGGGGGGAGATTCCCATGCTTGGCTTCTCCTGTGTAACAAACAGGCAGTGTTTCAGTGCTCTCTGCTGGAGAAGCTATGAGGTAGTACTACTGGCTCTCCAGCAGTTGTCAAAAGCACAGGTGTTGCTCCTGCTGACTTGTCCTCCGAAGGGGCTTCAGCATGTCTTTTCTCAAGAACTTCATATGTAAGTCTGGTGGCAAAACTTGTACATTTGTCTAGTAGCAGTCTTCTGAGCTATTTGTCAGATTTCATAGTGCTGAAACAAAATGTTGTCAACAGTGTCACTGCACTTGACATCCACAGCGTATGATTTTTATAGGGATTGTCCAAGATTAGAAAAACATGGTTGCCTTCTTCTACAAACAGCACCACACTTGTCCACAGGTTGTGTCTGGTATTGCAGCTCACACCTATTTATTTTAAGGGAGCTGAGATGCAATTCCAGAGACAACCCACGGACAAGTGTTGCACTGTAGAAGAAAGCCATGTTTTTCTAATTCTGGATCCCTGTTAAAGAGGACCTTTCGCCTCTCCTGACATGTTAGTAACTACTTGCATTTCCCATATAATACCAATTCTAGAGCGTCTTTTCTTATGACTATGATGTGCCATTCCTGTATTATTTCTACTAGAAATTTATGAATTAATTTGCTAGAAGCTTGCAGTAAAGGTAGATACACCCACTGTTACCCACTGTTACTTCACACTGGTGGCAATTTATTTGTAATCTTCACTTCTTACATTAGCATTCTGAAGGGACCTGCAGCTCCTGGCAGCTTTAAAAAGTCTATTTACTTAGTCTAGTAAGTCTTCATAACCACTTGGCCTAATTCGGTCAGTGATTTCCATCAGTGATTTTGAGCCAAAACCTGGTGCGACTCTAAACACAGAACAGGTGCCGATCTTTTACGTATACCTTATCTCTGTGGAGGCTCCAATCCTGGTTTTGGCTCACAATCACTGATGGAAATCACTGACCGAACACTGAAGTGCTCAGATATATAAAATGACCTGTTATGTAACCATGCGGAATGAACATGCTTAACTAAAGGGAACCTGTCACATTGAACGTAGTGGGGTCATGTAGAAATATTTGGATATTGTCCCCGTCACATTTGCTACTTTTTACACCTGGAAACAGACTGGCGACGGTGCACCTAATTTATCATGAGGTGTAAGGCTCGTCATAAATTAGGGGTTTTCTTCACCAGTGCAGGGGGTAAACAAAGACGTTTGTAAAAAGTTGGTCTTTGTAAATGACCCCCAGTGTCTGAGTTGCGAGCAGGAGGAGCTGAGCAGACTAATACATAGTTCATTGATCAAATTGTCGGTCCTATCAATGATTGACAGCTATCTCTGTGTACAGGGGAGCATTCAGGAATTTTGTCTAGAGGGGTCCGAAAACACAAAACTGCGGCGCGCATAGCCAGTTTTTCACCCCACCCATTTCTGAAAACACCTCCTATATGTAAAAATGCGCCACGCAAAATTTTTAGCCCCACCCATTATTATAAGCCCATCCTATATATAATAGGCCACTTCCCAATAAACACTATACAGCTGAAATTATATTGTTGAGGCTCGGCTCTACACATCATACGGAGAGGGGAGGGCCTGTCCTGGCTGCACTGCCTGCTTCACATTATACAAAAAACAACAGCAGGAATCCTCCTCAGATCCTGCTCAAGGCCTGTGGTTCCCCCCACCATCTGCCACCCGCCCATGGCCTGCTGCCCTCCTTGGCCGTCCTCACCCAGCTCTGAATCCTCCTTCTGCAAATGGCAGGGGCAGGAGGCAGAGCATCTCCTCTCCTACATAGCACCACATAGCTCTTACATCCAGTGATGTCACCTTTGTTGTAGACGTTCTCTTTCCTCATCTTCTCCATTCAGACAAGACCATGATGGCCATGATGATTTTTCAGCCATCTCCCGTCTCTGCAGAGATTGACAAAAAGACATTAGTTTCCCACATTTCCATCATCTTCACATCTTCTGAACACCCTTTCCTGCCACCCCCAATACTGTGCCTGCTGTGCTCCCCAATAGTATACTGGAGAAACAATCCCTCTGAAAATACTAATACCACACAGCCCCCTTCAATAATTATTGGCACAAAGTTCCCTAAAAATAACTGCGTCCAGACACTAATAGTATAAATATAATGTCCCCCAAAAATAATTGTGCTAAGTTGATACTGTGCCAGGGTGCCCCCCAAAGTAACAGTGTTCCCCAAAATCCCACCAATAGAAATAATTCTCTGCCATAGCTCACTTAGTTCCCATACAATTATGTTCTCCATAGCCCCCAGTAGTAGTAAAGCTCACCATAATACCTCCTAGTGGTAATAATTCTCCTTATGACAGTACAAGAAGAACCCCTGCTTAGTGCCCACAGTTCAGCTAATGTCCCCATAATGTATGCCAGTATAAAACACCCCTATGTAGTGCCCCAGTAAATGCCCCATAGTGCTCCTCTCCCTTTTCCCATAGTGTCCACCATAATATGCCAGTAAAAAAATGCCCCTTCTTACTGCGGATGCCCCTATAGTGCTCCTCTCCCCTATAATGTGCCAGTAAAAATCCCCCTTCTTAGTGCCACCAGATGCCTCAATAGTGCTCCACTTCCCCATAGTGCCCCCAAATAATGCCCCATAGTGCCGCTCTCCCCTATAGTGCCTCCCATAATGTGCCAATAAAAAAATGCCCCTTTAGAGCCACCAGATGCTCCCATAGTGCCCACAAATAATGCCCCTATAGTGCCATCAGATGTCCCATAGTGCTCCACTCCCCCATAGTGCCACCAAATAATGCCCTCATAGTGCCACCAGATGCCCCATAGTGTCGCTGTCCCCTATAGTGCCCCCCATAATGTGGCAATAAAAAAAAATGCCCCTTTAGAGCCACCAGATGCTCCCATAGTGCCCACAAATAATGTCCCTATAGTGCCATCAGATGTCCCATAGTGCTCCACTCCCCCATAGTGCCACCAAATAATGCCCCTATAGTGCCACCAGATGCCCCATAGTGCTCCACTCCCCCAGAGTGACCCCCAAATAATGCCCTCATAGTGCCACCAGATGCCCCATAGTGCCGCTGTCCCCTATAGTGCCCCCCATAATGTGGCAATAAAAAAAGGCCCTTTAGAGCCCCCAGATGCCCCCACAGTGCTCCACTCCCCCATAGTGCCCCCAAATAATGCCCCTATAGTGCCACCAAATGCCCCATAGTGCCGCTCTCCCCATAGTGCCCCCCATAATGTGCCAGTAAAAAAAAGGCCCCTTTAGAGCCCCCAGATGCCCCCACAGTGCTCCACTCCCCCATAGTGCCCCCAAAATGCCCTATAGTGCCCAATGCCCCATAGTGCTCCACTACCTTATAGTGTCTCTGATGAGCGAGTGAAAAATGCCCCCTTAGTGCCACCAGATGCCATAGTGGCCCCTATAATGTGCCAATAATAAAATGCCCCTTTAGAGCCCGCAGATGCCCCCATAGTGCTACTCTCCCCTATGGTGTCCCCCCAAAAAATGTGCCAGTAAGAAATGCCCCCCCCCCGCCCCCCCAAAAAAAAAGAGCCAGTAGGAAATGCTCCCAGATGACCCCACCAAAATAGGCCATAAAGAAATGCCGCCAGTTGTCCGCATAGAGTCCCCCCAAAATGGGCCAGTGAGGAATGCCCCCATAGTGCCCCCCCCCAAAATGGGCCAGTAGGAAATGCCCCCTTAGTGTCACCTGGTGCCCCTATAATGGGCCATCTATATATAAAAAAAAACAAAACACTAATACTTACCTCCATCAGCAGCGATGCGATGCAGGCCTCTTCTAGCCTGTGTCCTCCACTGTGTGCTGCCCTGATAGGCTGCAGGCATTAGTGCCTGCAGCCTATCAGAAGAACGGGGAAGGGAGACGCCTCTCCCTCCCCTGCCCCGCCGCAGCACATCGATCTGTATCTGCCTTCCTGATGGATGAGCGCTCATCTCCTACTGCCCTACCACAGCCTCCTCCACTTAGATCCAGGGCCGCGCTGTCTGTGGCGATCGGCGGTGCGGCCTTGAGAGTTTAAAAAAAAAAAAATGAATGGCTGCTAGGGGGGGTCCAGACCCGTTGGACCCCCCTGTCAGTGCACCCATGTCTATGTATACAGTCATAGAGGGAAGCCTGCCATCACTGATAGGACTGTTTCCTGTACTTCAAAGCCCAGAATGTGCAGGGATTGAAATGAATAAATAACAAGTTTTACTGAATCTTTTCCCATAAAACTATACATTAATCTGCTCAGCTCCTCTTGCTCTATAATATGCTACCTGCAGACTGCATAGCATTTTCACATGACAAGATAATTAAAAATTATGTAGGTTGGGTTATAGTTGTATGACTGCTGTGAAGGCAACCTGTCACCTGTACTATGTGGTCCTCACTGAGGGCAGCACATAGACCCTCTGATATCAGCGGTCTGTTGCTTCTGAGATGTCAGTACTCTTACAGAGAGTCCAGTGAGGCTCGCAGTCCCGACCCTCCCTCACTTCTGGACGATGATTGACAGGTTTCTTTCCAGAACTATTCTCGCCTGAACCGCTGAACATAGTCATTTCTTTTATATGGATACTAGTTTTTTTTGTCTTTGACTTGAATTGGAACTTCATAGGTATAAATCATGGGAAGGGCAGTGTTACAACAACATGAAATTGCTATTATACCACATGCTTTTTTAAATGAATTATTGCTCGGCTTTGGAAAAGTGTGTTTATTTTACAGTGGTTTACCAAAAGTATGCATGTGGTTACAAATATGTAGACTGCTAACGATGGGAGGTGCCACTACATTTTCAAATCCATTTACTAATATTGGACACGGTGTTTGGATCACTAGTAAACCGCTATTAAGAAAGGAACTTCTTCAGTGACTATTCATTATTTTGTTTCAGTTTTGTTACACACATGTTCTAGTTAAGAAAATTAAATATCTTGTGTTATATACCCTGTATATAGTAATTGATATATAAATCCATAAAGTGCATAGTTCACACTTTTCATTTATTGATGTAGGAGTCAAAATAGAATTCAGAAAAATGGGGATGAAGATATTTTGTAGTGGAACGTGGAACTGCCATGGTATATGTGTATATATATATATATATATATATATATATCACCATATTTGATATCCATGGCATGAGTTGGTGTGAGATGCTTGTTATTGATTTATTATGCATTAGTTTTCTATATGATTGCTGATAAATGGATGCAGACTGCATATAGGAGGACCTATATCTAGGCAGCCAGAGAGTGCCTTCAGATAGATAATGCTACAGACAACACTGATGTTACCACCAAAAATAATCAAACTGAAGATGAAACAGTGATAGAGCATTACATGTCTTCATCTAGGTTTTGTATATATAATTTCAGCATCTATGCTGTGGTAGTATTTCTTTTGTTTTCAAACAGGATCTTGAGCCACAAACATATATGAGGGGTGTTCAATAAGTTATCTACCTGAATATGAGAACTTACTACTGTTCAATGTAATCCTCCTTGACTCTTGACTTCAACACACGTATTCCACTTCACCTCCAGTGATCAGATGCCCTCAGAAAAGGAGACTTCTTGCTGTTGCAGGAACCCGCTTTGACTGCATTATCATCAGGAAATCGTTGCCCACGCAGAACTTTTTTAAGGTTACAAAACAGAAAGTAATCACTGTGAGCCAGGTCTGGAGTGTTGGGTGGATGGTTAAGCTCCACAAAGCCGCATTCCCTAATAGCAGCTTGTGATTTGTGAGACTTGAGAGCTGGCGCATTGTCATGAAGCAGCAACACACCTGCTGACAACTTCCCAGGGTTTCTCTTTGATTGCCTCACGTAATGCCTTCATTGTTGAAACATAGGTATCTCCAGTAACTGTCTTGTGTGGCATGAATTCTAGTAATAAAACACCAGTTGTCTGCAGATGAGATGCTGGCTTATTTAGTATCCGAGTCATGTCTCAAGGCCTATTTAAAGGGTCGAACACTGACTTATAGGATAGCAGCCTTACATCTGGTGGCATTAGAGGCAGAGCTTGTTAAGAGCTTATTTGCCTCCCTTTCTTTCTGTATCCCAAAAAACTGTTGCCATGATTTTTCCAGCTGACTCCTGCACAAAAAAATTCTTCAACATTGGTAACCTCTTGTGCGTCCATTGCATAGACGGTTGTTTGGTCTCAGAATCATGGCTGTGGATCCATGTTTCATCGAGAATAGAAGTCTCCTGGATTTTTTCTAAGCATGTCTAAATTATCTTGGCTAAATTTCCGGTTGACAAGTTTTTTGCTCAGACTTCAACATTCGTGGCACTCACGGAGATCTGACCTTAGACATCATCAAAATATCATGAATGATACTGGAAACTGCCAACTGAAAAACCTAATTCATGAGCTATAACACTGACTTTGACCCAATGATCTATCAAAATCATGGCCTCCACTTTACGGCATATTTCCTCTGAAGATGCATTGACAGGTCGCCCTGAATGCAGGTCATCTTCAATTGAATCTTCAAAACATTTAAATTGCTTGGCCCAAAACTTTACTTGGTAGTAGGAAGGTGCATCATCACCATATACAGCAATTGTACGTTCATGGATTTCTTTAGGCTTCTTTTCTTCCTTTGTAAGGAATTTAATCATGGACAAAGCCCCAAATCTTTTTTGTAGACTCATACTCTACTGCACTTGCCATTCTGTCACTTCCAATGCTTTCATCAGACTGAACTGCTACTGTGTATGTTTCATGTCCAGACATATCTCAACCTGCACAAACAAACTCATCTCTCTAACGCTGACAGAATATGCTGGAGTAGATAACTTATTGAACAGAGTCTTAAATACAAGGTCTCACTTCAGCATATAGCATTTATCATAAAGGCAAAGTTAATTCAAAGCACTTACTAATGTATTTTGTTTTCTCAATATTGCCCTCTCTGCTGGCTTGAGTCATTTTTCCATCACATTATACACTTCTCGTTTCCATGATTACAACCACCATGCAATTTAGCAGCAGTGGCCGTGCATGCACTCTTTAGAAAAACTGTTTTCTATAGTATGCAAGTGCAGCCATCACTGCTGGATTGCAGGGTGGTCGTAACCATGGAAACACACAATGTATTGTGCAGTGGAAATGGAATGTAAAGCTACAGCTTTACTATATTGAGAATATAGATTTTCTATGTCTAGAAAGTTAATACATATTTCTGGTGTCTTAATAATTATATACTGTGCCTGTGAACAAACCAGCAATATGTATTAAATTTCTAAGCATAGAATGAAGTTGCATCAGAAGAAAAGGCTTCAATTTTCATGGCAGTATCAGAATTGGACATCCTCTGATTCCCGGAGGATTGCCTTCTCCAGTGACTCACGTTTTCTGCTTTATCGATTGGATGAACCTTGGCGTGTCAGGCAAGAAACATCAGAAAACAAACACGCTGCGACCATTGCTGGAAGAACAGAAAATGGTGGTGGCAGCGTTATGGTCTGGGGAATGTTTACATGGCATTCTCTGGCCCACTCATCCATGTGGAAGGCACTCTCAAACAATTTTTATTCCATGTCCTGCTAGAAATGTACATGATTTAATCTGTAGTGAATGTCATTTTCTTACCAGTAGCTGAATTTTCGAGTTATATCATCTTGATGCTTCTCATCTGTGTCATGTGACTAGGAATTAGACCCACCAACTCACTCAGCATCTTATGTGTGGACAGGAAGTCTAATTTTCTATGCATTCCTATGGGAGCCTCACTTTCAGTCTCATAGGAATGAATAGAGAAGTGACTGGCTTGCTGCCCTGGGTCAGTTAGAGGTCAGGGAGTTGGTCACATGACACAGCTACACTAAGAGGAGACTCTCAATTACAGTCTCTGATAAGAAGATTGCATTCACTACAGATTATATCATGCACCTTTCTAACAGGTCAGAGAATAAAAATTTTTGTGGGAGTTCTTCTTTAATTAATATATAAATGTAGTGAACAATATAAAAATTATACAAATTTCAAATTTTTTAAAGTCTGCTTTGCTGTAATTTGTTCCATATTTATTAAATATCACAAGCTGTTTGATAAATGAGCTGTTACTCCAGTTTTTACCCCCTCTCCCAATGCAGTAAGGTTGCGCCATTTATCGTGACATTTTTAAAGAGCTGCATTTGATCAATCTGACACAAATCTACTCGCCTAGTTATTTATTTCCACCTACCCACCTTCCCACTGTCAGCGACATAAAATCGCAAATGTGAGCAAAACTGGTTTGCACAAAAATGTCCACCTTTTTTACGCCACAAAACCAGTGTACAAGACTTCATAAATTCCCCACATTGTGTTTGTTTATTGCATGTGCTGCTTATGTATTTCAGATGTGTTCTTTTCTAACTTTCCAGTGTGAATGCAGCCTTGGGGATCCAGTGCATTTAGCACAGCCTTTACCAAAACCTTTATGTGCAGTGACCTTACAATACCTTTCATGGTATTTTTTTTCTGTGTTCATTCCTCAAATTCCATATCTTTTTTTGCCACGTTAAACACAGAGCTGAGCAGCACATACAGTACATGTAGTTAGCTCTGTCTACTATTTGTTTGTAATGTGGTTTCAAACTGATGTAAAACTAAACATGCCCATTATATCTTCATGGATCTAAGCCAAGATACATTTTCATTCAGACTTTAGAGATTCTTGTGAGAATTTCTGTTTGAAACCGTCTTCATTTGTGATGTCAGCCCACTCAAGGCCGGACAGAGCCTGCCCTATGTTTCATTCTGGCTGGTAGCACAAGTAGTTGAAAACTGCCCCACTATGTAACCCCAAAATATGATAGTTGCTTGATATGCAGGAATTGTCAGAAACAGTTGTAGAAAATGTCTCATAGAAACGTTTTTTATTTAAAAGTGCAGTACCCCCCAAATCCTGAACGAGACCAGTTAAGCCAGTACTCTGTGTTCTGCACTGATAAGGGGCAATCACCCCGGAGATGAGGCGCTGGCTTGTTTATTGTCTAAGTCAAAGTAAATTATTTAAAAATGTTAAATGTAAAAAAAAAAACTGATTTAAACAGCAGGTCATATTTTTGATGACACGTTCCCTTTAAAGGGGTTTTCCGAGTTATATATATTGATGGTCTATCCTCATTCATTTCTACGATTCTTCCCATAGAAATGAATGGGGCAGTGAGGTGTAATTACACCTACTCGCAACTACCCCCGTTACGGCCAGCATGTAAACAGTGAACCCCGCCTCCTCTTCAAACAGCTGATCGGCGGGGTTGCTGGGTGTCGGACCCCCGCCAATCTGATATTGATGACCTATCCTGAGAATAGGTCATCAATATATATAACTCGGAAAACCCCTTTAAAGGGGTTATCCCACGAATAATGTAAAAAATGAAAATCAGACATCATATAGTCCATGACAATACCTTTCTAACAAAGCTAGAACCAGCCATGTACCTCACATGGACCCAGAGATCTCCCCATTCATTGATCTGCTAGATTTATATCAAGCTGACAGCTCAGGGGAGTATCTTTTCTGCTGCAGCTAAGGAGGCGTGTCTCAGCTCTGCCTATCACAGCTCAGTAGGCAGTTAAAAGTTGAAACTGAGCATGTGCGGCCTGCTCAGTGAATAGGTCAAAGAAATAAGAAATTAAGTGGTCCTATACAGATACATGTTACTGAATAACTCAGTAGCTATACAAAATTTTTAATGACATGCAATTACAAAAGTATTCAGATCCAGGTGCTGGTTTGAAAACTGTAGAATATTTTTCGTGAGACAACCCCTTTAAGTAAACTGACTAGTTGCAGTTTATGGGAAAACTATGGGAGAGAAATAGCACACTGCATAGATTGTCAGCTTATGTTTAGATTTCAGCATTTTCAAGGCTGTTTTGATGTGCTGGTGTCACCTGAATATTTAGATGTTATTATCTAATGCAAGCTTTAGTGGGGTTTTCCAGGCTCCTGGTATTGAAAACATGGTCTCAGGATATATCCAGTTGGTGAGGGTCTGACAACCTTCCCCAAGCCCCACACACACACACACACACACACACACACACACACACACACACCAATCAGCTATTCCCTGCAATCTCCAGAATCGGGACTAGCTCTTGAATGGAGCAGGAAGCACAGTGTATTGCTGTGCTAAGATACTGCAACTCATCTCCCATTGAGTTGAATAGGAGCTGAGCTGCAGTAACTCAGCATGGCTAGTACACTTTAAATGGAGCTGTGCTTTCTGCTCCATGCAGAGTGCTAGTAACAGTGCCGGAGGCTGCAAAGAACAGCTGATCAAGGGGCTGTGGGGTGTCAGACCTTCACTGATCAGATATTGATGACCTATCCTCTGGATAGGTCATCAATATCGGGAGCCTGGAAAACCCCTTTAATTTGTAACATGTTTTCAAGCAACTTCCTTCAGTTTGTACGTTTGCTAGGTGTAGTAATTTTATTTTTTTTCTCTAAAGCTATGAAGACATTTGGAGAGTAATATCTTAACTCACTATGTGTTTGTTTCATAAAAAAAGAGAGAGGGAAAAGAAGGAAATCTTGCCTCCCACTCCGGCACTTAGCCGATGATCTTGGCAAGCAGACAAATACTGTTGGCAGAGCTCAGAGACACACTCATAGTGGTAGCAGCACAGAGGAATTTGGCAGGGATCTGAGCCACATGATTGTGATTCATTTTGTACTCTCGAAACAAGGAAAGCTCGGAAAGGATTTCTCTGCCAGAACGCTGCAAATACGGTCACACTCAGACATCACATGCTTTTTATAGTACAGGCATGCCTGATGCAAAATATTGAACTTTACCTTCCAGCTTTTCCCAACTCAGCCCACCTCTGATCTCTCTGCGTGAGTCATCCACTTAATCAGTGGCTGATTGCTTGCATTAATGAGAACAATGAGACAATTTGTGTTTTTGTAACACTTTAATACTGTTAAAGTGTATCTGTTGTAGGGGAATTTTAAAATAAGCTCTCAAAATAACCTGAGGGGTAGCACGATATCTAGCCAATACATAACTGACTTTCCCCTCTACAGGCTCTCTCTAATTCTCACTTATCCCTGAACTAGTGGGTATAGATCTATCTGCTGTGATATCTCCCAAATCCTGCACACAGACACTGGAGGAGATTATGCTTTGCAACTGGGCATGTGCTGAGCCCAGTGACGTGTTCAGCCTGTGAGATTTAGACAGGATATGGCAGGGAAAGGGTGGAGGTATGGCTTGAATGTGACGTATATGACAAATATTAGGGTTCATGACACATAAATACATTCAGATCTATATCGCTCATTCCGTATGCAGAGGTCTGGTGGCCTTTGTCAAACGTTAATGATGTTTGTTTTGTAGAGGAGTTCCTTTTGATTTGGAGTGAGTCATGTGTCACTTAGGCTACTTTCACACTAGCGTTTTAAAATTCCGGTATTGAGTTCCGTCATAGGGGCTCAATACCGGAATAAAACGCTTCAGTTTTGTCCCCATTCATTGTCAATGGGGACAAAACTGAACTGAAGACAACGGAATGCTCCTGAAAGCATTCCGTTCCGTCTTCAGACCGGAGAACAAACCGCAGCATGCTGCGGTTTGCTCTCCGGTCCAGGCATCCGCACCAAGACGGATCCGGAATGACCCCCAATGCAAGTCAATGGGGGTGGATCCGTCTGGTGTGACCATAATGGTAACCGGATCCGCCCTCCATTGACTTTCAATGGAGTCCATTACGGATCCGGGTACACATAGACACATACAGACATAAACATACACACACATAGACATACAAACACACATACATACTTACATGCTCCCCGGCAGGTCTTCGGAGCGTCAGGACGGCTCACACAGGTCACGATTCCCCACAGCGCCCTCTGCTGGGCGCCTGGTGGAATCGTCAGATGACGATTCCACCAGGCGCCCAGCAGAGGGCGCTGTGGGGAATCGTGACCTGTGTGAGCCGTCCTGACGCTCCGAAGACCTGCCGGGGAGCATGTAAGTATGTATGTGTGTTTGTATGTCTATATGTGTGTGTATGTTTATGTTTATGTGTATGTTATATGTATGTACTGTGTGACATGTGTGTGACATGTGTGGGGTTTATGTGTATGTATATGTATGTACTGTGACATGTGTGGAGCGCGGTTCCGGCTCCACACATATCACTGCGGCAGGCCTGATCCGGCAGCACCCTTCACCTGCCGGATTCAGGCCTGCCGCTAGTGTGAAAGTAGCCTTAAAAGGGTTGTCTCACTTCAGTAAGTGACATTTATCATGTAGAGAAAGTAAATACAAACCACTTACTAATGTATTATTATACATATTGCCTCCTTTGCTCGTTTCCATGGTTACAGACCACCCGGCAAACCATCAGTGGTGGTCGTGCTTGCACAATATAGGAAAAAGCACAAGCCTATGTGCACGCCTATGGTCACGGCCACCTGAGAGGCTGATGCTTTTTCCTATAATGTGTAAGCACGACCACCACTGATGGATTGCAGTGTGGTCTGTAATCATGGAAATAAGCAATGGAAAAATGAATCCAGCCAGCAAAAGAAGCAATATGGATAATAACAATACATTAGTAAGTGGCTTGTATTAACTTTTTCTACATGATAAATGCAACTTACTGGAGTGAGACAACCGCTTTAACTTAAACTAAAGCTGTAGGCTGATTTTTGCTGTCACATCTAAACAGGACTCCGTTGAGATACAGTGAGAGTCCTGATCACTCCACCCACATAGTGTGATTGACAGCTCTCCCCTATCAGTGTGTGTGTACACAGAAGATTGGCAGTCACTGTGTGTGTGTGGGGGGGTCGGGTAATAGGAACTCTCATTGAGTCCTGACAACATTTATGTTGCCTTTTACTCCTTAATTCTGCTCCAAATCATTTATACCTATGTATCACAGGTTTTCTCCCTGTGTCATATCCTTTTCTCAAATAGGGCAGCATAAATCACCTGAAAGGTTTGTTTTAATAAAAAAATAGCAAAAATAACATGTATGTACAAAACATATGTGCTGGTGCACCTATCCGTGGCTTCAATACAAAAGCAAACACAGGATGGATTTAAAATTGCATTACTGCTACATATATACACTATAAACATAAAAGTTCTTAGTACACATTTTGATGAAAGTGTTTGTGACGATCAACCCCTGCCAAGGCAGTCTCTTATCGATGGGACCCTACACTAAACAGGCTCACCTCTCTCATTTACATGCATCAACTGAGCAAGCAATTGTCGAGAAGAAACCCTTCCTTTCTAATAACTGCTGTGACGGGGACCCGATGGCTCGGATGGCAGCCCGATGCCTTACTTAGGCATCCAGCTGCCATCTACGGAAGCCTGTGAGATCCAGCCCCCTGGATGTCACAGGCAGAAGGCTATAAGTGTATTACTGTGAGTAATACACTTACAGCCAATGCATTACAATACAGAAGTATTGTAATGCATTGTAAAGGGGATCGGACCCCCAAAATAAAATAAAAAAGTGGTAAAAAAAAGTAAAAAAAAAATAAAGTTTAAAAAAATAATAATAAAAGTTTCAAGTAAAATAAAGGGCCATTTTCCCAAAATAAAGTTAAAAAAAAATAGTAAAAAAAAAGAAAAGTAGACATATTAGGTATCGCCACTTCCGTATCGACCGGCTCTATAATAATATCACATGATCCACCCCGACAGGTGAACGCAGTAAAAAAAAAAAAAGTGCCAAAACAGCCATTTTTTGGTCACCTTCCCTTACAAAAAGTGTAATAGGCGATCAAAAAGGCGTATTTACCCCAAAATGGTGCCAATCAAACCATCATCTCATCCCGCAAAAAAGACCGTACCTAAGACAATTGCCCAAAAAATAAAAAAAATATGGATCTCAGAAAATGGCAACACAAAAAAAGATTTTATTTTGTTCAAAAATGCATCTAATGTGTAAAACTTACCAAAAATAAAAATGTTAGACATATTGGGTATTGCCACATCCGAAACAACCTGCTCTATAAAAATATTACTTGAGATGGCTCCCCAGGTGAATGTTGTAAAAAACATTTTTTTTAAAGTATGGCAAAAAAAAAGCCTTTTTTTTTTACTTTTGCCTCACAAAAAGTGTAATACCACACGATCAAAAAAATGGTACCAATCAAACTGTCATCTCGTCCTGCAAAAAATGAGACCCTACCTAAGACAATAGCCCAAAAAATAAAAAAATATGGCTCCCAGAAAATGGCAACACAAAAATAAAATTTAATTCTGTTCAAAAATGCATATTGGGTATCGCCGCGTCTGTAACAACCTGCCCTATAAAAATATCACATTATATTCTCCCTCGCTGTACGCTGTAAAAAAAAAAATTAAAAAAAGGATGACAAAACAGCCATTTATTGGTCACGTACCCTCACCTACCCTCAGTCTTATGTACCCCAAAATGGTACCAATGAAACGGTCACCTCATCCCGCAAAACATGAGCCCCGACATAAGACAATAACTCAAAAAATAAAAACCAATGTCTCCCGCAAACCAATCCATCAAAATCTGTGCTGCAAAATTCATATGGCGCTCCTTCCGTTCTGAGTCCTGTCATGCGTCCCCACAGCAGTTTACCACCACATATGGGGTGTTGCCGTATTCAGGAGAAAATGGGGAACAAATTATAGGGTGCTTTTTCCCCTGTTAGCCCTTGTGAAAATGAAAAATTTGGGGCTAAAGCAACATTTTATTGAAAGAAATGAAACTTTTCATTTTCACAGCCAAGTGTTTCCAAATTCCGTAAAATGCTTAGGGGGTCAAAGTGGTCAGTACCCCCTTAATATATTCTTTGAAGGGTGTAGTTTCCAAAATGGGGTCACTTTTTGAGGGTTTCCGCTCTAGGGGTACGTCAGGGTCTCTCAATTACAAAATGATGCCTAAAAACCATTCTAGCAAAATCTGCCTCCAAAATCCGTATGGCGCTCCTTTCCTTCTGACCACTGCCACAAACCCATAGAGACGTTTACCACCACATATGGGGTATTTCTGTAAACTGCAGAATCAGAGCAATGTATATTGAGGTTTAGTTTGCTGTGAACCCTTGCTGTGTTGCAAGAAAAAATGAACATGAAAAATCTGCAAAAAAATGAAATTTTTAAATTTCTCCTCCATTTTCCTTTAATTCTTGTAGAACACCTAAAGGGTTAACAAAGTTTGTAACGTCAGTTTTAAATAATTTGAGGGGTGTAGTTTCTAAAATGGGGTCATTTATGGGGGTTTCCATTAGGTAAGCCTCACAAAATCACTTTATAACTGAATTGGTGCTTAAAAAATGGTTTTGGAAATTTTGTTGAAAATGTGAAAAATGGTTTCTAAACTTCTAAGCTTTCTCACGTCCTAAAAAATTAAAATTACATTTATAAAATGATGCAAACATAAAGTAGACATATGGAGAATGTAAAATAATAACTATTTTTGGAGGTATTACTATGTATTTTAAAAGTAGAGAAAATTGGTATTTTTAATAAATAAAAATGAAATATTTTGCCACAAATTTACTACTGTCGTGAAGCACAATATGTGACGAGAAAACAATCTCAGAATGGCCATGGATAAGTAAAAGCATTCCAAAGTTATTACCACATAAAGTGACACATGTCAGAATAGCAAAAAATGGCCTGGGCAGGAAGGTGAAAAAAGGCCCAGGGTAGAAGGGGTTAAAAATTCCCATGCCATATTTGCACCATAATTTGTGACTTTTTGAGCTTCTCGCCACTTTTCTAAAGTCGCAAGAAAAGTGGCAGGGCTTACATGGTGCGGAGCCTACTATGGTCTGTCAGATTTTACTTTAACCGAAACTGGAGTAAGTTATCATGTGAGTGTATGCCATCCCCTAGTAGAGTAGAGTTTCTGTCGTATGAGGAGCCAGAGTTGAACCTCATTAAGGGACATCTTTCTCTTAATTAATTAGGCGCATCCTAGTTCAGTGCACAGGGGGTCAAGACCGGTGTATGGGAACACCATTATTGATAAATCTTCTTAATTCTGTCTGGGCAGCAGATTGTTGTTTACACAGCATAATCTGCTGCCCAGAAACCAATGATTTTGATCTCAGCATAAATGATTATTATTATTTGCACGTTCATCCATTGGTCGACAACAACTTTACATGGGCCAATTTATCAGGAAAAAACATTTATACAAACATTAATTGCCAATAATCTGCCTGATAAAAGTGCTGTGTAAAGGGAACTTTGGGCCTAGGAGGGTAAAAAAAAGATAAAAGGCGATAGAGTGGGTGTTCTGGCCCTAGGGTTTACCTTAGTCCTTTTAATGCAGTGGTCCACATTTACTGATGTGAGTTGACCTTAGTTAGACAGTAGACAGACATGCTGCCAATCTATACCTCCATTAAAGGGTTTCTGTCATCAGAAATCACCCTATTAAACCAAGTGTCATTTGCAATGAGCAAATGACACTTGATGACAGTAATGTTAGTCTCATATTTCTCCATCCAGCAGTTTAGCCAAAAAATACGTTTTTATAATATGCAAATGACCTCCCCTAGGTGCAGTAGGCGTGAACCTGCACCTAGGAGAGGCCGTAATAACGCCTCTTACCACGCCTCCGTAGCGCTGATTGACAGGGCCGGGCAGCCAGCTCTTTCGGCTCCCGGCCCTGTACGATCCCGAAATCCCGCGCCTGCGCACTGCGGTAGTACATCCGCGCACGCGCGTTGAGAGCCGGCGGCGTATTTTTTGGCTAAACTGCTGGACGGAGAAATATGAGACTAACATTACTGTCATCAAGTGTCATTTGCTCATTGCAAATGACACTTGGTTTAATAGGGTGATTTCTGGTGACAGAAACCCTTTAACTCTCCCTCATCCTCTGATGCAGGGGCGTTGCTAGGGTCTCAAACGATCCGGGGCCCAAGCCCCAATGCATATAGCCCAATTCTCTAAGTCGATCACCTTCCCCCCCATTCCGCAGCAGCCTTACATTTCACATCCAGGGCCTCCAGGTGACGTCTCCTCTGATGTAGATCTTCTTAATTTGGTCCAGACATCTTCTCTCAGCCTCGTCTCTGCAGAGTGTGACACATGGACATCTTAGCTTCCTCACATTTCTATCGTCATCCCCCATCCTCGAGCCCCCACAGTGTTATCCTGCTCCTCGCTGTGCCCCTCCAAAACCTCCAAATACTATCCTGAAGAAATATCAGTGTCCCCCCCCACCATAGTAATAGTGCTCCTCATAGTCCCACCAATAGTAATCCCCTTCTAGAATGCCCTCATTAGTAATACTGCCCCCTACTGAACCCAACAGTGATAATGCTCTCCTAGAGTGCCCCCCATTAGTAGAAGAGCCCTACAGTATTAATAATACCCTCACAGAGCGCCCATAAGAAATAAGGCCGTCTATTGTTCCCCAGTGGTAATAAAGCTCTCTACAGAGCCCTAAGTAGTCATAACCCCCCCCCCCTCACCCCATAGTGCTCTTAGTAGAAATAAGGTGATCTATAAGACCATTCTATAGAGCCCCCACTAGTAATAAGAACATCTATAATGTCCCCTGGATTTATAATACCCCTACAGTGCCCCAGTATTTATATCGCCCCCTCCTGTTATAATTCCCCCTGTAGTTATATTCCTCCCTTTAGTGCCCTTAGCAATGATGATTCCTCAGCCCCTCCACCATACAGTCCCATGTAAATAAAATTATTTTCCCACCCTCCGCCGTAGAGTTCCATGTAAATAACATCACTCCCTCCCACAGCCCCCTCCAACATACAGTCCCACGTTAATAGGCTCACCCACTGAACATTCAGTCCCATGTAAATAAAATCCCTGTCTTAATCCCTAACATACAGTCCCAGTTAAATAACTACAACTCCCAGCATTACTCTCTCTTCACTTACCTGTCCTTATAGCAGACCTCAGCAGAGTTTCTTCCCCCTAGAGTTCTCTTCGGTGGAGCCTCTCCTGCACTGGTCACATGATGACATGTGACCAGTGACATCATCGCAGGTCCTTCTCAGCTACTGCACGATCACATGACCTGTGATGTCACCACAGGTCCTACATCTTGGTGCAGTGGTTTAGATTCGATTGTATTGCCGTCCTGAGGATGGCAATACAATTGTATCTAACAGGCAGGCAGGACATTCGGGGCCTAGGAGGAAACATCAGGGGCCCAGGCCCCGAATGTTTTAGCCTAGCAACGCCCCTGCTCTGATGAATACTATATAATACATGTGGGGATTGCAGAATAGTGAAAAGAGATAGCCAGGGCAGCAGCCTGTCTATCCGTAAGGGCTAGCTTCTCCAGGGTGATAATGATTTAGAAATTTGGATCAAACATCAGAGATAAAAAGGAAAAAAAGAGTCCTATATAGAGTCCTATAATATAGTCTAGAGGAAGTTCCCAAACCTACACAGCCTCAACAGAACAGAATTAATGAATCAAAGTTGCAAATTCAGCAGTCTCTACAAATGTCTGTCACAGGAGCCATATAACTATAAATATAGATCAGCGGTCATGAGCTTCTGCTATCAGTTCTTCCATCCTTATGATGCCGTGCAACTCTTGACAGCAGGACAGCTCCACCAGACATACAGGATAGCGCCTTTATCTAGCTTGCATCTCCAACATAGCTCAGAAGCTGTGGGAAACATTTGGTGAAGTCAAACAAGACAATAATACCAACGCAAGATAATCTTATAATTCTTCTTCTTTACCTGTGCTGCCTTAGACGTACAGTGAGTAAAGTATACAGATTTTCAGGTGTCATTTTTTTCCAAAAGTAATACCCAGGTCTCTTTCCCAATTTCGAACAATGGTCTTTCCCAATTACAACTCTTTATAGCAGCTGATACATGTAGGATAGACAATAGGTAAGGCTAAAAGTTGGAATAGCAGCTTGTCAAACTCTGTAAAAGTAGGGAATTATAAAAAATCTGGGAATGTACTATTAATGAATGAGCTCAGTTGATACTCCAGCCAGGATAGTTTTCAGTCAGGATTCTGAGCTTTTAGGGTGTCTAAAGATATCAAACCACCATCAGCTATCACTAAAGTCTGGGAGAGGTAGACCCGTCCCAAGTCAAGACAGAGATAGATGACAGGCCTGCAGGGGCGGATTGAGAAGAAAAAATGGCCCTTGAAAAAAAACATAAAAGTGGCCCCGTGTTGCAAGGCAAGATAATTAGGCAGGGCCAGCAGTTTCATAGTGCAAAGCAATATACCGCCCCAGCTGAACCAATACCACAGTGCAGCACAAAATACTGTCACCTGTGCCACAGTATTGAACTGTACTGCTGTCCTGAAGATGTCAATACAGTTGAATTCAGGAGGGCACCTGCAGTCGTTGGCCAGGTGCATAGGAGAGAATCAGAACATTATGTACCCAGCTGGCGGCCGTGAGGAGAGCTTGAGTGGCCCTCCTAGGCATCGGCCCACCGGGAAATTCCCTGTAAGGTCTATGGCCAATCCGTCCCTGCAGGCCTGGTTGGAATATCTGAACAATGGAGAGATATATCCTGGTCTCTGTGATATTTTATGCGTGAAAACCCATTTGTCCCAAATGGATATGGCAATGTCTCCCCAGGTGATTTATCTCTAGGAACCAGCCAAGGGAGAAGCCCAATATCTACCGAGGATAAATCGGACTCCAAGACTACCCATAGTTTAATTGAGCTCAATGCATCTTGCCTGTAATTAGCTACCGGCATGTCATCATAACACCTCTCAAAATTATACAGAGTCTGATAAAATTCTTGAAATAGGCTGGCTTTTTGTTTAGGATTGTGAGCCTCAGTAACTCCGGAGTCGCTAATGGAATATATGTAATTAGTGGAATCTCTGGCCACGCCCTCTGGATAAAATTATTGCTTATGACCCTATCCAGAACTGCCAATTTAGAAAAAAGTTGATTCAAAGGGGCTACATGTTCTTTTTTCCGTCTAGATCCCTGTTGCATACTAGGACTCATTCAGTCTCTGTTGCCACTACTAGACTTCAACCCTGGCAGTCATAGGGTAAAAAAATAGGAGAGAGATCTGACAATAGTGAGAAAAACATGAATAACCTTTGTCTGTAGGATGCAAAATCCGATATACATCCACCAAATGGTGACCTCTCAAGGATTCCTAACAGTTCATAGAGTGAAACGTGGGACCAAAGACCTGACAGAGGCGGAGTCCAGAGAGGGATCCATTATTAAATTTAAATCCATCTCCCCTGCCCCCAAAAGAAAAAAAAAAAGAAAACCCCTTCAATTAAAGATTCAGGAGTCTCTGAAAGCTCTACCCTGATCCACATTAGGAACATATGGGGTCATTTATTAAGACTGGCATTTTAGATGCCAGTCTTAATAACCCTGCGCTTGATGTGCCTAAGCGTAAAACAGTTATAGAAAATGATAAATGAGATGGGTCAGCTGGCCTGCCCTCTTCCCAGCCTACGCCACACCCCCTTTTTTTTTTTTTCAAAGAACTGGCGGACGTGGCGTGGATGGGGAAGAATTCACAGATTCAGCCGCAAATCCCCTATGTGGTGCATATATATATATATATATATATATATATATATATATATATATTTAATATATATACAGTACAAACCAAAAGTTTGGACACACCTTCTCATTCAAAGAGTTTTTTGTATTTTCATGACTATGAAAATTGTAGATTCACACTGAAGGCATCAAAACTATGAATTAACACATGTGGAATTATATACTTAACAAAAAAGTGTGAAACAACTGAAAATATGTCTTATATTCTAGGTTCTTCAAAGTAGCCACCTTTTGCTTTGATTACTGCTTTGCACACTCTTGGCATTCTCTTGATGAGCTTCAAGAGGTAGTCACCTGAAATGGTTTTCACTTCACAGGTGTGCCCTGTCAGGTTTAATAAGTGGGATTTCTTGCCTTTTAAATGGGGTTGAGACCATGAGTTGTGTTGGGCAGAATTCAGGTATATACAGGGCTGATAGTCCTACTGAATAGACTGTCGGAATTTGTATTATGGCAAGAAAAAAAGCAGCTAAGTAAAGAAAAACGAGTGGCCATCATTACTTTAAGAAATGAAGGTCAGTCAGTCCGAAAAATTGGGAAAACTTTGAAAGTGTCCCCAAGTGCAGTCGCAAAAACCATCAAGCGCTACAAAGAAACTGGCTGACATGAGGACCGCCCCAGGAAAGGAAGACCAAGAGTCACCTCTGCTGCGGAGGATAAGTTCATCCGAGTCACCAGCCTCAGAAATCGCAGGTTAACAGCAGCTCAGATTAGAGACCAGGTCAATTCCACACAGAGTTCTAGCAGCAGACACATCTCTACAACAACTGTTAAGAGGAGACTGTGTGCAGCAGGCCTTCATGGTAAAATAGCTGTTAGGAAACCACTGCTAAGGACAGGCAACAAGCAGAAGAGACTTGTTTGGGCTAAAGAACACAAGGAATGGACATTAGACCAGTGGAAATCTGTGCTTTGGTCTGATGAGTCCAAATTTGAGATCTTTGGTTCCAAACACCGTGTCTTTGTGCAACGCTGAAAAGATGAACGGATGGACTCTACATGCCTGGTTCCCACCGTGAAGCATGGAGGAGGAGGTGTGATGGTGTGGGGGTGCTTTGCTGGTGACACTGTTGGTGATTTATTCAAAATTGAAGGCATACTGAATCAGCATGGCTACCACAGCATCTTGCAGCGGCATGCTATTCCATCCGGTTTGCATTTAGTTGGACCATCATTTATTTATCAACAGGACAATGACCCCAAACACACCTCCAGGCTGTGTAAGGGCTATTTGACCAAGAAGGAGAGTGATGGGGTGCTACGCCAGATGACCTGGCCTCCACAGTCACCAGACCTGAACCCAATCGAGATGGTTTGCGGCGAGCTGGACCGCAGAGTGAAGGCAAAAGGGCCAACAAGTGCTAAGCATCTCTGGGAACTCCTTCAAGACTGTTGGAATACCATTTCAGGTGACTACCTCTTGAAGCTCATCAAGAGAATGCCAAGAGTGTGCAAAGCAGTAATCAAAGCAAAAGGTGGCTACTTTGAAGAACCTAGAATATAAGACATAGTTTCAGTTGTTTCACACTTTTTTGTTAAGTATATAATTCCACGTGTTAATTCATAGTTTTGATGCCTTCAGTGTGAATCTACAATTTTCATAGTCATGAAAATACAGAAAACTCTTTGAATGAGAAGGTGTCCAAACTTTTGGTCTGTACTGTATATGTAAAAAAAAAAGTTAAACGGCAGCACTGTTGGTAATATAGAGGTGCAAGCCTAGTGATCTGCCAAAGATGCAATTACAAAAAGCAGGCAGCACTCTCAAAATAGAAAGCTTGAGAAAGGCTCAGTGTGAGCCGAAACGTCGCATCTTCCCACATGGGTAAATAAATTTAATTTGTTATTTTTCTATTTTGAGAGTGATGCCTGCTTTTTGTTATATATGCCAAAATGGTGTGGATCTATTAATAAATGTCCTCCATATATGCTACCAATTATATACACCTTCAAGTAGATTTTGAGCTGCACAAAAGCACACCTGCCCATAGGATTAAATCATGGAGCTCCAAGCGTCCCCTGCCTCTGCAAACTACCAATTGAAATGGGAAACCCCGAGATTAAAGTTCTCTCAACAAATCAGATAAGGGGAGCAGGGCTCTGTGTTGCAGTATTGTGGAGCAAGATAGATTTTGCAAAAAAAGTGATCCAGGCACCCTCAAAGTCATAATGATCCACATTCCTGGCCTTGCGCATAATTATGTAGTAGTGCATGCGACAAATCACATCACACTGTTTATACACATCAGAATTAATGGGGCCCATAGGTCTCTGAGCAGTATTAATCTCCAAAACCTCCATACTGTAGCTGGATGTCTCAAGTTGTTGCTAAAGATACCCTGTAGAGTAGATATAAGGTCCATAGTTTTAATAGTCTCCGGAAGACCTTGAATCCGGATATTATTTCTACTGCTACTATTTTTTCACATAAACATGGAGCCCATTTAGTTGCTTGATATGTTATTTTTGAGCATCCCATTTTAAAGGGGTTATCTGAGTAATGAAAGAAAAAAAAAGATTATAAAACTCATCAGGACTTAGGCTACTTTCACACTAGCGTTAGCACGGATCCGGCACCTAAAGGGTGCCGACGGATCCGTGCTAACGCTATACATGTGTGGAGCCGGAGCAGCGCTCCGGCCCCACACATGACACACATTAAAACAACACACAGACTACATACAAACAAACATACAGACATACATACAAACATACAGACATACATACATACTCACATACTCCCGGGACGCCGGCAGAACGTCTTCACGCGCCTCCTGCGCGCAGTGATGACGATTCCCCACAGCGCCCTCTGCTGGGCGCAGTGGGGAAACGTCATCGCAGCGTGCAGGAGGCGCGTGAAGACGTTCTGCCGGCGTCCCGGGAGTATGTGGTATGTATGTCTGTATGTTTGTATGTATGTCTGTATGTTTGTTTGTATGTAGTCTGTGTGTATGTATGCCGGATCCGGAATGACCCCCCATTGGAAATCAATGGAGGACAGATCCGGATTACTGGTGTGTCCACACCAAACGGATCCGTCCCCATTGACTTCCATTGGGGGTCATTCCGGATCCGTCTTGGTGCGGATGCCTGGACCGGAGAGCAAACCGCAGCATGCTGCGGTTTGTTCTCCGGTCTGAAGACGGAACGGAATGCTTTCAGGAGCATTCCGTTGTCTTCAGTTCAGTTTTGTCCCCATTGACAATGAATGGGGACAAAACTGAAGCGTTTTTTTCCGGTATTGAGCCCCTTTGACGGAACTCAATACCGGAATTTAAAAACGCCAGTGTGAAAGTAGCCTTAGAGTTAAGATTGATTTCTTTAAAAAAAAAAAAAAACATACTTACACCTTTGCATAGTTCTGTTATACATGCTTTGTTTACATGCTGCAGCAAAGCTGTGGGGGCATGTAACAACAATGACTCAGCTCTCCCTCATGAATATTTGTGGGTGTGAATAATCAGCCCTTCCCCGCCCCCTGCAGTGTTTGCTCTGCACAACCTAACCTAGCATAGAAACACAGTCACATGATCATCTCCTAGCTCACACAGGCAGAACATCTTCCTGTCACATTACAGATACACAGAATATATATACTGTATAAAATATATACATTTATGGTAAATACCGTGCCAACACTGTACAACAGCACTTCTTATGGTCTAGTGTCATGTATACTGCTAGCAAGTACATATATATCTTCTTAGTGAGACTGATGGACACAGCAAGAGCATATCAGTATTGTGCTCGCTGTGTAACTGTGGTTGTGGACAAGAGCGAATAAGTGATCATACATCTAGCGTACACAGACAATGAATATGCCACACACCACAGTATACAAAACATGAGCTGTGCAGTTGGTGTGTGTGTGTATATATATATAATATAGTAATATAATATATAATATATCATATATATGTTACTGTTACAGCTCCTCCTGTCCTGTATACTGGGTGTAATTCTGCAGTATCTTGCTGCTATTCTGTATATATGGACATGCACAGGTTACCACTTCTCCTTCGCTGTATACTGGGTGTAATCCTCAGTATCTGCTCTTATTCTGTATATATGGACACTGCACAGTACCACTTCTCCTGTCCTGTATACTGGGTGTAATCCTCAGTATCTGCTCTTATTCTGTATATATGGACATGCACAGTACCACTTCTCCTGTCCTGTATACTGGGTGTAATCCTTCAGTATCTGCTCTTATTTCTGTATATATGGACACTGCACAGTACCACTTCTCTGTCCTGTATATCTGGTGTAATCCTCAGTATCTGCTCTTATTCTGTATATAAGGACACACTGCACAGTACCACTTCTCCTGTCCTGTATACTGGGTGTAATTCCTCAGTATCTGCTCTTATTCTGTATATATACACTGCACAGTACCACTTCTCCTGTCCTGTATACTGGGTGTAATCCTCAGTATCTGCTCTTATTCTGTATATATGGACACTGCACAGTACCACTTCTCCTGTCCTGTATACTGGGTGTAATCCTCAGTATCTCTCTTATTCTGTATATAAGGACACTGCACAGTACCACTTCTCCTGTCCTGTATACTGGGTGTAATCCTCATATCTGCTCTTATTCTGATATATGGACACTACAGGATACTGGGTGTATCCTCATTATCTGCTCTTATTCTGTAGGGACACTGCACAGTACCACTTCTCGTGTCTGTGATACTGGGTGTAATCCTCAGTATCTGCTCTTTTCTGTTATATGGACACTGCAGAGTACCACCTCTCCTCTCCTGTATACTAGGTGTAATCCTCAGTATTAGAAGCTCACCTGATGAGGTACATCATGTGATATTTTTAAACAGTTGGTTGTTACGGACGTGAGAATTTTTTTTCCCCTATTTTTCACAATAGTAATACATTTTGTTACGTCAGCTGCCGCGGATCGAGCAGGAGCAGCTCCTGCAACCACCCGATCACAGCGCCCTACTGTCTGGGCGGCAAGTGACATCCTGCTGCGCAACAAAAGTACGGCTGCTGGCTTGGAAGGGATAAATGGATGACAACTTGTGATGTTGAAACCCATTCTAAGGGCTCATTCACAAAGACATATGTCTGTGGCTCCCGTATTGCGTAACCCATGTAGTGGTCCGCAAAACACCGTCACCATACATGTGAACTGCATGTCATGGATGGAGACGCAATGACTTGAATTGCTTCGTGATGTACAAGATACGGCAAAACATAGGGTATGTCTTATCTTTTGGCGTATTTTGTGGATTGCAGACCAAGTCAAGGGGTCTGCATCCATTAAAAGGGATTCACACAGCTTGTGCCTGTGTCTATTGCAGACCGCTCTTTGCAGTCAGCAACATGGAAACGGCTACCATATGGTTATGTGAATGAGCTCTTGGAAGTAACATATAATGAGGGTGAACAGGGATTCTTATCTTATTTTACACCATTTACAGTAGTCGCCATAGGTAACTATATCACTATGACAACCACTGTTCTTTATATTTAGATAACATCATCAAAACTAAATAAAAGTATTGAGGAAAAAAAAAATTACCTATACTTCAGCCCTTTCAAAAAGAGACATTCAAACATTATCATTGTGATAATAACAAATGTCATGTCATCTGAATAAGGCTACTTTCACACTTGCGGTAGCAGGGTCCAGCAAGTTGTGGGGGAACAGTCTGCCGGATGAGTGCTACCGCTAGCCCATCGTGCCACTGGAGGTCTGGCCTCAGCAGGCAAACATGTCACACGCGGTTTTTGTCGGGCCGCCTCTCGGCTCGTTT
>ONZH01013824.1:0-39226 GCA_900303285.1 Rhinella marina
GACCTCGGTTCAGGGTGGGCTAAAAGAAGATCTTTAATATTATCAGACAAACCAGTCATTAAACAAATCTTTCAGAGCCTGTCATTCCACCAGACTCTGTGGCATATTGTCTGAAATTGGCAGAATAGTCTTCAGCCCATTTGTCTGCCCTGACGGAGGTTGAGCAGCTGTGAGACAGCGTAGGCAGGGCGGTCAGGCTCATCATAGATTTGACCAAGGGCAGAAAAAAAAGCGTTGAGGGAAAAACGAAGAGGGGAGTCAGAAGGCAAAGAAAAAGCCCAGTTCTGGGGATCACCCCGGAGTAGTGACATAACTATCCCCACCCGTTGTTCCTCAGTGCCAGAGGAACGGGAGGCGCAGAGTAAAATACAGTTTACAGCCCTCCTTAAGCAAAACTTTTATGGTCCCCAGAGAACACGTCGGTAGTGCAGTCTTGGGTTTGGGGTCGCCAGCTGGGTGGTGGGAGGAGAAACCGGAGCAGTAACCTGTGCGGTTTCTTGGGCTTGTAAGCGGGTAGATAGATCCTGGACCATCTTGGTCAAGGCTTGGACCTGAGTGACCACAGCGGACATGGCCTCCATGGGGAGCATAAATGTGGCAGGACGTATAAGGGACTCAGACTTTTTGTCGGCCAGTGTTTCTGTCAGGCAGGGATTGGGCAACCCCTATCTCACCCCAAATCCCCTGTCCCTGCCTACTTGCCTCAACTAGGCTAGGCCCTAGTGGACAACCACGGCGGTCCCAACCTGAATAGGGAGGAGGGGCCTAAGAAACTATGACAGAGAACAAGGAATTCATAGTCCGAGTACACCGGAAGATACGTTCGGCCAGAGCAAAGCAAGCGGAGGTAATACTTAGCCGAGGTCAACCAGGAGGTGTGCGGTACAGAGGATATCTATCAAAACGTAGTCCTGGAACAAAGCAGGGGTCAATAACAGGAGGTCACGAAGCACGGAAGGATGAGACGAAGGTGAGGTCAGAACACAGCAGGATATAACAGCTGGCAATAATGCAGAAGTTCGCTGGTGCAGGAAGAACCAAACACTGGCAACCAAAGGGTGGAATGTCAGACTTAAATGCTGCCAGAGCTCCCGCCCTAATACCAGATAGGTGCAGGGAGACTGACAGCCACCCCAGGCAACAAATAGAACACAGGGAGAGAGGCAGAGCCCAGCACCTGCTAGATGACACACAAAACATAAAAAGCAAGGCAGAGGAGTCAGGTGGAAAACCAGGACCGGCTCCCCTGCACATATATCAAATAACAGAAGTGGATGGACCAGCAATGCAGGCAAGGGGACCCACAGTACTGCTGGTCCTGACAAACTCAGTTTGCCAACCACGAGTGGCCATGGATGGCAGACGTATGCGATGTACAGCGTATCTTTGAGGAGTCCACCAAGAAGGTCAGCAGCGAGGACGCTATAGTGAGCGTAACCATCCCGCTCCTATGCGTCCTTAAAGAATCGCTCATCGCAATAAGGGAGAACGCATTGCACGCAGAGGAGACGGGGGTAGGAGGAGACGCAACGGAGCTACACAGTCAGACCACACTTTGTCTGCTTCACGGTGGCAGTTGCAGGAGGAGGAGGATGAGGAGGAGGAGGAGGACGTGGAGGTGGCTGTGGAGCTGTGGAAGAGGAGGAGGATGCTGGCGGCGAGGGTAGCAGTCAGGCTGTGTGCGTCCCATTGGTTCAGCGCGGATGGGGCGGGAGCGGAGGCGGAAGAGGAAGAGGAGGAAATGGCAAGTGATCCTTCTGGTGGGGGCAGTGACGTCATGCCTATTCAGAGTCTGGCACACATGGCTGACTTCATGCTGGGCTGCTTTTCCCGGGACACACGTGTTGTCCGGATAGTGGAGAACAAACTTTACTGGGTCTTCGCACTCCTGGACCCCCGGTATAAAGATAACGTCTCCTCTTTATTCCGGTAGAGGAGAGGACGAATCGATTGCTGGAATACCAGAGGGAACTCGTGCAGAACATGATGGAGATTTTCCCACCCACCATCGCTGGCGGCAGAGAGGAGAGGGTCTCCCAGAGTCCCACAACATCGATCAGGCCCACAGCCACCAGGGGAACACTCTCCAAGGTGTGGCGACACGTTCATGGCACCCCCTCGTGCAACTTCCATCACTGCGGGGCCCGCTTAGCAGCAGGAGGGACAAGTATCGGCGGATGTTGCGGGAAGTACCTGGCAGACCGTACCCCTGTCCTCCCCGATCCCTCGGCGTCCTACACTTACTGGGTCTCCAAGTTGGACACGTGGCTGGAACTGTCCCTGTACGCCTTGGAGGTGCTTGCCTGCCCTGCCACCAGCGTGCTATCAGAAAGGGTGTTCAGCGCAGCCAGGGGCATTATAACCGATAAGCGCAGCCGTCTGTCAACCGACAGTGCCGACAGGCTGACGCTAATCAAAAATGAACAGCAAGTGGATTGACCCGGACTTTGCTTCTCCAACAGTGGAAAGCAGCCAAAAGTGAAGTGCCATCTGTATGAAGTGCCATTCCTCCTCCACCTCCTCCTCCTCCTCCTTTACCGCCTTAGAATTGCTCCGTAAAAAAAAAACTATATATATTTATGGCTCACCTCTTGGGCCTACAACAATTTTTTAAGAGGTCTCACCTCTTGGGCATCCACATAATTTTTAAGAGGTCTCACCTCTTTGGGCCTCCAATAATTTTTAAGAGGTCTCACCTCTTGGCCTCCACATAATTTTTAAGAGGCCTCTCACCTCTTGGGCCTCCACAATTTTTTTCTCAAGAGGTCTCACTCTTGGGCCTCCACATAATTTTCACCTCTTGGCCTACACACCTCTTGGGCCTTATAATTTTTAAGGGTCTCACCTCTTGGGCCTCCACATCATTTTTAAGAGGTCTCACCTCTTGGGCCTCCAGACAAATTTTTCTCATGCCTCACCTCTTGGGCCTACAACAATTTTTAAGAGGTCTCACCTCTTGGGCCCCACATAATTTTTAAGTTCCTCTTGGGCCTCCACAAAATTTTTAAGAGGTTTCTTGGGCCTCAACATTAATTTTTAAGAGGTTCACTCTTGGGCCTACACACAATTTTAAAGAGGTCTCACCTCTTGGCCTACAAACAATTTTTTATCGGGTCTCACCTCCACATAAATTTTTTTATCTTCGGCCACAACATTTAAGAGGTCTCACCTCTTGGCTCTACAAACACCTCTTGGGCCTCACTCTTTATGGCCTCACCTCTTGGGCCCCTTAACAATTTTTAAGAGGTCTCACATTTGGCCTCCACTAATTTTTTTCGAGGTCACCTCTGGCCTCCACAAATTTTTTCAGCTCACCTCTTGGGCCTCCATATAATTTTTTCGAGGGCTCACCTCAAGCTACTTTGCGCACTCATTAAAATATTTTCACAACAAGGACCTAAGAGCCCTCGATTGGGAGAGCTTTGTGGGGGCCTGTTATAGGGAAGAGATGCGGCCCTGCGGGCTCTAGCCTGCCTTCTCCATGAGCCTCTGGCCAGCCCACGGCCTCTTCCTGCCTTTTGCGGTCCTACGCATCCCTCAACATCCCCACTGCTTTACCTGCTAGACATGACACTGGGCCAGGTCGGGTCACTGACTTCGTCCATACTCAACCACCTCCTCTTACACTGCCTCACTTTGCTTCCAACAGCCTCCCTTGCTGGCAACTGTGTCTCATCATCGTCCCTAATCATTTTACACTTTAGTGCCCGTGTCCACACCACCATCAGCTGGAGATGGAGCTTGCTCCAGTGTTTGGGCATCAGAACAAACAAAATCCTCAGAATAGCTCCTGCGATTCTTGCATGGGTGGGAACACTGGGTTGATAACATTGGGCAGGGTGGGAGGAAGGAGGGTCAGAGTGATGTCCCTGCAGTTTTCTGCAGGCTATCAACGAGACTGGGACTTTTGTGGACTTGACTGGGTGGTGGACAGATTTAAAAGGAGAATCTAGAAGGAGAAGGAGGGGTTTGCCGAGCGGTCTGTAAGGATTGCAGAAATCCAGACAGAACCAAGGCCCAAAATTTGGGTGGGGGTAGCAGGTTTGCCCGTCCCCGCCTCCACAACATTCACCCAGTGTGCCGTCAGGGAGATGTAGCATCCCCGGCCTCAAACCAAAGTGTTGGTGGTCAAATGGCCTTTTGCAGTAACCGTGTTACTCGGGCGTGGATGATGTTTTGGGACATGTGCATGGGCAAGGCAGGGATGGCACAGAGGGAAAAATAGTGATGGCTTGATTGCTTTCCCCCTTGCCTATGCCATCTGTGGTTGTCATAGGCAACGTGATTTTAAGGGGTGCAGAATTTTATCTTCTTTTTTGTCTAGTTTGGCTTGGGGTCCATGGCAATGTAGAGGAAAGAAGGTTTCCTTGTATGGTCTCACTTTACAGAGAGGTTATATTGTCTTTGGAGTGTATTGTTGAGAGGCTGTGATAGTGGCGTAATAGTGCGACTTGGGCGCATTATATGCACCCAGACATGCTTCCCCTGCTGTCCCAGTTGCATTCCAGCAGTGTTGGTGGACTTGGTGACCTCCAAGTGGTCGAATTGAGATTTCCAAGTGGTGAGCATTTTTTTCCCATAGACTTTAATGCGATTCGATATTCGGTCGAATAGTCGAATTTCGCGGTCTATTCGAATCGAATTTCGAACTTTCGAATATTTCACTACTTGCTCATCTCTATTAATAACTGTAAGAAATGTACCTGTCTGGGGTCTAGTGGCATGATCCTCAGCTTCGCCATGCCAGATGAGACACACTGCCGAGGCGTGCACTACAGTGATGTGGCCGCGTCCGTAGCTACAGAGTGCAATGTTCTGCTTTTCTCCGGAGCATGTGTGTGCTGAGGAAGATAGGCAGTGGGCTGAATGACAGCCAATCTATCCTATTACCTTTTGGTTGTGTGGTTGACCTATGGACAGTCAGGTCAATAGACAAATCAGGTTCTGGTCTGGGGACCTGGATCTCTATTTAAACCCCATATTGGAATAGAACAAATGCCAATGTTAACCTTTGGGCTCATTAGCTTGTTCTTGGTTGCTCATTTTTGTTTGATATTCCGTGCTTCTGACCCTGGCTTGCCTCTTGTATCTCGTTTTTTGTTACCTCATTTCCCATCTGGATCTGACAAGTTTACATATGACACTACAATTGTGTTTGTCTGTTTTTATTTATCTGACTCAGCACTTTAAGTAGAGTAGGGACTGTCATCTAGTTGCGGTTCTGCCATTTAGGGCTTATACTGCAAGTAGGTATGGAAAGAGGGCTGGCTTTTCATTAAGGACTCACTGTCCTTGTCTGTCTCTAACCTACAGAAGTTACAATAACATAGAAAACAATTTTATTAGAGAGTATTTGCAGTCATACATTTACAGATCCAGAATCCATGTGTTTCTCCTTTTGGCATAAGTACAACATAACAAAAAATAAACATTAATCCACATCAGGAAGTCAAAGACCTTACCATCAATACCAAAAAAGGTTATAAAACCATTAATCCCTGTTCTTAGGCTGCAGGCCATCGTAATCTACAGCACCTGCTGTGCTTTTCAAATTTTCTGTAAGTTACCAGGAAGTAAATTGTTTTTCTCTGATTGGGTACAAGGATTGATGATGAACATTTTGCATTGTTGTGGAAAACCTTTAGCTTTTTTTCTCTTGTCTCTGAATCTGAACACTAATAGACTTTCACCTGATTTACCAACATGTCCATTGTTGGTATGAATGGTTCAAACCAATTTTTACACAATACTTCTTTGCGAGGACAATATGGACCAATGGTTGTAAGAGGGCAAAGGTGCCATCTGTATCCACCTATCCAACATCTGCTTAATAAACACCAATGCGTGTTTCCAAAATTACTTTGCGCTTTAGGACATGTCCACATGCTATGATATAAATCAGTACTTGGTGTAAGACATTTAGGACAGCTATGAAGCTTATCCATAATATTAGGATTTAGATGTATTTTGGATGGGTATATACAGTGGGGAAAAAAGTATTTAGCCAGCCACCAATTGTGCAAGTTCTCCCTCTTAAAAAGATGAGAGAGGCCTGTAATTGACATCATAGGTAGACCTCAACTATGAGAGACAAAATGAGCAAACAAATCCAGAAAAATACATTGTCTGATTTTTAAAAAAATTATTTGCAAATTATGGTGGAAAATAAGTATTTGGTCACCTACAAATAAGCAAGATTTCTGTCTCTCACAGACCTGTAACTTCTTCTTTAAGAGGCTCCTCTGTCCTCCACTCATTACCTGTAGTAATGGCATCTGATTGAACTTGTTATCAGTATAAAAGACACCTGTCCACAACCTCAAACAGTCACACTCCAAACTCCACTATGGTGAAGACCAAAGAGCTGTCGAAGGACACCAGAAAAAAAATTACATAGGTAGACCTGCACCAGGCTGGGAAGACTGAATGTGCAATATGCAAGCAGCTTGGTGTGAAGAAATCAACTGTGGGAGCAATAATTAGAAAATGGAAGACATATAAGACCACTGATAATCTCCCTCAATAAGGGGCTCCATGCAAGATCTCACCCCGTGGGGTCAAATGATCACAAGAACTGTGAGCAAAAATACCAGAACCAGACAAAACCTGACCTGCAGAAAGCTGGGACCAACGTAACAAAGGCTACCGTCAGTAACACACTTAGCTGCCAGGGACTCAGATCCTGCAGTGCCAAACGTATCCCCCTGCTTAAGCCAGTACATATCCAGGCCCATCTGAAGTTTGCTAGAGAGCATTTGGATGTTCCAGAAGAGTACTGGGAGAATGTCATATGGTCAGATGAAACCAAAGTAGAACTGTTTGGTAGAAACACAACTCATCGTGTTTGGAGGAGAGTGAATGCTGAATTGCATCCAAAGAACACCATACCTACTGTGAAGCATGGGGGTGGCAACATCATGCTTTGGGGCTGTTTCTCTGCAAAGGGACCAGGATGACTGAAAGAATGAAAGAATGAATGGGGCCATGTGTCGTGAGATTTTGAGTGCAAACCTCCGTGTTGCCCAGCGACAGCCCCAAAACATCACTGCTCTAGAGGAGATCTGCATGGAGGAATGGGCCAACATACCAGCAACAGTGTGTGCCAACCTTGTGAAGACTTACAGAAAATGTTTGACCTCTCTCATTGCCAACAAAGGATATATAACAAAGTATTGAGATTAACTTTTGTTATTGAGAAAATACTTATTTTCCACCATAATTTGCAAATAAATTCTTTAAAAATCAGACAATGTGATTTTCTGGATTTATTTTCCCATTTTGTCTCTCATAGTTGAGGTCTACCTATGATGTCAATATGCAAATTGTTGCTGTGGTTCTACTTCTATGTATTTGTCTCTCAGAATACTGTATAATATGTAAATTGCTTTCTTATGTGGCCGGTGGAAAATGAGTCTGTCAAACATTGTACTGCTTTTTTTTCTTGTCTTTTCATTTCAAAGTGTTATAGAAAAATACCTGCATATTCTGCAAGAAAAACGACATTTTATCATCTAACTCTATGTTCGTGCAGGGAATTTGGAGGGCTGTTTCAGAAAACCAGAGTTCCAAATTTTCTAAAACATATGAATTCATTAGATGACAGAGAATGTTAGACCTCAATAACAACATTGTGATTAAATAAGTATGATTATTATGATAATTGGGTGCTTTACACTTGGTGGCAATTCAGTCAAATTCTTTCAGTGTGCAAAATTGCAAATACTTTCTATTTTATAATTTATTTCACATTTTAATGTTGAATATACACAGGCAAGATTTTCAGTATGTTTTATTTACATTGCACAAAGATTGTGGAAAATAATGTTTTGACAATCTAGAGCTTTAACATTATTCAGGGTGACTTTGAATATCTAAGGATTTTATGTTTTTCCTTTTAACTTTGTTCATTCTTAGCTCTCTGCTCACTCTTTTTATCTGTACAGTTTTTTAAGTTCCTTTTATGTCTTCTGTATTCATTGTATGGGACATTAAGCAGCAATTGTGCTTGCTGACAGCTGTGTAACTAATTTTATCAGTGTCTTTTATATAACTTTGACACTCAACTTTACCTTGTGTAATTAAATGGAATGTAACAAGGTGGTATTTTTTTCCCATTTAGGCTGCTTTCACATCTACGTTCTACTTTCTTCTGATTCACTATAGGGTCCCATAATGGGATCCGTAAGGTTTGCGTTCAGGGGAAGGTTTTTGTGGCAGAGACAAAAGTCTTGCATGCAGGACTTTTGTCTCCGCTACAAAATCGGTTCCCTGATCAGAGACCATACAGACCTCATTGTAGTCTATGGGGTCCATAGGCTCTGTTCAGCTCTGTTATGTGCCGACCTTACCATTCTACTGCTCCTATAACGGGGCAGAAGAATGGAAAGTAGAACACAGATGTGAGGCAGCCTTGTAGTCTGGTTTAGTGGATTATATCAAGGTGATGACTCTTCCCATTTAGAATGGAGTATAGTGAATAATTTTAAAGGGGTATTCCCTTTCCAAGATTAATTCATCTCTATGGAGCAGGATCTGTTTATAAAGTCTGCGTTTTGGACGGATCCTAACCATTGCGTTTTGGACTGGTAGCGTTCAAAACACAGATGTGAAAGTACCCTAAGATGTGTCTCCGCATGCTCATGTAATGTGCGTTCACAATGCAGCAGTTACCACAGAGCGGGTTTGAACAAGACCAAGCCGACCACCACTACTACATGGCCACGATGGCCTTAACTAGGGGCAATGGACTGACTGATGTGTGTGGGACAATGCCTATACAAATAGGCAAATCTTCTAAACGGTACATTTAATATAAATGCATTCTATTAGTAATAATATTGGTATGGCTATATCTAACTATACAAACTACATTTGTGAGATGGGAATACACCCTTAAGGTTATGACTCTTTCCAGTTTGAGTCAGGAAATGGATGTCATCCATGTGCTGTCTGGCTATGCCACAAATAATAGAACATGTCCTTTTCCTGGCTATATTCATGGATCCCTCACTCTTATTCAAGTCAATGAAAAATTAATTACTCTGGTACTCTGGGAAACAGGCTCGGACTTGTAACATGACAGGTACAAAAAATATGTGGCTTGTGAGGCCATAATTTGTGAACTTTTGCAAATGAAGTGGGAGCATGAAAACTGCTCATAGCAGCAAAAACTAAGTATAGCTACAATATTTTTTCCACTACTATGTTAATTTCATGTGATTTTGAATATATTTTACCACGTTCACAATATCCGTTGTACATGTATGGCGGTTGTCAGGACTTTGTATTTGTTATCGGCTGAAGAGCAGAGTGGGCGACATAACTGCAGGATGCCTGCTGTTGTACATGATTGAAAACATGTCTGTTCATAAATATTTAACCCCTTAGGGTGCTGGCATACAGCGCAGCTGTGATGCAGTTAAAAGCTGCATGCACTTGACTGCATGCAGTTTCAGTGTCAACAAACATATACTCACAACCCAGTTTTCAATTATAACCAGTTTAGCAACCTCGCTAAACCCTGATGTTCTAGAAAGTAGAAATCACCTAAATGCTCCAAATTTTAAAATTTAGTCTAGGGGTAAAAGAATGAGAAGACATGACTCATGGTAGTATTTGAGTCTTCCTCTACCTCTCAAACAGCAGGAGACCCTTTTTATTAGCAAAAACCTGGGTGTTTCCCTCACAACCTAAAAATAGAAATGAGTCAATAGGATGGTGATGTGTTTTAACACAGACTGATATCTAATTTTCTATATATATATATATATATATATATATATATATATATATATATACAGTACAGACCAAAAGTTTGGACACACCTTCTCATTCAAAGAGTTTTGAATGAGAAGGTGTGTCCAAACTTTTGGTAAGTACTGTATATATATATGCAATCTTTTAATTCTATCACTAGTAGTAGTACAGCCTCAGTGATTGCCCAGAGGCAGAGAACATTGAAGTGGGTGACTCTGATAGAACTGATTTTGAAAAAAATCTAGCTGACACCCACTCTACAGGAAGTCTACACTTGCCTCGGGAAATCCCTGAGAACACTGCCCAACCTGGGATTACTTCTCCCATTGCCTGCACTGTTCCTGCCCTTTCTCATGGAGGAACAAGGCATCAAAGTGGACTGCTGCTGCGCCTGACACAAAAGCAATTATTAAATCCCAAATATTAGAATACCTGAAAGGCAGCTCAACTGAGGAATCTGAACAGACATTTTTAAGATGCCTTGTCCCCAACCTACAGTGTCTGCTACCAGAATGTCACCTATGGATGCAGGGAGCCATGATAGTTTTACTGTTAGCAGCAATGCCTTCAAATGATCCAAGAAGTATCTTCAGGGCTGTGGATCTTTGGAGGCTGAATAATGAAGATTCATCAGAATAGAGGGTTTCATATCCCACAACAGTGAACCCCTGACTTCCATCTGTCAGGATACCACAAACTCCCAATATAATAGCTTATAGCTTATAGAGTAAGGATAGGGGAACTTTCTATAGGCCTTAGTATATTGGGTGCAAGCAACATAACTCCTGTACCTTTGCCATTACTTCCCCAGGGCATTTTTTGATACTCAGCTTTTTGACCTTTAATTTATATTTACATTGGAAGTTTTTTTTGCACCATGTATTTTTTCATTTCTGGTTGTATTTCATGTTACTAGTGTTATAAAAATAAATCTGAAAAACATAAACAGTGTCTTTCCTAATTTCTAGAGATGAGTGTTTATGTTGGGCTGGTTGACTATAATGGGATCCAAAAGGTATGTGTCTGGATTCTGGCATAAATGCTGGATCTAAGCTGGACAAATATAGGCAGAGGTACCTGTCCATCCAAAAGCCATAATTTATGCCAGAAGGCTGCCAGATCCCCAATGGATCTCATTAGACTCACACAAGTACATTGGGATATTGTTAGCATATGCAAAGGATATGCCATCTCTATCTCATAAAAGCCACCTATTTTGGGGGATTCAATACCAGTAATAATTATCATAATTACAATCTAATAAAATGTATAGATTTTATACATTAGACTTTGATGTTTAAAAAATGTGTTTCTTGTACAAATTTTTAATTTTGGAAAAAATATATAATCTCACAAGACAGTTTCAATGGGATTCATTGTCTTGCGAGTTGCTTTAACTAACCAACATGAACAAACTGACCAACTTGGATAAGTGAAACAAATTAACAAGCACCACAGATTTATACTGCAAAGAAATGGATCTATCAGGGGTCACAAAATAGTCTGCAAAGAGTTTCTAGTCCTGACAATCTGGGTATTCCATGCAACGTGCAATCAAGAGGGACCACGGAGCTGCAGAAGAATTTTGATGATTATGGCTTAAAGTTAATGGAAACCCAATATTAGAATATTGTGGAAAAAGTTCAATATCATAGACTCATGGTGTCACAATCTAATCAACTAATAAACACAAAACACCTGCAAATGTTTCCTAAGCCTTTAAATAGTTCTTCAGTCTGATTCAGTAGGCTACACAATCATGTGGAAGACTGCTGACTTGACAGTTTTCCAGAAGACAGTCATTGACACCCTCCACCATGAAGGATAAGCCATACAAGGTAATTGCTAAGGAAACTGGCTGTTCACATAGTACTGTCTTGGAAGAAAAGGTCATTCAAGAATTTGGGAGAGATTCACAAGGAGTTGCTCAAAGCCCGGTTTTCAGATGAAAATAAATTTTGTATTTCATTTGGAAATCAAAGTCCCAGAGTCTGATGGAAGAGTGAAGAGGCATACAATCCAAGTTACATGTAGCCCAGTGTGAAGTTTCCATAGTCATTGATGGTTTGGGGAGCCATGTCATCTACTGGTGTTGGTCCACTGTGTTATATCAAGTCCAAAGTCAGTGCAGTTATCTACTAGAACATTTTAGAGCACTTTATGATTCCCTCTGCTGACAAACTTTATGGAGATGTTGATTTAATTTTCCATCAGGACATGGCACCTGCCAAAAGTACCAACACTTGGTTTAATGACCACGGTATCACTATTATTAATTGACACCAGACCCAACAATACAAATTAGCTGAAGGCCACTATCAAAGCAACCTGGGCTTCCATAGCACATAAGCAGTGCCACAGGCTGATCACCTCCATTCCACGCCACATTGATGCAGTAATTCATGCAATAGAAGCCTTGGACAAGTATTGAGTTAATATACTGTGCATGCTTTTCAGTAGGCCAACATTTCTGTATCAAAAATAATTTTTTTAATTGGTCTTATATAATATTCTAATTTCCTGAGATACAGTAGTGGACCTTATTTATGAAAACTTTCTAATAGGAAAACTGTCTTAGTTGCCCATAGCAACCAATGAGAGCTCACCTTTCATTTTTTTCAGAACACTTTAACGAATAAAAGATGAGCTATGATATTTATCCAATATAGTGTTCTTTTAATGTCCGGTGTCTGTTCAATATTAGTGTTAATTAAAATGTTGAGTTTCTTCATATGCCGCGCTGTTTTTCACAGTAGGGGCAATTCTCCCTTGTTGTATATTACTTATGCTCCCTCTGGTTAGGGTTGACCCAATACATGAATCAGTATAGTCTTGCTTAACATCGGTTACTTTACCCTCTCTAGATGCGGTGCGTGGGTAGCTCCAATAATGTTGTATAGTTGATCCTCCCTTTGTCCGTCCGGTTCGGCAGCACGAAGGAGCTGAATGCGCGCGCTTTCTAGCATACAGGCAGCGTCCCACGTGGGTTCCTGCTTTCAATATACGCTGATATGAAACAATGAGCGCTCTATCTTGTGTCGTATCTCCTTTGTTATTTTGTATCCAGGAGATTCTTATGGTGTTTCCCTTTGGACAAAGTTGTTTGCAGACGTCTGTTAGTAAAAATACTTAATAGCACGGTCTCTCTATTCCAGACGCGTTTCGGGGGTCTACACTGCCCCCTTTCTCAATGGTAAAGAGACCCGCTTGTATCTCGTGCTTTTAAAAGGTTCAGTGATTGATTGATTAGTCAATTAGTTCTTTAATTACAAGGGAGGATTGGATACCTTCTCTTGTTTTTCCTTGTTATATGGAAAGTACAGCCTGGAGTTGTATTTGTCTATAAATAATGTAATGATTCCACGATATTCCGATATAATTCTAAGTTTTCATACTCGACAGTACATTAAAAGAAGGTAAACAGAAAAATAGAATAAGAAATAAAAATAAAAAGAGTGTAGTATAGTTTAATATATTAAGGTTGTGATTCTTAATTTACAGTGTAGTATAGTGGATTTTATCAAGGTGGTGGCTCTTTCAATTTAAAGTATATTATACTGGAATATGTAAAGGTAGTGACTCTTCTCATTTACAGTGTAGTATGGTGAACAATTTTAAGGTGGTAGGTGACCCTTTTCCATTTTGATTGCACTATAGTTGATTATATCAAGGTGGTGAGTCTTTCCATTTAAAGAAGGTTGGGAAAACTCTGGACCACGGGCCGCGTACAGCCCCAGGGATCAATTCATGTGGCCCCCGGCCCCCTGCCATAACATATATTGAAAATGCTAATAACCGCTTCCATCTAGGAAGGCCTGTATATCCATTATGACTGGGTCATTCCTTTCCCAGTTGAGGGTGTGACATAAGAAAAGCCACTTTGGCTTGGTCTGAGGCTAATTGGTGAGGGAAGAGTTCAAAATGTATGGTGGATTGATTTATGAATCCCCAGCACTGCTTAGGGTCACCATTAAAGCATGGAGGAGCTGAAAGGTGAGGTCGAGATCCTGGCACGTAGGGAGATGGTGGAGCGGGAGCCAGGTTAGCTGTGGCAGAGAGACCTGGTACAGGGTTAGCCGACATCAGATAGACTTTCCTGAGTGGTACACCAGGCCTTACCTCTGAGGGGGTGGGGGTGGAACATGAGGAGAGGAGAACCTGGGTGTAGTGCAACTGGACTGACCTCCAGATGGTATGGGACACCCGGTGCTAGGTGGGTGGCCAGATGCTGATCAGAGAGAGGTCAGGGCAGGCGGCAATATGGCGAAGTCCATAAATTAGATCCAAGGTCAGGGCAGGGGGCAAGATAGCTAAACCTGTAGGACAAGGTCAGGACAGGCATCAGTAAAGCAAGGTCCGTTAAACAAGATGCAGGGTCTGGTACACAGTAATGGCAGAAATCACAGAAACACCTTCACTCACAGGAATTAGACAAGGATAGAAACCAAAGTTGCCCAGGTGCCTTCCTGTAGAAGGAGGTGCCTTTATATACCTCCTGCAGACCACCTCACATAAGGAGGAGAGACATGCCTGCACATACCCTAACTGCACACAAGGAAGTCTGAGCCAGAGTGCAAGCTCTGCAAAGTGCGAGGAGGGAGATGCTTGAGGAAGAACTGCAGACCACAGTGGGTAGGAGTGAGAAAGCCCTGCGCCTGTACCTGCGTGTGGGGACAGAATCGCAGGTACGGGAATGCAGGGTTAACAGTTACAGTGCCTTGCGAAAGTATTTGGCCCCTTGGAACTTTTCAACCTTTTGCCACATTTCAGGCTTCAAACAAAAATATATAACATTTTAAATTGTTGGTGAAGAATCAACAAGTGGGTCACAATTGTGAAGAGGAATGAAATTTATTGGATCATTTAAACTTTTTTTGTAATAATAAAACTGAAAAGTGGGGCGTGCAAAATTATTTGGCCCATTTACTTTCAGTTCAGAAAACTCACTCCAGAAATTCATTGAGGATCTCTGAATGATCCAATGTTGTCCTAAATGACAGATGAAGATAAATAGAATCCACCTGTGTGTAATCAAGTCTCCGTATAAATGCACCTGCTCTGTGATAGTCTCAGGGTTCTGCATCATGAAGACCAAGGAACACACCAGGCAGGTCAGTGATACTGTTGTGGAGAAGTTTAAAACCGGATTTGGATACCAAAATATTTCCCAGCTTTAAACATCCCAAGGAGCACTGTGCAAGCGATCATATTGAAATGGAAGGAGTATCAGACCACTGCAAATCTACCAAGACCCTGCCGTGCCCTGAAACTTTCATCTCAAACAAGGAGAAGACTTATCAGAGATGCAGCCAAGAGGCCCATGATCACTCTGGATGAACTGCAGAGATCTACAGATGAGGTGAGAGAGTCTGTCCATAGGACAACAATCAGTCGAACACTTCACAAATCTGGCCTTTATGGAAGAGTGGCAAGAAGAAAGCAATTTCTCAAAGATATCCATAAAAAGTCTCGTTTACAGTTTGCCACAGGCCACCTGGGAGACACACCAAACATGTGGAAGAAGGTGCTCTGGTCAGATGAAACCAAAATCGAACTCTTTGGAAACAATGCAAAACGATATGTTTGGCATAAAAGCAACACAGTTCATCCCCCTGAACACACCATCCCCACTGTCAAACATGGTGGTGGCAGCATCATGGTTTGGGCCTGCTTTTCATCAGCAGGGACAGGGAAGATGGTTCAAATTGATGGGAAGATGGATGGAGCCAAATACAGGACCATTCTGGATGAAAACCGGTTGGAGTCTGCAAAAGACCTGAGACGCTGACGGAGATTTATCTTCCAACAAGACAATCATCCCAAACATAAAGCAAAATCTACAATGGAATTGTTAAAAAATAAACGTATCCAGGTCTTAGAATGGCCAAGTCAAAGTCCATACCTAAATACAATTGAGAATATGTGGAAAGAGCTGAAAACTGTTGTTCACAAATGCTCTCCATCCAACCTCAAAGAGCTCGAGCTGTTTTGCAAGGAACAATGGGCAAGAATTTCAGTCTCTAGATGTGCAAAACTGATAGAGACATACCCCAAGCGACTTGCAGCTGTAATCGCAAAAGGTAGCGCAACAAAGTATTAATGCAAGGGGGCCAAATAATTTTGCACACCACACTTTTCAGTTTTATTATTACAAAAAAAAGTTTAAATGATCCAATAAATTTAGTTCCACTTCACAATTGTGACCCAATTGTTGTTGATTCTTCACCAAAAATTGAAAATGATATATCTTTTTGTTTAAAGCCTGAAATGTGGCAAAACGTTGAAAAGTTCCAGGGGGCCGAATACTTTCGCAAGACACTAACTACTTGTATTACAGTTAAAACCAGATGGGCAGAACTCGCTGGATGGATGAAACCTGGCAGCTCGATTATTGTCATAAAAGAGGATGGCTGAAGAAGAGGATAAAAATCATGGGGCACTGCACAGTTAAGTCTATAAATTAGACCTGACACTTTTATTGACATGTAATACTGACACACAGTAATTCAACAGCTAACAGAAGGGATTAGCTATGAATCTTGCTACCCTGCACGGCGATGTAGACTGTGATAAATATACAACTGCCTGTAATACTAATGGCACAGTACCAACAGAATGGATTAGCTATGAATGTGGGTGCATTAGAACGTAATTCACATGGCGATACCCTCTCCATCAGGGCTGGCTCCAGGTTCACATGGGCCCTTGGGTGATAAAGTCTCAGTGGGCCCCCTTACACAGTGATAAATCTCTGAGTGCAGATAATATAGTAGATGTCCCCTGCAGTCCTATGTAACAGCACAGATTACACAGTGATGGCTATCTGAGTACAGAAAATGTAGTAGTGTTACCTGCAGTACTACGGTATGTAAAACCACAGATAACACTAGTGCTGATAAGGTGGTAGTGTTAGCTGCAGTCCTAATGAAAACCACAGATAACACTAGTGCTGATAATGTAGTACTGTTACCTGCAGTCCTATGTAAAACCACAGATAACACTAGTGCTGATAATGTGGTAGTGTTACCTACGTCAGGGAAAGACACACACAGAGACACACACACAGGGATATGGACACACAAACAGGGACACACACAGCTAGGCCTCACCAAACTCCAGCCTGGCTCCTCTCTGTACAGGAACACAGCTCTCTGATCCTCAACCTCCTCCCCCACTGGTCACATGGGCAGATGACATCAGGAAGGTCCTTTAGCCCAGTAGGAAACACCATCTACGCTGTTCTGGGGCCACCTACCCCAGCAGTGCACTCTGTAAAAATTATCTGCCTTGCTGAGGTGAGCTGACCTAGAATCCAGAACAGCCACTTTGCAGGATTAAGTAGCCACAGTGGCCCCCTTCCCCAGGATGCCAGGTGCTGAGGCCAAGCTCTGCTCACCCTGCACTCTCCTTGAACTGTCCCTACAGTTTAAGTTCCAAGCCTTCACACTACGATTGGGCTATCAAGTGGGATGCATATGATTAGGCAGAGTGGTCTGGGTATACCAGATTTATCGCCATTCGGAACAAATTGGAATTCTTGAAGAACTTGAAGAAGAACCGTCCAAATCAAATTTTTCCAAATTTTGCTCATTTCTAGTAATGATCACAGAAGCCACACCTGGGATCACCTCAGTCTAGGGGAAATAGTCGAAGGGTGTGGATTGGCAGGTCCCTCTACCAAACCAGTCCCAAAAAAACAACCCAGAGCAGAATCTAATCCAAACTGTCTCAGCAAACTAGACTTTTTGCTGAAATCCCTGCACCTTTCTGAATTTCATTTATCTCACCCAGTTGAGGATTCTGGGTGAAAAATACACCCTTTCAAGGACTTTACTATACCCCTTACCAAAATATTTTAATAGGTTTTCTTTAAAGCTGACTAACCTGTCATGGGATTTCACATTCACTTGTGTGCAATAATGATAAGAGATTTGTCATCACTGAAGATCCAGAATTTACAAAAACATCTGTACAGGATATTATTTCATTGAATTTTCACATGAGAATATATTATAATAAAACATGAATAATTTTTTATTTTTTTGTTAAAGAGACATTGTATCAGTCATTACTACAATATAATGGAGCTATGGTTCTAAGCTGCGTCAAGGCCAAGTGACCGATGAACGTACGTACAGTATCGTCACTGGCCTAGGGAAAGGTGCGAGAAGGCAGCAAATGACTTCTCAAACAGCTTATCGCCGGGGGTCCCGGGTGTCGGATCCCCACCAATCAGATACTGATGAACTATCCACAGGATAAATCATCAGTATTAACATCTCGGAAAACCCCTTTAAGATTGTACAACTATCAGTGATTGACAGCTATCTCTGTATAAACTCACACAGAATGCTATCAATCACTGATAAGACATCTCTCCTGTATACAACTAAACTTAAAAAACATTTAACCCCTTAAAGGACATCTGTCAGCAGATTTGTATCTATGAAACTGGCTGACCTGTAGCATGTACTCTTATCAGCTGTTTATATGAGCCTGCATTGCTGAGAAAGATTAAGTTTTAACCTGTTACCGCACTATGACGTGCCTGCACATCATGGGCTGCCCTGCCTTAAGGCACTGAGATGTGCAGGCATGTCATGGCTTCTAACTGTCACCCTGCCAAAGTGCAGGGTGACAGGATCGCAGCCTGACAGCTTAGGCTCTCAGCAACACTCTGGGGGACCAATCAAAGCCCTCCCTCACGATTGCTGTGATTGGTCAGTCTGCAGAGACTGACCAATCGCAGAGTGCAGCAGCGCAGCTCCAATGTCCTTGAGGACATTGGGGCTGTGCTGCTGTTTTAATTTTACAGGATGGCCGAGCGGACCCTCCAACCCACCCACCCACAGCAGCGTCGTCCGGTAAGTACTAAAGGCCCCCCTCCCCTTCAATAACCCCCCCCCCCCATTTTCAGGATGGCCGAGCGGTATTAGATTGTCAGCTGTAACATACAGCTGACAATCTGATGTATCAGCCGACATCGCTGCTGGCAGCGATGTCGGCCGTTTAACCCCTTCAATGCCGCGGTCCATAGGGACCATGGCATGGAAGGGGTTAACAGGGAGGAAGCTCCCTCCCCCATCGGGCGCTGCGGTGCGCTGGTAGCGCACCGATGGTGTGGCCAAGAGAGAGGGAGGGAGCTTCCTCCCCCTCCCATCGGGAAGCTGCTCTGCTGTGGCAGCGTCCCGATGGTTACCATGGCAACCGGACGCCATACGGCTTGCCATGGTATATGAAGCCTTACCAGGCTCCTGCTAAAGTGTAAAGTAAAAATACACTGTAGTACACTATATAGTGTACTGCAGTGTATTATATAGACATCAGATCCACTGGATCTTCAAGAACCAAGTGGGTCTGAGTCAAAAAAGTGTAAAAAAAAAAAAAAAAAAGTGTAAAAAAAAATGAAAAACGTAAAAAAAAATATTTTTTTCCCATATACGCACATTTATAATTGAGTAAAAATAAATAAAATAAAATAATAAAATACCCTAAACATGTTAGGTACTTACTCTACAAAAATCTCACATGACCTAACTCCATTTTTTGTCACCTTACATCACAAAAAGCGTAATACCAAGAAATCAAAAAGGCGTATTTCCCCCAAAATAGTACCAATCTAACCGTCATCTCATCCCGCAAAAAATTAGCCCCTACCTGAGACAAGCGCCCAAAAAATAAAAACACTACAGCTCTCACACTATGGAGACACTAAAACATGATTTTTTTTTTGTTTCAAAAATTATATTATAGAGTAAACCTTAAATAAATAAAAAAAATTATGCATGTTAGGTATCGCCACGTCCGTATCAACCTGCTCTACAAAAATCTCACCTGACATAACCCCTCAGATGAACACAGAAAAAAAAACTATGTCAAAAAAGCCATTTTTTGTCACCTTACATCACAAAAAGCGTAATACCAAGTGATCAAAAAGGCGTATGCCCCCCAATCTAGTACCAACCTAACCGTTATCTCATCCCACAAAAAAGTAGCCCCTACCTGAGACAATCGCCCAAAAAATATAAAAACTACAGCTCTCACTAAAACATGATTTTTTTTTGTTTCAAAAATGATATTATTGTGAAAAACTTAAATAAAAAAGTATATATGTTATGTATCGGCAAGTTCATAACAACCGGCTCTACAAAAATCTCACATGACCTAACCCCTCACGTGAACGCAGTAAATATGAATAAATAAAAGCTGTGCCAAAATTACCAATTTTTGGGTCACCTTGCCCCAAAAAGTGTAATAATGGATAATCAAAAAATCATATGTATCCAAAAATGGTACCAATAAAAATTTCAACTCTTCCTGCAAAAAATGAGCCCCTACACAAAACGATCGGAAGAAAAATTAAAAAGATATGTCGTTCAGAAAATGGAGACACAAAAACATATTTTTTCTCGAAAAAGCTTTAGTATATAAAACTGAAACAAAGAAAGTAGACATATTTGATATAATCGCATCCGTATAAAAATACCACATGATCTAACCTGTCTGATTAACATGATAAAAAACAAAGAATAAATACAGTGCCAAAACATCCATTCTTCGGTTACCTTGCCTCCCCCAAAAAATAATATAGAGCGATTAAAAATCATATGTACCCCAAAATAGTACCAATAAAACTGTCATCTTATCCCGTAGTTTCCAAAATGGGGTCACTTTTTGATTGTTTGTACTATAGGGTGCATCTGAGGGGCTTCAAAATCTGCCTTCCAAAAACTATACAGCGCTCCTTTCTTTCTGCGCCCTGCCGTGTGCCCATACAGCAGTTTACCACCACATGTGGGGTGTTTCTGTAAACTGCAGAATCAGGGTAATAAATATTTGAGTTTTGTTTGGCAGTTAACATTAGATGTGTTAAAGAAAAAATGGACTAAAATGCAAAATCTGCCAAAAAAGTGAAATTTAGAAATTTCATCTCCATTTTCCTTTAATTCTTGTGGAGTACCTAAAGGGTTAACAAAGTTTATAAAATCAGTGTTAAGTAACTTGAGGGGTGTAGTTTCCAAAATGGGATCATTTATGGGGGAGGGTTCTACTATGTAAGCCCCACAAAGTGACTTCAGACCTGAACTGGTCCTTAAAAAGTGGGTTTTGGAAATTTTCTTAAAAATTTTAAGAATTGCCTCTAAAATTCGAAGCCTTCTAATGTCCCAAAAAAATAAAATGACATTTACAAAATGATGCAAACATAAAGTAGACATATGGGGGATGTTAAATAACAAATATTTTATGAGATATCACTTTCAATTTTAAAAGCAGGGAAATTAAAATTTAGAAAATTGTGAATTTTTCAAAATTTTTGGTAAAGTTGGGATTTTTTCATAAATAAAGGTGACATATATTGACTCAAATTTATGACTGTCGTGAAGTACAATGTGTCACTAGAAAACAATCTCAGAATGGCTTGGATAAGTGTTCCAAAGTTATTACCACATAGAGTGACACATGTCAGATTTTCAAAAATAAGCCTGGTCACGAAGGTGCAAAATGGCCCGTCATTAAGGGGTTAATATTGACAGGGCTAGAAAGTGTAAAGTCCGTCGGACCTTGTCAATCAAAGTGCAGAGAGCTGAGCCTCTATGAGTAATGGTAACACTCACATTGCTCCAAGAGGCTCATTTGCATTTATGAAAAAAATAATTTTTCTCAGCAATGTCGGCACATATGAACATGGGACCAGCACAGATGCATTCAACTGCCAAGCGCATGCAACAGGTCACCCAGTTCCATAGATACAAATCTGCTGAGAGATGCCCTTTAATTAATAGGCCTGAAATGATCCTAAAAAGCAGCAAAATGGGGTATGGCAAAATTAAAACATAACTTAACTAGAAAATTAAAATAGATGGCACAAAATGGCATTTTAACAGGATAGTAAACATAAATGCTATAATAAATGCCAGCAGTGTAGAAGAGATCAATTGAATCTTACCCATCCTGTAGTGCTGACATTTGAATATAGTGAATGCTCGAGGTTCTAGGTTAAATGGCGATCAACTCCACAATATGGTCATGTAATGTAATGCCCTAAGTGGTTGATAGGGGAAGGTTCTAGATACACCCTGATTAATAAACACAAAGCACCCATCCCGATAGGAGCGACCCCATCTGGAACCTGACCCAAGAACGGCCAAGTCCCCGAATTGTCGCTAATTAAACCACTCCCAGCATGCAATGTTTCATCCCATTTGTTGAGAATCATCAGGGGAAAAAAGGTGTCTAGCCTACAAATACTCAGAAGACAGGGACAATGGACCTCTCATTTAGATGTACAGACTGAAAACTGACTGAAACCCTCGCCAAAAAAATACGGGGTTCTTTAATAAGCCTGAACCTTGCCCAGTGGGCAAGACTAGTCAGGAGAAGAACAAGACTGCAGGGCATGATCCACCTCTCACCTAAGTAACCAAAAGCCAGTGGGCAGGGCTGGTGATGGGGCGAAATAATATTATTACTTTCTCACTGATGAAGATGATAATAGTAGTTGCAGACTACTATTATCACCATCATCGGTGAGAGGGCTAGTCCCCTTTGTTCATGCCACAGTATAGATCACAGCATGATCAAAGGGCTAGCATCTAGGACAGGGGTGCACAACCTGCGGCCCGGGGGCCACATGCGGCCCTCGATACCATTCTATGCAGCCCCCAACCATATGGTGACAGACATGTATGTCTATGTATTGTGGCTGCTCACATATATTTTTCATGTATTCTCCCATTAGATGGGAGTCCAGGAGGTGTAACTAGTAGAGTTGATTGAATCCTAAAATATTCGGGGATTCGGAATTCGGACCGAATTTTCTGCGGGATTCGTGGGTTCGAGCCGAATTACGAATCCCATTAAAGTCTATAGGAGACCCGAATATTTTTGCAGGGGCCAAAGGTTCTGCACAGTCAAGTTTGCCCCAACATGTGAAAACCTCAGAAAATGATGGAAACACCTTGGAAATGGATAGGAAACACCAGGGGCAGCATGTAGGGATGCCTCTGAGGCTCCCTAATTGCACCATTTTATCTAAATCTGGCCAATAGTCTGGTGATGACCCCAAGGCAATTTTCAGGGACACGGTAATGGTGACCCACTTAAAAATGCTGCCTGACAACCTGGCGGTGAACCCCTGATTGTCTGTCTTTCAATAAGATTGCAGTGTAAAGCATGGTGGTGAGCCTCAGTATGACTTTTTGGATGGAGATTGCATGTGGTCACGTACTCCCTGGAACCCCATAATCACCCCTTCTCTGATGTGCTACCCCAGAACATTCTCTGCCCCAATTCGCAAGACCTTTTGCAGTCTCAGTGTGCTGACAGTGGGGATTTACCAGTGTTGTCTGAGGAGGTGGTGGCAATGGCGAGACACAGGTGTCGGGGGGTGAGGTAGTTGAAAGTGAAGCAAGTTACAGTGGGGACTCCTTGGGGGGACAGATAGTGGGACAGATTCAACTTGGGTGGATCAGGCACAGGAACAGATCAATTATTTTTTTTTGTGTTTATTTAACTTTTATTTAGCACAAATAACCACAGAGATATTTATTCATTCTCTTCGCTGCGCAGTCTGGTGTTGGGGTTCGTCACTTTGATGGCGAGCTGTGCCGCTCTCTCCACAATGGTCTTTTGGTTCTTTGAGGAGACGTGGTGGGCGATTTCTGCACAGAAGGACTTGTTGCTCATCGACAGAACCCTGTCGATGAGCAACCTTGACATTGTGGACCAGGAATTTGCGGAACCCTGTGGGCAGCATGTGTTTGGTCTTCTTGTTGCTACCGTACCCAATGTTGGGCATCAGGATCTGCCCCTTGAACCTCCTGCGGGCTCTGTTGTCAATACCTCTGGGTTTACGCCAGTTACGCTTAATCTTTACATAACGGTCTGATTGGTGGCGGATGAACTTCTTCGTCTGCTTCTTGACGATCCTGGGCTTAATGAGGGGCCGGAGAGCCGCCATGATACCGGTTCGGAGCGCCCGCCTTCTCCGCAGACAGCCCGAGGAAGAGAGCGGAACAGATCAATTTTAAGTGTGAGGCAACATCAGCACCACAACTGCTTAGGAGAGGCAGTGGGCATTGTGTTTAGAAAGGCTGATGGGCTTCCATCAGCACTGTGTGTATAGAACCCCATGGCCTTTCATAAAAAATTTGGTTACAAAGCTGCATGACTCCTGAAAAATTGTTTTTAGAAAGCCGGATGACTTTCCTGAAAAATTGTTAGTAGGAAGCCGGATGACTTTCCTGAAAAATTGTTGCATATGCAACTCAGATGAAGAGGAGGAGGAGGAAAGCAAGCAATTTAGGAGGTAGCCTGAGGTGGGGATGAGAACTGGGGGGATATCCGTGACCTGTTCATCTTGATGAACGTGAGGATGTCGGCGTTGTCGGTGGACAGGCGCGTCCGTTTGTCCGTAATGATACCCCCGGCGGCACTAAAAACCCTTTCAGACAGTACACTTGCAGCAGGGCAGGCAAGCACCTCAAGAGCGTACTGCGCAAGTTCTGGCCACCTGTCCAGCTTGGCCAGCCAGTAATTATATGGCGTGGAGTTATCTGTCAGGACGTTGGTCTGGTCCGCGACATACTCCCTCACCATCTTGCGGTACTGTTCCGCCCTGCTCTGCCTGCCCTGTGGCTGTGTCATACTGTCTTGCTGTGGTTTAAAGACCTGGCAAAAGCATGGAATAGTGTACCCCTGCCCTTGGCGCCTACACTGACTTTCCCCCTCCTCTCCTCTCCAACTTCAGCCACTGCAGTCCGCCCCCTGTTGCTCGACTGGTCTGGAAAGATCTGTAGCAGTTTCTGAACCAGGGCCTTGTGGTAGAAAGTGACTCGGGTGCTCCTTTCCTCCACGGGTATAAGTTGGGCAAAGTTGTCCTTGTAGTGTGGGTTAAGGAGGGTGTACACCCAATAGTCATTGGTGGACAGTATCCTCTTGACCCGGGGATCACGACAAAGACAGCCAAGCATAAAGTCTGCCATGCGCCCTACTGTGCCAACACGCAAGCCTTCAGTCTCCTAACTTAGCGGACTCTCCATCTCCTACTCCCCCCCTTCCTCCGACCCCAATTCATCCTCCTCAGCCCATACCCGCTCAACAGGTAGCATGGAATCACCCCCTGATGCATGGTGGCCAAGAGTTTCTTCCTCCTCCTCAGCCTCCTCCTCCTCAGTTTCGCGCTGCGAAACTGACAACAGTGTGCTCTCAATGTCACTGTCTTCCCCCACCTCCTGTGACACTGCTGAATCCTCAGATCTTAGGTTCCTCAAGGAGTTCTGGATGAGGCACAACAGAGGGATGGTGACACTGATGATGTGTGCATCACCACTGACCATCTCTGTTGCCTCCTCAAAGGGACCTAAGACCTGGCAGATGCCAGCCATCCACGTCCACTCCTCAGCATAGACATGAGGAAGCTGACTGGCCTGACTACCACCTCGGGGGATCAGCTGGCAGTCTCCAACTGCCCTGCGTTGCTGGTACACCCTGGCTAGCATGTGTAACGTCGAATTCCAACGCGTGGGAACGTCACACAGCAGCCGGTGAACAGGGAGTTGTAGCCGCCCTTGCACAGTCCTGAGGGTCGCAGCATCTGTGGTGGACTTGCGAAAATGGGCCCATATGCGCCCCACCTTGGTGAGCAACTCACTCAACTGGGGGTAGGTCTTGAGGAACCGCTGGACCACCAAGTTGAGCACGTGGGCCATGCATGGCACGTGAGTCAGCCCACCAAGATGCAGAGCCGCCACCAGGTTTACCCCATTATTGCAGACCACCATTCCTGGCTGAAGGTTCAGCGGCGCCAGCCACACATTGGTCTGCCCCCTGATGCCCTGTAAGAGCTCTTCAGCCATGTGCCTCTTATCCCCCAGGCTCAGCAGTTTCAGGACTGCCTGCTGCCGCTTCCCTACCACAGTGCTGAAACTGCTGGCCATCGAGGAAATGAGACTTGACGATTGGGGCATCACTTCCACTTTGGAGGAGGAGGTGGAGGTGGAGGCATAATGTGCCGGAGACACACAGACGGAACAATGTCCCGCAATTCGTGGTGTGGGTAGCACATGTGCAGTCCCATGATCGGTCTCTAACCCAGCCTCCACCAGATTGACCCAATGTGCCATGAGGGAGATGTAATGTCCCTGGCCACCGGTACTTGTCCACGTATCTGTGGTCATGTAAACTTTACCACAAACCGCGTTTTTGAGAGCGTGGGCGATGTTCTCAGACACATGCCGGTGCAGGGCGGGGACGGCACATCGGGCAAAATAGTGTTGGCTGGGGACAGAGTAACGGGGGGCTGCCGCCTTCATAAGGTTGCGGAAGGATTCTGTCTCCACAAGAGACAGCAACATTTCCAAACTAATCAGCTTGGCGATGTGCACATTTAGAGCTTGCGCATGGGGGTGGGTGGCTGCGTACTTGCGCTTGCGTTCAAATGTCTGCGGTAGAGACAGTTGAACGCCGCACTGGGACACATGAGTGGAGGAGAGGGAGGGAGATGGAGCTGGAGGGGTCCTTTCGGGGCTGGAGGCTGCAACGTCCTGGCTTGGACGAGACACAGTTGCTGGACTAACTGTGTCAACGTCACCAGCTGACAGAAGTGCAAACCATTTGGTGGGGTGTTTTCTCTCCAAATGTTTGCGCAGGCTACTAGTGGTCAGGTTGTTGCGTTTTGAACCCCTGCTCATTGACGTGTGGCACAGCTTGCACACCGCCAAACGAGGATCGGCCTCATCATCCTTAAAGTACTCCCAAACTAAGGAGTGGCGCATAGTACGGGCTGGAGCGTGACCTCTAGGAGCACTTGGGGAAGTAGTGACTCAGCCCTGGCTTCTCCCTCGTCGCAGCCCTCTGGCTCTCTCAACAGCTTGTGGTGCTGATGTCGTCTCACAGTCTGAACCACTGCCTCCAGTTGCCTCATCCACCCAAGTAGGATCTGTCCCCTCATCATCCCCCAGGTCTTCCTCAGACTCCACAGTGACGTCCCTGACAACTACCTCCGACAACAGTGTCTCGTCGTCATCTTCCACCAGCTCCTCAGACACCACTGCTAACTCCCCACTCTCATAACCCGGAGACAGCAAAAGGTCCTGAGAATCAGGGCACAGCAGCTCGTCCACTGGCACATCAGGGAAGTGGTGGCTGAAGAGTTCCATGGATAAATTTTGTCCGTGGGACATACCCCTAGAGGGTTCTGGCTGGGGAGAAGGAGGGCGAGTTGGAGGACAGACACCCTGGCTCAGAGAAGTCGACTGGCTGGATGAGGGGGCAGACGAAACGTGGCTGGACGTGCTCTCTGCAATCCACTGAACCACCTCCTGTTGTTGTTTGGGGTCTGTCAGAGTTGTAGGACGCTGCCCTACCAACTTCTGGAGTTGACCAGGCACCCTGACCTTACGTGTTTCCACTGTACCCACAGCAGCCGGCACTGTGTCACCACGCACACCACGGTCATCACCGCTGACCACAGCACCACCACGATTCCCACCTCTCCCTCCACGACCACCTCTTCCACCTCTCCCAGCTCTTCCCCCTCCCCCCCTGACCCTGGGGTTCTCCATGTGCACAGTAGCAGTATTATATTATTATAATTGTAAAGATTCAATACGGTATTTACAGACTGTGAGGTATATAGCAGGCTGAGGAAATTTTTTTCCCAACTCACTGCACCGTGTATTACAGATCAGTGAAATTGAACGGACAATATAGATACGCAGGTAAAATTATTTTTCACACCTATCCCAAAAAAAAAATGTACGCAGTTTGCGCAAATAAAACTGGAATCTACAGATCAATACGGTATCTATAGCCTGTGAGGTATATAGCAGGCTGATGACATTTTTTTCCCAAGTCACTGCACCGTGTATTACAGATCAGTGAAATTCAACGGACAATATAGATACGCAGGTAATATTATTTTTCACACCTATCCCAAAAAAAAAAAATTTACGCAGTTTGCGCAAATAAAACTGGAATCTACAGATCAATACGGTATCTATAGACTGTGAGGTATATAGCAGGCTGATGAAATTTTTTCCCCAACTCACTGCACCGTGTATAACAGAGCAGTAAAATTCAACTGACAATATAGATAGATATGCAGGTAAAATTATTTTCAGACCTATCCAAAAACAAATGTACGCAGTTTGCGCAAATAAAACTAGAATCTACAGATCAATACGGTATCTATAGACTGTGAGGTATATAGCAGGCTGATGAAATGTATACCCTAGTCACTGCACAGTCATGCACAGGAATATATCTGTTTACAGATGTATAGTTTGAGCTATGTGGCTGGACAAGGTGTACCAGGCACAGCTCTGCACAGAATACAGGCTTACAGCATATACTGAATTTTTCTCACAGAATCAATTAGTTTTTAAAAGACTGTTGGGGCTTCCTATCCTGCACAGAATACAGGCTTACAGCATATACTGTATAGTTTTCTTCACAGAATCAATTAGTCTTTAAAAAGAATGTTGGGGCTTCCTATCCTACACAGAATACAGGCTTACAGTATATACTGTATACTGTTCTTCAGAGTATAGTCTTTAAAAAGACTATTGGGGCTTCCTAACCTAACTCCTAACTGCTTGCTGCACACACTACACTAGCTAACACTGTCTGTCTCTTCTCCTTCCCAAAGCACAGTGAGGCTGATGCTGTAGGTCCCTACCTTATATAAATTTAGGTCACATGTCACTGCCAGCCAATCACTGCTGGGGAGGTATAGGGGCTGTTACATCACAGCAGGCATTCCCACAGGCTTCACTTTGATGCTGATTGGCTGAAAAAAACGGGCATTTCAAACTTGCAGTGACGCATGAATAATCACGAGTCCGCGCTGCCTCGGGATGCCAAGCCGAGCCGAAGCGGGCAATATTCGTGCGAATCACGAATATTGCCGCTTCGATTCGCTCATCACTAGTAACTAGTCATTTATGATATATACAGTATGTTCAATATGTCATAAATGTTTTCTCATAACACATTGTACTTCATGTCAGTGGTAAAATATAGAGTCAATATTTGTCATCTTTATTTATAAAAAAAATATTTACAGAAAAATTAGCAGTTTTCAAAATTTGAATGTCTCTGACAGATAGTGTTATACTTTATAAACTAGTTATTTTGATGGAATGGTCTACAGGCGCCATGCTACTATTGATCAGCCTCTGGAGAACATAACAGCCATTTTCTGACAACCTTGCACTTTATTTTCTCTGAATAAAGCTTTATCACTGGTTCTATTTTGGGGTACATACGACTTTTTGATCGCTTTTTATTTAGCTTTTTTGGGAAGCAGAATAAAGAAAAGGCTGCAACGCTGCCATTGCATTTTGAGTTTTGTTATTGCAGTAAACCACAATATGTCATTTTTATTCTGCTGGTCAGTACGATTACAGAGATACTAATTTTATATAGTTTATTTTACGTTTATCCACTTTTACATAAAGTATTTTTGAAAAAAAAATCCAGTTTTCTGAAAGCCATTTTTTAAAATCTTCATGCCTGTTTGTGTTTAATTATTTGAGGTTTTCATTGGTACCAATTTCGGGTTCATAGTACTTTTTGATTGCTCATTATTTGTCACTAACCTTGCTGGCTGGATGTAGCTTCGTCTTGCCAGCTTCCGAAGTACTAAAAAGTACTAGCGTGCGGAATCTAACAAGCCCCCGGGTTTTCACCAGAGCCCACTGCAAGGCAGGTTGGATTTGTGCGGTCGGAGACTTGCAGGTCGCGTTGCCGTATGGAAGCAGTGGCATCAGCAGAGGACCGGATCACCAGCAGGCTGGCAGAGACGAGGAGCGAACTGAAATCTGGATAAACAGGAACCAAACAGGAGACGACTGAAGAACTGGAGTACACTGGGGAAAAGACCTGATACTCTGGAGTTGGTCAGGTGCACAGAGCTGCCTTAAATAGGCCTCTGGATGAGGATCAGGTGCTGGACTGATGACAGTTAGATAGAAGATATAGGAGCTGCAGTACCGGCTGCCAGGCCCTAGAGGGAACGAGAGCACCAGCTACTGCAGAGTCTGCCGAAAGCGGCTGCTGGAATCACCACAGCGTACGCTTGTATAGAGGATTCGCCAGCGACCGCCGAGGGGGGCGGCCTCGTCGACGGGGTGAGATGTGACAGTACCCCCCCTTTTAAGGGTGGACTCCGGACACCCCATTTTGAGCGCCTATGGAAACTTTCTGTAGAACCTCTTCATAAGCTGAGGGGCGCGAAGATCATCCTTCCTCACCCAGGAGCACTCTTCGGGATCATAACCCTTCCCGTTAACAAGGAAGTAGGGAACCCCCTTCGGTGTTTTAAAATCAAAGATTTCATCGACTTCATACTCTTCCTGCTGTTCCACCGTGACAGTTTTGGGAGGTGCTTTGTAGGCCGAGAACCTATTGAGGACCACAGGTTTCAGGAGTGATGCATGGAAGACATTGGAAATGCGAAGAGAAGGAGATAGAGCCAGCCGATAGGCTACGGGATTGATGACTTGGGTGATGGTGTAAGGACTGATGAATCGAGGGGCAAACTTCATCCTGGGTACCCGAAGATGGATGAAGCGAGTAGAAAGCCAGACTTTGTCTCCTGGAGCCCATCAAGGAACTGCATATCTCTTCTTGTCTGCTTGAACCTTGTACAGAGCTAAAGCTTTTATTAAATTAGTCCGTACTTTGGACCAGATGGCAGAAAACTTCTGGACCTCAGAATTAGCTGCAGGGACATCGGAGGATGGCAGAGTCGGAAGGAGGGGCAAACGGGGGTGTTTACCGAAGTTGATGAAGAATGGAGATTTCTGGGTGAACTTGTGAAATAAATTGTTGTGGGCGAACTCAGCCCAGGGTAGCAGTTCCACCTAGTTGTCCTGAGTAGGGGAAATATACAGTCTGAGAAACTTTTCCAGATCCTGGTTCACCCTTTCGGTTTGCCCATTAGACTGCGGGTGGTGGGCGGTGGAAAAGTTCAACTTGACGTTGATAAGTTTACACAGAGCTTGCTAAAATCGTGACATAAATTGGGTTCCTCTATCGGACACGATTTCGAGAGGACAACCATGCAGACGGAAGATGTCTCGGATAAAGATAAAAGCGAGAACTGCTGCCGAGGGTAGACCTGTCAACGGTGTAAAATGAGCCATCTTTGAAAATCGATCGACCATGACCCAGATGGTATTGTACCCCCTAGAAGGTGGAAGGACAGTGATGAAGTCCATGGAGATATGAGTCCATGGACTCTCTGGAATGGGAAGGGTGTAGAAGGTCAATGGGACATCCAGGAACCCCTTTGTGCTGGGCGCACAAGTGGCAGGCCACCACAAATTCTCGTACATCTTGGGGAAGTGAAGGCCACCAATAGTTTCTTGACAGTAGATCACGGGTCTTCTTGAACCCAGCATGTCCTGAGAATAGGGAGCCATGAGCCCATGCCAATAGTTTATGGTGAGACTCCAATGGAACAAAAGTCTTTCCCGGAGGGGTGGTTTCAGGAGTGAGGGCTGAGAGTAGTATTTGCTTGGGGTCTATTATGTGTTCAGAACCCACACCTGGTTCCTTGTCCGCAGCATCGGATGATCTGGAGAGAGCGTCTGCTTTAACATTCTTGGTGCCAGGATGGTAAGTGACTAATAAATCGAACCGGGAGAAGAACAGGGACTACCGAGCTTGATGTGGGTTCAGCCGACGGGCAGAATGAAGGTAGAGGAGATTCTTGTGGTCAGTGTATACCGTATTGGGATGCAGGGTTCCTTCCAAAAGGTGTCTCCACTCATCCAATGCCAACTTAATGGCGAGAAGCTCCTTGTCCCCGATTCTTTTCAGAAGCTGAAATCTTCTTGGAGAAGAATCCACAAGGGTGAATTTTCCTATTGGGTAATCGTTGAGAGAAAACCGCCCCAACAGCGAATGAGGAAGCATCCACCTCCAGGAAGAAGGGCAAGGAGGTATTTGGTTGGCTGAGGATTGGGGAAGACAGGAACCTGTCCTTGAGTAGTTGAAAGGCTTGGTTGGCCTCTGGGGACCACTGACGAGGATCGGCTGTTTTGTGTGTTAATGCTGTGATGGGAGCAATAATGGAGGAGAAATCTTTGATGAACCGCCGATAGTATTTGGCGAAGACCATAAATCTCTGAACTGCCTTCAGTCCCGTGGGCTGTGGCCAGTTCAACACAGCTTGAACTTTATCCGGATCAATCTTCAGGCCGGTACCAGACAAGATGTATCCCAAGAAAGGAACAAATGACTGCTCGAAGAGGCACTTCTCTAGTTTGCAGTAGAGTTGGTGGACACTCAGGCGTTCTGAGACTTGACGAACATGGCCACGATGATCTGAGAGGGAGCAAGAGAAGATCAGGATATCATCCAGGTATATCACCACGAAGGAGTACAGCATGTCCCTGAAGATCTCCTTGATAAAGTTCTGGAACACTGCAGGGTCATTGCAGAGGCCAAAGGGCATCACCAGGTACTCGTAGTGGCCATCCCGAGTATTGAATGCCATCTTCCATTCATCCCCGGGCTTAATACGGATCAGATTATATGCACCACGCAGATCCAACTTAGTAAATACGGTAGCACCCCGAATTCTGTTGAATAACTCGGAAATCAGTGGCAACGGGTACTTGTTTTTGACGGTGATGTCATTCAGACCCCGATAATCTATGCAAGGACGGAGACCCCCTTCCTTCTTCTCCACAAAGAAGAATCAAGCCCAACTAGGGGGGACGAAGGTCTGATGAACTCCCGAGCAAGATTGTCCTTGATATATTCGGACATAGCCTGCATTTCAGGTAAGTATGGCCCCGAGGGGGAGTTTTGTCAATAGCACAGTCCCAGGGACGATGAGGTGGGAGTTTCTCTGCTTCTGACTTGCTGAAGACATCAGAATATGCAGAATACTGCCGGGGAACAACTCCTTCAGTACTGGAACAACAGAGAGTGATGGTTCCAGGAGGAGACACGTTCTGTAAGCAGGACGTCTGACAGTCACGACCCCACGACATTAATTCTCCAGATTTCCAATTGAGGTTGGGGGAGTGCTTCTGTAGCCATGGTAAACCCAGAATGAGTGGACTGATGGCCTTGGGAACCACTAAAAATTCTATTTCCTCTTGATGTAGAGCTCCCACTCGCATGACAAGGGTTTTGGTGCGGGACAGAACGGACCCATTTGGCACCCGATTACCATCGATGCCCACCAAGGACATGGGACAGGAAAGTGGAACCCGTGGAATTTCCTATTCGGATGCAAGGGATAAGAAAATGAAGTTTCCAGCTAGTACGGAATCCAGGAAGGCAGGTATAGACAATATCCCTTTGGGAGTAAGAAGGGACACGGTGATGGAAAACAGAGGAATTTCTTTCTTCTTTGCAGGAGAGAGACACATGGGACCTTGGACAACCTCTTCTGACTTGCCTAGGTTCTGGCGTTTCCCGGCTTATTGGGACAAGTCCCCACTTGATGACCGGGTCCAGCACAATAGAGACATAAACGATTCTTCATACGGTTTTCTCTTTCCTCCCGAGAAATCCTAGCACACCCGAGTTGCATGGGTTCCTCCTTAGGGACTGCTGGAACCTGAAACTTGGGAGCGAGCCTGGTATTAAACCGTTTGGACCCTCTTCCCTCCGCTGCACGTTCTCTAAACCTAATAGCCACCTTATTACATAGGGATATTAGGTCATCCAATGTCGGGGGCAATTCCCAAGAGCAAAGTTCATCTTTAATGGGATCGGACAGCCCATCCCAGAATACGGCCACGAGAGCCTCCTCGTTCCACTTTAGTTCTGATTAGGGATGAGCGAACCGAACCGTAACGAACCAGATTCGTTACGAACTTTACCGAACGTTCGGTTCGTCCCCGAACCGAACTTTCGTAAAGTTCGTATGAATCAGGTTCGTAAATAAATAAAGTTTACTTTTTCCACAGAATAGACCAGGATACAAGGGATTATTTATTACTCCTACAATCCCTTGTATCCTGGTGTGACCCTCGTGTCAAACCACCCTTTTGGGAGGAGAATGGCCGAGATGGGTTATTATTTTCGTTCGTCCGAACGTTCGTACCGTTCGAACCAGATTCGTTTAAGAACTTTTAAGACGAATCTGGTTAAAATAAAAACGAATATTACGCTAAAGATTTGTACGCTAATGCGTACGTATTCCGTCAAGTAGCGTACTTTTAACAACGCTACACTGTATGTTCGTCACTGGAGTAGGAATGTTCGCAGACGCAGTGTATTTGTACGCTAATGCGTACATATTCAGTTAAGTAGCGTACCTTTGACAACGCTACACTGTATGTTCGTTATTATGAATGTTCGCATTAGCGTACGCATTAGTTTAAATTCTTAAATATGCGTATATTTTGCGTCGCCGTTGTACAAGTCACTTTAATTTTTTCTACTTTTTTCATTTAATAGCAACTGCAAGTAAACGAAACTATACCCTACCAGACTACCATTATTGTTGCAGCAATTATTCAGCCGTTATAGCAAGTTTCGTTTTAGGTTCGGTTCGTATGAATCCGAACTTCAAGAAAATTCGCCGAACCGAACCGAACCGAACTTTTCAAAAGTTCGCTCATCCCTAGTTCTGATGCCAAGGTTCGGAACTGGACTACATACTGAGCCATGGTTAGGGATTCCTGGTGAAGGTGTAGTAGGGATGCAGCTGCAGATGAGACCCTACTGGGTTCGTCAAAGATTTTCCAGAAGGTCTCCAGGAACGTCGGACAGTTGTAAAGAATTGGAGCATTCTGTTGCCAGAATGCCTGCCCGGTAAACAGTGAGCTGATGAAAGCTACCTTGGCTTTTTCGGAAGAAAAGTTCCCAGGAAGAAGCTCAAAATGGATTGAGCACTGATTCAGGAACTTGTGGCAATTCTTAGGGTCTCCATCGTATTTGGAGGGAAACAGAACCCGGAGGAGATGCGGCGTAGCCATCACGGACGAAGGAGGTGCCGGGGTAGCGACCACCGGCGATGGCTGCAACGAGTCTAAACGTGTGGAGAAAGATTGCAGACACTGGAGAAGCTGCTGTTGGTTCGCCTACTGCTTGTTGACATGCTCGACTACTTGCCGTAGCAGGTCAGCGGTAGAAGGCACAATGGCAGCTTCCATGGTTAGTAGGCCAGAGTATGCTGTCACTAACCTTGCTGGCTGGATGTAGCTTCGTCTTGCCAGCTTCCAAAGTAATAAAAAGTACTAACGCGCGGAATCTAACAAGCTCCCGGGTTTTCACCAGAGCCCGCTGCAAGGCAGGTTGGATTTGTGCGGCTGGAGACTTGCAGGGCCCGTTGCCGTATGGAAGAAGTGGTATCAGCAGAGGACCGGATCACCAGCAGGCTAGCAGAGACGAGGAGCGAACTGAAGTCTGGATAAATAGGAACCAAATAGGAGACGACTGAAGAGCTGGAGTACACTGGGGAAAAGAGTTGATACTCTGGAGTTGGATTTGAATTTCGAATTAGTTTACACAATGCTATCACATAGATATCTTAGAGAAGCATATACAGTAGGAAGAATTTTGGCAGCAGTGCATTTAGTACATGGCATAAAACAATGGGGTACATGAAACTTTCTTGTAATAAATCCATTGCTTTATTCCCAAGATTATTTAGGAATGTAAATGAGAATGCACCAAACATGTAAATACGAGCAGTAAAGATGGTGTTAGAATAACTGCTTTTATGTGATTATTGAATTTGATATTTTGCCTGCCTTCTTTAGCATATAACGTGCACTTTATCACCTCTTCCCTTAATGATATTTTTATTACAGTTATTTATTTTGTAGATGGCTATACAGAAGCAAAATTATTGTTGTTAAATGCAAACAGAAAAACTGTCATTTTCACATTTACAGAAACTTAATGGAACAAAATCTGAAAAAGAGGTCCGAGGGATACAAGAGCAAGATTCCTAATGGACAATAAATCAATGAAATGAAATATAAAATTCTTTATATTGTTAAGTGGTACAATGCAATGCAAGTCATCAGAACCTTTAACTTTTTTACTTTTTGTTATGTTACACCCTTGTGCTAAAAAAAATGTCAAGTTTCCCACATCATTCTGCACTCAATACTCCATAATGACAAACTGAAAACAGAATGTTTCAAATCATTGCTAATTTATTGAAAAAGAAAAAGTTAAATATTGCATATTGCATTGACATAAATACTAAGACACTTTACTCAGAACTTGGAAGCACTTTTGCAGCGATTACAGGCTCCAGCCTTCTTTGGTATGATGCCACAAGGTTTGTACATGGATTTGGATATTTTTTGCCATTCTTCTCTGCAGATTCTCACATCTTCCACATCGCATCTCCTGGCCTGAACTCCCGGCATTGATGGGGTCACATAGCATTATATTGATTTATGAAGCTATGTAACCCTTACAGTTCTGGAGTGTATTAGATGACACTGACATAATGCTGTTAGTGTTATCCAATACATTCCAGAACTATAAGGGTTACATAGCATCATAAATCAGTATAATGCTATGTGACCCCGTTAGTGCCGGGAGTCCAGGCCAGGGGCTACGATGTGCAAGGGGCCTTAATGGTCAGCCATTTTCAGGTGTCTCTGGAGATGTTTAATTGAGTTCAAGTCAGGTCTCTGGCTGGGCCACTGAAGGACATTCACAGAGTTGTTCCTAAGCCACTCCTGTGTTGTCTTTGCTGTGTCTTTAAGGCCATTGTCTTGTTGGAAAGTAAACCTTTGGCCAATTATAAGGTCTCTGGATCAGGTTTCCATTTATATCTCTATACTTTGCTCCATTCAGCTTTCGCCCAACCCTGGCCAGTCTCCCTGTCCAGACACTGAAAATACTATACTGAATGATGCTGCTACCACCATGCTTCACTGTAAGGATGTTATTGGGCAGTGCCTAGTTTTCTATCATAACGCTTTGAACTGAGGCCAAGAAGCTCACATTTTGTTTAATCAGATCAGAGAATTTTGTTTCTCACAGTGTGACAGTCCTTTAGGTGTTTTTTTTTTTTTTTTTGCAAACTGCATGCATGCTTTCATTTTTCTTTTATGGAGGAGAGACTTATATCTGGCTAATCTAATATATAAAGCTGAGTGTATGTGTGTGTGTGTGTGTGTGTGTGTGTGTATGTCCGCTAAAGGAATCCGCACCACTGCAGCTACAATCACAAAATGTGGCACACATGTACATCAGGTGTCTGGGAAGGTTTTAGAACAGTTTTCAGCTCTCCAGGACGTACCGTTCCTGAGATATTCCCAAAAAATGCATTAGCCAATAGTAGCCTGGTCACATGACCCTTATCAGCCAATAGAAGCTCACAGACAGTCTCCACACACCAGATTTCTATGACAACCTAGCCAGTTCACTGCTGTAGGTCTGCATTAAAGAGGCAGAGCACTGTGGATGACAATGGTAAAGGGGTATTTCGGTTATAACTTATGTTTTAGACTAAATATGTAAATTTCACATATTTACTGTTCAGTAGTAATAAAAGATGTATTCTTCCACTGCTACCCACCTTCCTCCTAAATTACTATGGCATTGACCTGTAATTCAGGCCACCGTCAAAAGAAGGACTTAAAAGCCCCACCCCCAGATCCCACTAAGCCACGCCCCTGACTCAGTCAGGCCACGCCCCTTCCATGCTGCATTTGACCTGGATTAAAACAATAGGTAAATATCACCTTCTTTCAGCTGTAGGGATGGGGGGAGGGTGACTTTCTCCCTGCAGCTCATTGCTCAGACTGCACAGTGCTGCTGTCTGAGAGTGAGCTGTTCAAAAGGACATCCCTGTGTCCATCCAGGCCCTGCGCATGACAGAGGACAGGGAGTCTGAAAGCCAGACTGTCAAGTCTAAAATAAGACCTCTGGCCACCCTAGGGGCAGGCTGATGTTAGGGTGGCCAGATGTCCGGCTTTAGGCTGGACAGTCCAGTTTTCTGTCTACGTGTTCTCCGTCTGACGCAGTGCCTGGACAGACACAGGGATGTCCACCCTTTCAGTAGCTCACACTCAGACAGCTTCTCCTCCATGTCTTCACGGAGCCAGGGGGGCGTGGCCTCATGTTTAGTGGTGTGTCTTCATGGGAACTGGGGGCGCTGTTTCACGTTTGGGGGAATGGTCGGTGAGGTCTGGCTTTCTGGGGTGAAGACAGTGGCCACTCTAGCTGCTGTGGAGGTCACAGTTAAAGGGGCGGGCTGCTGTAGAGGTCACTGTTAAAGGGGCGGCCTGCTGTAAAGGTCACTAATAAAGGGACGAGCTGCTGTAGAGGTCACTGTTAAAGGGGTGGGCTTCTGTAGAGGTCACTGTTAAAGGGGTGGGCTGCTGTAGAGGTCACTGTTAAAGGGGCAGGCTGCTGTAGAGGTCACTGTTAAAGGGGCGGGCCGCTGTAGAGGTAACAGTTAACGGGGTGGGCCACTGTAGAGGTAACTGTTAAAGTGGCTGGCCGCTGTAGAGGTCACTGTTAAAGGGGCAGGCTGCTGTAGAGGTCACTGTTAAAGGGGCGGGCACTGTAGAGGTCACTCTAGATATCTTTTAACGACACACACACACAAACAGTAAATGAAATAAATAAATATACCCGGGCGAAGCCGGGTCCTTCAGCTAGTCTGCCATAAAGCCTAAATTGGTAAAATATTGCAGTTGACCCTATGGAAGTTTCTCCCATCTGTGCAAATCATCTTTGAAGCTCAGCAAGAGTTGTGACAGCCCTATAAAACCCTCATCCAGTGTGGTCTCCATCATTGTCTTGTGAGCTGAGCATAGGGACAAATGTGGACAGCACTCATGTAGTAGGGACAGTGTTGATGAGAATGATTACTAGAATTTTTGGCTAAAAATCATGTTTTTCAATTGGCCCTTACTAAAAAAAACTATTGAGCTGTTCTGTCACAAAGGTTAACTGTTTTTCTAGCTGTGTAACTGGTACTTTTACTTTCACTTTGTGATGGTCATGTACGTAATAACTAGAGATGAGCGAGCATGCTTGTCCAAGCTTGGTGCTCGTTCGAGCATTACGGTACTCGTAAGTGCTCGCTGCTCGGACGAGTATCTCGCCATGCTCGAGGAAATGGCATCTCCCGCATTTTGAATTTTTGGCGCCTATAAACGCAGCCAATCACAAGCCAGGATACTCTGCGGTACACCCAGCATCACGTGGGGCCCTTACATGTCGATAGCAGGGGTTGGCTGGCCTGATCAGGTGACCCTGGAATATACTAGTGACTGCCTGCGGTGCTCGGCTCAGATGCTCTCTGGATGTGGTTAGGGACAGATCTGCTGCATTTCAGGGAGAGTGTTAGGGCCTGGATTTAGTTCTCTGTTAGGCAGGAGTGATATCAAAAGAACCCAACAGCCCTTCTAAGGGCTACAAGACATTTTTTGTCTCCTGGCTGGGCTGGCTGGCACTAGTAGTGCAGCTATCGCCATATAGAACAATTTTTATTTATTTATTGTTTTATCTCAGTGAT
>ONZH01013825.1:0-102500 GCA_900303285.1 Rhinella marina
TAGAGATGAGCGAGTAGTGTTCGATCGAGCCGGTATTCGATCGAATACTACGCTATTCTGCATACTCGATTTCAGTCGAGTATAACGGCGATGGCGCACTTAGAATTCGTTTCCCCTCCCACCTTCCCTGGCGCTCTTTTTCCACCAATCACCATGCAGGGGGGTATGACAGGCACGCTGAGCACGCTGGCAGCGCGAAAACGGCGTCTACATGCATTGGCTGGAAAAACCATGTGACCTCGAATATTAAAAACTCAGCTCTTCCTGCTCGTACGCATATGCTGCGTGAACTTAGTCAGGGACAGAGGCTGGAGAAGGGAGAGACAGGTTTTAGCTGTTGGACAGGCAGGAGCGTGATTAAAAGCCCTTATCAGGGCTACTACAGTGGACTTCAGTGATAGCTTACTACAATATAGACTTTACAGAGAACGGCTGCTGTATTCAGGGATAGCTGCTGGAGTAGGGACAGAGAGAGGCATTAGTGGTGTATTAGGTGCTCTGCTATATACCAAACTATATTTGGCACTACTGCTGTGTACCTTGAAAAATACAATATATAGGTTTTATAACTGGCAACTGTACTGTGCGTTCTCTTGCAAAGTAATTTCTCATAACTGGTGTTCATACACACTGTCTGATCACTTAGTACACGGCTGTGTACCTTGAAAAATACAATATATAGGCCTTAACTGGCAACAGTACTGTGCGTTCTCTTGCAAAGTAATTTCTCATAACTGGTGTTCATACCCACCGTCTGTTCAGTTACTACACGGCTGTGTACCTTGAAAAATACAATATATAGGCCTTAACTGGCAACTGTACTGTGCGTTCTCTTGCAAAGTAATTTCTCATAACTGGTGTTCATACCCACCGTCTGTTCAGTTACTACACGGCTGTGTACCTTGAAAAATACAATATATAGGCCTTAACTGGCAACTGTACTGTGCGTTCTCTTGCAAAGTAATTTCTCATAACTGGTGTTCATACCCACCGTCTGTTCAGTTACTATACGGCTGTGTACCTTGAAAAATACAATCTATAGGCCTTAACTGGCAACTGTACTGTGCGTTCTCTTGCAAAGTAATTTCTCATAACTGGTGTTCATACCCACCGTCTGTTCAGTTACTACACGGCTGTGTACCTTGAAAAATACAATCTATAGGCCTTAACTGGCAACTGTACTGTGCGTTCTCTTGCAAAGTAATTTCTCATAACTGGTGTTCATACCCACCGTCTGTTCAGTTACTACACGGCTGTGTACCTTGAAAAATACAATATATAGGCCTTAACTGGCAACTGTACTGTGCGTTCTCTTGCAAAGTAATTTCTCATAACTGGTGTTTATACCCACCGTCTGTTCAGTTACTACACGGCTGTGTACCTTGAAAAATACAATATATAGGCCTTAACTGGCAACAGTACTGTGCGTTCTCTTGCAAAGTAATTTCTCATAACTGGTGTTCATACCCACCGTCTGTTCAGTTACTACACGGCTGTGTACCTTGAAAAATACAATATATAGGCCTTAACTGGCAACTGTACTGTGCGTTCTCTTGCAAAGTAATTTCTCATAACTGGTGTTCATACCACCGTCTGTTCAGTTACTACACGGCTGTGTACCTTGAAAAATACAATATATAGGCCTTAACTGGCAACTGTACTGTGCGTTCTCTTGCAAAGTAATTTCTCATAACTGGTGTTCATACCCACCGTCTGTTCAGTTACTACACGGCTGTGTACCTTGAAAAATACAATCTATAGGCCTTAACTGGCAACTGTACTGTGCGTTCTCTTGCAAAGTAATTTCTCATAACTGGTGTTCATACCCACCGTCTGTTCAGTTACTACACGGCTGTGTACCTTGAAAAATACAATATATAGGCCTTAACTGGCAACTGTACTGTGCGTTCTCTTGCAAAGTAATTTCTCATAACTGGTGTTTATACCCACCGTCTGTTCAGTTACTACACGGCTGTGTACCTTGAAAAATACAATATATAGGCCTTAACTGGCAACAGTACTGTGCGTTCTCTTGCAAAGTAATTTCTCATAACTGGTGTTCATACCCACCGTCTGTTCAGTTACTACACGGCTGTGTACCTTGAAAAATACAATATATAGGCCTTAACTGGCAACTGTACTGTGCGTTCTCTTGCAAAGTAATTTCTCATAACTGGTGTTCATACCCACCGTCTGTTCAGTTACTACACGGCTGTGTACCTTGAAAAATACAATCTATAGGCCTTAACTGGCAACTGTACTGTGCGTTCTCTTGCAAACTAATTTCACGGCTGTGAAGGCAAAGTATTGTAAAAAAAAAAAACAATGCGGCGGGGGGCTAGCGGAATCGGACGTGGACGAGGACGGGGGCGCGGAAATGCTGTTGGGGGCCTTGTTGAAGCCAGTGGGGATACAATGCGTGCTGGTGAGGGTCAGCCAGGATCCCGCTCATCCAGAATCCCTGCCTTTATGGGACAGTTAAGCAGGGGGCGGGTTACACCGCTGTTGAGGCCTGAGCAGGTTGAACAGGTGGTGCAATGGATAGCCGATAGCGCTTCCACACAGTTGTCCACCAGCCAGTCATCCACACAGTCTCACTCTGACCCTCCTTCCTCCACACCTGGCCAACAGAGTCATCCCACCCTTGACCCCTCCCAGGAGCTCTTTTCGGGTCCTTTTTCAGATGTGCCGGAAGAATCCCAGGAGCTAGGAGAGGAATTTGTTTGTAGTGATGCCCAAACCACTTGAGTTTTCGCCATCTCCTGCTGATGTGGACCCTGAACCAGCATCTGTTATCATGAGCGATGATGATGATGAGACGCAGTTGCCATCAAGGGAGGCTGTTGGAATGTCCAGTGGGCAGGAGGAGGAGCAGAGTGAGGAAGAGGAGGTGGTGGATGACGAAATGACCGACCCCACTTGGCCAGGGGTGATGTCCAGCGGGGAAAGCAGTGGAGAGGTGGTGGTCTGCGCAGCACCGAAAAAGGCAGCAAGAGGCAGAGGGATGTCCAGAGGCAGAGGGATGTCCAGAGGCAGAGGGATGTCCACAGGCAGAGGGATGTCCACAGGCAGAGGGATGTCCAGAGGCAGAGGACAGTCCAGACAAAGTAGTGAGGCCACAGCCAGCACGGCCGAAGCTGTTCCCGGCAGCGGGCAGTCGCGCGAAGCTCCCCCATCGAGGCCTCGTACTTCTGTGGTGTGGAGATTTTTTAATGTTTGTGCGGATGACAAACTGAGCGCGGTTTGCACACTCTGCCACTCAAAACTGAGTAGGGGCTCTGAGAAGAGCAATCTGACCACCTCAGGCATGCGGCGTCACTTGGAAGTCAAGCACTGGGCTGAGTGGGAGAGAGCAAACGCAATACAAACTGCGCCCGGTCCTGCTGCCACTGCCTCTTCCCCTTTGTTGTGTGCTGCCACTGCGGTCCAGACCTCCAGCCAGGACACCTCCACATCTGCCTCTGCCTCGGCTACTTTGGGGCCTTCTCCTTCAGCCTCCCCTTCCCCCGCCTCTTCGCCTGCACCCTCACACTCCTCGTCCCAACAACTGTCCATCTCGCAGGCGTTCGACCGCAGGCGGAAGTACGCCTCGAGTCACCCCCAAGCCCAAGCCTTAAACTGCCACATCTCCAAACTGCTGGCCCTGGAGATGTTGCCGTTTAGGCTTGTGGAGACGCAGGCCTTCCGCGACCTGATGGCGGCTGCCGCACCTCGCTATTCCGTCCCCAGCCGCCACTACTTTTCCCGGAGTGCCGTCCCCGCCCTGCACCAGCACGTGTCGCGTAACATCAGGCGGGCCCTGAGGTACGCAGTCAGCGCAAAGGTCCACTTGACCACCGACTCGTGGACAAGCGCTTGCGGCCAGGGACGCTACATCTCTTTGACGGCACACTGGGTGAATGTAGTGGAAGCGGGGACGGGGTCGCAAACAGAGACGGCCTACCTACCACCCCCGCCCAAGATTGCCAGCATGGGTTCTGATAAACCCCCCTCCTCCTCCTCCTCCTCCTCCTCCTCTGCCTTAACATCGCCCTCAGCCGCTAGCTGGAAGCGTTGCAGCACTGGCGCGGGGAGACGTCAGCAGGCGGTGCTTAAGCTCATCAGCTTGGGCGACAGGAAGCACAGCGCCCCAGAGGTGAGGGACGCCATATTGCAGCAGACGGAGATGTGGCTGTCGCCGCTGCAGCTAGGACCAGGCATGGTCGTGTGCGATAACGGCCGTAACCTGGTGGCGGCTCTGGAGCTTGCCGAACTCAATCACGTACCATGCCTGGCCCACGTTTTTAATCTGGTAGTCCAAAAATTTCTGAAGACTTACCCCAACCTGGCAGAGCTACTGGTGAAAGTGCGGCGCTTGTGCGCTCACTTTCGTAAGTCAACTGTAGCTGCTGCTAGCTTAAAAAAACTCCAGCAACGCCTCCATTTGCCTGAACATCGGCTGTTGTGCGACCTGCCCACTCGCTGGAATTCCACCTATTCCATGTTGGCCAGGGTGTGTGAGCAGCAGAGAGCATTGATGGAGTACCAGATTATGAATCCACGCGTGCCTCCAACTCAGCTCCCTCAGTTTGCCAACCACGAGTGGCCATGGATGGCAGACATATGCGATGTACTGCGTATCTTTGAGGAGTCCACCAAGAAGGTCAGCAGCGAGGACGCTATAGTGAGCGTAACCATCCCGCTCCTAGGCGTCCTTAAAGAATCCCTCATCGCAATAAGGGAGAACGCATTGCACGCAGAGGAGACGGGGGTAGGAGGAGACGCAACGGAGCTACACAGTCAGACCACACTTTTGTCTGCTTCACGGTGGCAGTTGCAGGAGGAGGAGGATGAGGAGGAGGACGACGTGGAGGTGGCTGTGGAAGAGGAGGAGGATGCTGGCGGCGAGGGTAGCAGTCAGGCTGTGTGCGTCCCATTGGTTCAGCGCGGATGGGGCGGAGAGGAGGCGGAAGAGGAAGAGGAGGAAATGGCAAGTGATCCTTCTGGTGGGGGCAGTGAGGTCATGCCTATTCAGAGTCTGGCACACATGGCTGACTTCATGCTGGGCTGCTTTTCCCGGGACACACGTGTTGTCCGGATAGTGGAGAACAAACTGTACTGGGTCTTCGCAATCCTGGACCCCCGGTATAAAGATAACGTCTCTTCTTTTATTCCGGTAGAGGAGAGGACAAATCGATTGCTGGAATACCAGAGGGAACTCGTGCAGAACATGATGGAGATTTTCCCACCCACCATCGCTGGCGGCAGAGAGGAGAGGGTCTCCCAGAGTCCCACAACATCTATCAGGCCCACAGCCACCAGGGGAACACTCTCCAAGGTGTGGGACACGTTCATGGCACCCCCTCGTGCAACTTCCATCACTGCGGGGCCCGCTATCAGCAGGAGGGACAAGTATCGGCGGATGTTGCGGGAGTACCTGGCAGACCGTAACCCTGTCCTCCCCGATCCCTCGGCGTCCTACACTTACTGGGTCTCCAAGTTGGACACGTGGCTGGAACTGTCCCTGTACGCCTTGGAGGTGCTTGCCTGCCCTGCCGCCAGCGTGCTATCAGAAAGGGTGTTCAGCGCAGCCGGGGGCATTATAACCGATAAGCGCAGCCGCCTGTCAACCGACAGTGCGGACAGGCTGACGCTAATCAAAATGAACAGCAAGTGGATTGACCCGGACTTTGCTTCTCCAACCGTGGAAAGCAGCCAAAAGTGAAGTGCCATCTGTATGAAGTGCCATTTCCTCCTCCACCTCCCCCTCCTTTACCGCCTTAGAATTGCTCCGTAAAAAAAATATATATATATTTATGGCTCTCCTCTTGGGCCTCCACATAATTTTTAAGAGGTCTCACCTCTTGGGCCTCCACATAATTTTTAAGAGGTCTCACCTCTTGGGCCTCCACAAAATGTTTAAGAGGTCTCACCTCTTGGGCCTCCACATAATTTTTAAGAGGTCTCACCTCTTGGGCCTCCACATAATTTTTAAGAGGTCTCACCTCTTGGGCCTCCACATAATTTTAAGAGGTCTCACCTCTGGGCCTCACAAATTTTTAAGAGGTCTCACCTCTTGGGCCTCCACATAATTTTTAAGAGGTCTCACCTCTTGGGCCTCCACATAATTTTTAAGAGGTCTCACCTCTTGGGCCTGCACAAAATGTTTAAGAGGTCTCACCTCTTGGGCCTCCACATAATTTTTAAGAGGTCTCACCTCTTGGGCCTCCACATAATTTTTAAGAGGTCTCACCTCTTTGGGGCTCTACAAAATCTTTAAGAGGTCTCACCTCTTGGGCCTGCCACAAAATCTTTAAGAGGTCTCACCTCTTGGGCCTGCACAAAATCTTTAAGAGGTCTCACCTCTTGGGCCTGCACAAAATCTTTAAGAGGTCTCACCTCTTGGGCCTCCACAAAATCTTTAAGAGGTCTCACCTCTTGGGCCTCCACAAAATCTTTAAGAGGTCTCACCTCTTGGGCCTCCACAAAATCTTTAAGAGGTCTCACCTCTTGGGCCTCCACAAAATCTTTAAGAGGTGTCACCTCTTGGGCCTCCACAAAATGTTTAAGAGGTCTAACCTCTTGGGCCTCCACATAATTTTAAAGAGGTTCACCTCTTGGGCCTCCACAAAATCTTTAAGAGGTCTCACCTCTTGGGCCTCCACAAAATCTTTAAGAGGTCTCACCTCTTGGGCCTCCACAAAATCTTTAAGAGGTGTCACCTCTTGGGCCTCCACAAAATGTTTAAGAGGTCTAACCTCTTGGGCCTCCACATAATTTTAAAGAGGTCTCACCTCTTGGGCCTCCACAAAATCTTTAAGAGGTCTCACCTCTTGGGCCTTCACAAATAAGGTCCTTTGGGAAATTAAGAGGTCTCACCTCTTGGGCCTGCACAAAATCTTTAAGAGGTCTCACCTCTTGGGCCTGCCACAAAATCTTTAAGAGGTCTCACCTCTTGGGCCTGCACAAAATCTTTAAGAGGTCTCACCTCTTGGGCCTGCACAAAATCTTTAAGAGGTCTCACCTCTTGGGCCTGCACAAAATCTTTAAGAGGTCTCACCTCTTGGGCCTCCACAAAATCTTTAAGAGGTCTCACCTCTTGGGCCTCCACAAAATCTTTAAGAGGTCTCACCTCTTGGGCCTCCACAAAATCTTTAAGAGGTCCCTTGGCCCAAAAGGTAAAATTATAAATTATAATTTTGGTAACATTCTCATTTTAATGTGTTCAGTCTTTACATACAAAATCTGGTACAAAATAGCATTCTCAGTATTCAAAAAAACAAAACAAGACTTAAAACGTTTTAAGTGGCTGCAGTAGCATCATGAAATCAACTCTCATATACTGAAGGCAACAGCATATACATATAAAAAAAAGGAAAAAAAATAAAAAGAATACTCCTTCCTCTGTAGAAATACTCTGTGCTGCCCTCAATACATTTAAACTGATTTTTCATGATAGTTGCCTTTATAAAATGAGTGTAACCATTTTACATTGCATGCAAATCTGTGGATAACTGAAGCCTTTAAAAGGTGTCACCTCTTGGGCCTCCACATAATTTTTAAGAGGTGTCACCTCTTGGGCCTCCACATAATTTTTAAGAGGTGTCACCTCTTGGGCCTCCACATAATTTTTAAGAGGTGTCACCTCTTGGGCCTCCACATAATTTTTAACACGTCTCACCTCTTTAGCCTCCACACAATTTTTAAGACGTCTCACCTCTTGGGCCTCCACAAAATTTTCCATGAGCCTCTGGCCAGCCCACGGCCTCTTCCTGCCTTTTGCGGTCCTACGCATCCCTCAACATCCCCACTGCTTTACCTGCTAGACATGACACTGGGCCAGGTCGGGTCACTGACATCTCAAGCGCCAACAATTTGGGCATTTTAAGGCTTCTGCATGTGTTTGAGTTGTTTTTACATTTTAAAGAAGACATGTCTGACCACATCTCACACACACACACAATGACAATTAGGGGTGGGGTCTATTTGCTTTCCCCCTTGCCTATGCCATCTGTGGTTGTCATAGGCAACGTGATTTTAAGGGGTGCAGAATTTTATCTTCTTTTTTGTCTAGTTTGGCTTGGGGTCCATGGCAATGTAGAGGAAAGAAGGTTTCCTTGTATGGTCTCACTTTACAGAGAGGTTAGATTGTGTTTGGAGTGTATTGTTGAGAGGCTGTGATAGTGGCGTAATAGTGCGACTTGGGCGCGTTATATGCACCCAGACATGCTTCCCCTGCTGTCCCAGTTGCATTCCAGCAGTGTTGGCATCCTTTTCTGAGGTTCCAGGGTGGACTTGGTGACCTCCAAGTGGTCGAATTGAGATTTCCAAGTGGCGAGCATTTTTTTCCCATAGACTTTAATGGGATTCGATATCCGGTCGAATAGTCGAATTTCGCGGTCTATTCGAATCGAATTTCGAACTTTCGAATATTTCACTACTCGCTCATCTCTAATAATGGCGGTCTGGGCCAAATAGAGAAGATGAGAAAAGAGAACTTCTACATCAGGGAGACGTCACTGGATTTAAGAGGTATGCGGTGATGTGTCATCTTGTGTGTTTGGTATTGGTGAATGTAATGTCCATCCAAATATGTGTCACCTATTTCTTCAACGCCATTTTCTGCAGCTGTTAACTAACTGCAGCGGGGTATATGGTACGTTACTGCTGCAGCCAATCACCAGTCAGTGGTCTAATGCTGAGTACTGGCTGCAGTGGTAACATGCCATACACCTGCACATCAGTGCCCGTCTTGCCCGTTAGATCCCTGTTAGTCTTTGTTGACATGGCAGCAGAAATGATGCCAGAAAGTCCAGCGTGTCACAGGCATCATCACTGCAGCCATTTAAACAAAGCACTCAGACTAGAAGCAGGGATGGAACAGCTGAGAATTGTGGATTTTTTTTCATATGCTGCTGCCACATTTTATTTTTAATTACTGAATAATCCTTTTTTATTCTGCAGTGTTTTTAATTCAAGGGCATTTTGAGGGCGTAAAAGGGGTGTGTCCTCTAAAAAACGGGAGTGTCCTCTAAAAAGGGGTGTGGTTTATTATGTCCGTAAAAATTTTGGGCTGTCCGTAAATTTTGGTTCAATTGTCCAGAAAAATTTGAAAGAAAAGTTGGCAACCCTGCTCTGGACCCAAACACCATATCATCAATAAAGTCTAATAGGTTAAAGTTATAGACCGGAGTGCCAATTTATTGTCTCCAAATGCAGCTTTAAAGGGTTTCTGTCACCAGTTTTTTTGGTATGTATCAGGCTGACATTAGAGATGTGCTAATGTCACCTGATTCCAAATATATATCTGTTTTATTTACTGGTGCCCCCATTTTTATATAAAATGAACTTTTATTTTATGCAAATACGGCTCCTAGGTGCAAGGGGCGTTACCTCTGCTCCTAGAGGCTCTGTTGATTGACAGGACCAGGCAGAGAAGAAACACTTCATTCACCATAGCTTTTAAAGACCTTCAATGATGTCATTACCATGTGATCAGTCAGCGGGGAGCACGGGCCCGGCTCTCACATGATAGCCGCGGCCCTGCTCTAACAGCCCGGACCGGCAGGAGTGCCGATCCGGGCTGTTTAACACTTTACATGCCATGGGCAATGGCGCCCGCCGCATGTAATGTGCTGACAGAGGGAGCGGTCTCCCTCTGTCTCCCATCGGCACATTGCAAAAGCGATCGCAGGGTGCCGATGTGTGGGAAGGCTGGCAGGGGTCTGATCTAGGCCCCAGACCAGCCTTGAGTAGATACCAGCAGGCTGCGCCTCTCTGGCGCCACCTGCTGGTCAAATTCTGAATAGCATTGTCATTAAAATGCAATGCACTATAGGGATAATGCATTGCATTTTAAAGGCAATCAGAATATTGATTGTTAATAGTCCCACAAAGGGACTATAAGTGGTAAAAAAAAAAGTAAAAAAAAAACACATTTATTCTATTAAAAAATCCAATAAAAAATAAAAAAATATTATTTTTTTCCATTGAAAATACGCTTTTCAATGAAAAAAATTGCAAAAAAAAAATCTCCCCCATATGTTTGGTATTGCCACGTCCGTAACGACCCGGACTACATAAATATCACAAAAATGAGCCCCTACGGTAAACACAATTAAAAAAAATTAAAAAAAAACAAGACAAAATTGCTAATTTATTCTTAGTTGCCACCGAAAAAACGTAATAACAAGCGATCAAAAAGCGTCATTTACTAAAAAAGGATACCAATGAAAAATACAAGTTGTCCCGCAAAAATTAAGCCCCCACACAACTCCATAGAAAGAAAAATAAAAAAAATAATGTTCTTGGGAATCAGCAATGCAAAAACATTTTTTTCTTTAAAAAAAAGGATTTTATTGCAAAAAAGTAGTAAAACGCAAAAAAACTATATGTATTTGGTATCATTGTAATCGTATTGACCCAGAGAATAAATATATGTTGTAATTTTTTACCGAAAAATGATCGCCGTAAAATTTATAACGTAAAAACGCAGTGGTGGTATTGCAGTTTTTCCCATTTCCCTCCCAGAAAGAGTTAATAAAAGTTAATCTGAAAGTTATGTGTACCCCAAAATGGCACCATTAAAAACTACAACTTGTCCCGTAAAAAATAAGCCCTCATACATCTATATAGATGGAAAAATGAAAAAGTTATAGCTCTTGGAACACGACGATGAAAAAAGAAAAAAAACGCTTGGCCACTAAGGCCAAAAACAGGCTGGTCACTAAGGGGTTAAAAGCTATGGTGAATGAAGTGTTTCTTCTCTGCCTGGTCCTGTCAATCAACAGAGCCTCTAGGAGCAGAGGTAACGCCCCTTGCACCTAGGAGCCTTATTAGCATAAGATAAAAGTTCATTTTATATAAAAATGGGGGCACCAGTAAATAAAACAGATATATATTTGGAATCAGGTGACATTAGCACATCTCTAATGTCAGCCTGATTCATACCGAAAAAACTGGTGACAGAAACCCTTTAAATGTTTTTTTCTCCCTGACCTTTGGGGCCCACTATGGTATTAGAGCCTGGGCCCACTGGAGGTTCCTCTGGTTCTCTGGTGGACCAGTCCGAAGCTGTATATATCTAACTAGGTAAATGTTCTCCACATTTCTTCATTAGTTGTCTTGTGTTGTCTTTGGTTCCTACCGGCCTCTGGGGCCTTTACTATTACTTGACCTGTTCTGAGTACACACGAAGCATTGTACATTATGGTCACATGCCGTCGTCCAGGCAGAAAGACTTGACCATGAGAAGAATACATATTGTGGAGTTAGTGATCCATGGGCAAGCAGTAAATGTTATCCATGTTACAGAGAAAGCTGCCACTGTTCACCTGCAATAGATCTTGTGCTTAAAAAGTCCCACGGGCAATGACATTTAGTGTAGCAGGTAATTGTGTAATTAGGTGCATGGCGGGCACAATAGAGATTGTAAACAGGCTGGAGGACTACATTCAGATGAAAATTTAAAGCTCAGCACAATCCAGATGAGGAATAAAGAGTGAATCCCCGCCTGGCTCGCTATACTCCAAAGCCTTCTCAATCTCCTGGTATGTCACTCCAAGGGCTGGTATCTGGTTAAAAATCAAGGAGATTTACTGGCTGACTGAGAAAAAAGATTTCTCCAGGAAACGCTATAAATTACAGGGAGAAAGATGTGATACCAAGTTTGCTATGCATCGTTTATGTACACCGAAGAAGAACACATATAGGTATACAGTATTGATTGGGTCATGGTATTTTTATTTTATTTTTCATTATTATTTTTATTATCAAGATAATGCTTAAAAGCCAAATTTTTCACTAATCAATCCTTCTTGATAAGATCATCTGGTCAGATGAAGCCTGTGTCAAGTTGTCGGGAGGGGGGTCTACTGGGCATAACAGAGATAGCCAGATGTCACTGCATGGAGTGGACTGTCCAGAGATGGTGGTATGAGACTGTTTTATTTGCTACAACTATAGATAGTAGAAATTATCTAATTAATGATGCCACGTGGTGGTGCCATAGCTCACAACCTGAGCTGATTTCACTGAACTGTATTTTTAACAAGATGGGGCCCATCCTCATTTTACTTTAATGATACAGAGCTTCCTTGATAACACCTTCCCATAGTTGCATGGTATGCTCCGTAATAGTAGTGGGGCCCTGTATATATAAGGGTATTTGCAGAATGTAATTTTATGTAGACAGCTGGCACCACATATATCAGAGGGGCAAGGCTGGAAGTGTAGTGCAGATTAAGATATGCAGTGAAGTGTAGCAGTTAAGAGCAGTGCAGTGCAGTTAGGTCAGCATAGGTATCCTGAAGCCAAAGAAAGCTAACTCCAGAGTCAGACACAAAGGTCAGACACCTCAGCCAGACCGCAGTCAGATGAAGAGAGCCGACTAACCGAAGCTAAGGCTGGACCTGCTGAACCCAGAAGCCAAGTGAGCTAACAAGTAGCTACGCCTCTGAGTTGTTCCTCAAGAGAGGAACAACACAAACCCAGAGTGTTGAGAGAATAGAAGGAGAGACTGGTGGAGACAAGAGTGTTACCTCAGACAGTGGACTCGATTAACACCCAATGTGAGACAGGAGTTAGTCTATGGTGCCTGTTCCTCTTCCTTGCAGCTAAAACCTTGTACCATCAAGGGCACCTTAACCAACATTTGGCAGGAGATCCCTCAACACCAGAGTGTGCCCCGAAGGAATCCGGTGCCTTCCTCATCACTGCACTTCGGCCCAGGGAGTTTAGTTTCTAGAAAGGTGTGATCTCTTGTCTGACTACCCATGTACCCATACCCTGCCTTTCTACCAATTCTGATTCTTGCACATACTGAGCCTGCCCTGACTTGGACTATGTTCAGATTACATCTTTTGCCTGAGTCCTTGGTGCTTTGCACCTGTGTTTCTGGTCCTTGTGGGTCAGCTCTTAACTGCACCAGGACGAGTCCAGGAGGTAGTGACCTGGTTGGTACCCTGCGGCGAAGTCCAGATCTCTGTACAGGGGTTAAAGGGTGAATACAGGGGAATTGTTAGGACAAGGTCCTTAGTTTTTGATCAAAGTCAAACTGATTAGTTGGCACAGTGGATCCACATCCACTGACCGGTACCATCAGATGGTACAGCAGCACTAAATGGCTGAATATGTCAGTCTTTTCTGGGGGTCTATATTACTTTAGGGGTTTGGCCTGTGTTCTGTGTAAGTTTAGAGAGTCTGGTCTATAGTATTTGTAAGTTTATAGGGTCTGGCCTAGAGTCTGTATAAGTTTAGAGCAGGGATCAGCAACCTTCAGCACTCCAGCTGTTCTGAAACTACAATTCCCAGCATGCTCCATTCATTTCTAATCTGTATAAGTTTAGAGGGTCTGGTCTAGAGTCCGTATAGGTTTAGAGGGTCTGGTCTAGAGTCTGAATATGTTTAGTGGATTTGGTCTAGAGCCTGCATAAGTATAGAAAGTTTGGTCTGAGTTCTGTATTTATTCATTTAGGTGGCTTGTCTATTTGTATGTATTTATTTAGCGGGTGTGTACTTTTGAGGGGGGTTTAAGGCTACTTTCACACTGGCGTTTTTAAATTCCGGTATTGAGTTCCGTCATAGGGGCTCAATACCGGAAAAAAACGCTTCAGTTTTGTCCCCATTCATTGTCAATGGGGACAAAACTGAACTGAAGACAACTGAATGCTCCTGAAAGCATTCCGTTCCGTCTTCAGACTGGAGAACAAACCGCAGCATGCTGCGGTTCTCTCTCCGGTCCAGGCATCCACACCAAGACGGATCCGGAATGACCCCCAATGCAAGTCAATGGGGGCGGATCCGTCTGGTGTGACACACCAGTAATCTGGATCTGTCCTCCATTGACTTGCAATGGGGGGTCATTCCGGATCCGGCTACAGAGAAACATACAGACATACATACATACATAGACATACATACATACATACACATACATACTCACATACTCCAGCCAGGGACGCCGGCAGCATGTCTTCATGCGCCTCCTGCGCGCAGGTATGATGTTTCCCCACTGCGCCCAGCAGAGGGCGCTGTGGGGAATCGTCATCACTGCGCGCAGGAGGCGCGTGAAGACGTGCTGCCGGCATCTCGGGCTGGAGTATGTAAGTATGTATGTGTTTGTGTGTGTATGTACGCTGCTCCGGCTCCACACATGTCAGCGGCAGTACGGATCCGTCGGCACCCTTTAGGTGCCGGATCCTTGCTGCCGCTAGTGTGAAGGTAGCCTTAGTCTAGTCTCTGTTTTAGGAGGTTTAGTGTGGGTCTGTATTTATTTAGAGGGTTAGGTCTGGAGTCTGTATTTATTTTGAGGTCTGTATTTGCTTAAAGGGGTTTTCCAAGTTACATTTATTGATGATCTATCCTCAGGATAGGTCATCAATATCAGATCGGCGGGGGTCCGACACCTGGCACCCCCGCCGATCAGCTGTTTGAAGAGGAGGCGCGCCGTACCAGCGCTGCCGTAACATAAGTAGTGGTGAGCAGGTGTAATTACACCTAACCGCCCCATTTATTTCAATGGAAAGGCTCGTTCACATACACTTGTATAGGAACGAGCCTTCCCATTGAAATGAATGGGGCGGTTAGGTGTAATTACACCTGCTCACCACTACTTATGTTACGGCTAGCGTGTAAACAATGAAGAGGAAGTAGCGCTGGTACGGCGCGGGTCTCCTCTTTAACCCTTGGAGGACCAGCGCCGTACATGTATACATGTATGTTTATTTTTCATTATTATTTTTATAAATGTAGTTTCTAAAATGGGGTCATTTATGGGTGGTTTCCATTACATAAATCACTTTATATCTGAATTGGTGCTTAAAAAAATGGTTTTGGAAATTTTATTGAAAATTTGAAAAATGGCTTCTAAACTTCTAAGCCCTCTGACGTCCCAAAAAAGTAAAATGACATTTATAAAATGATGCCAACATAAAGTATACATATGGGGAATGTAAAATAATAACTATTTTTGGAGGTATTACTATGTATTTTGAAAGTAGAGAAATTGAAATTTTGAAATTTGCTAATTTTTCCAAATTTTTGCTAAATTTGGTATTTTTTAATAAATAAAAATGAAATATTTTGCCACAAATTTACTACTATCGTGAAGCACAATATGTGACGAGAAAACAGTCTCAGAATGGCCTGGATAAGTAAAAGCGTTCCAAAGTTATTACCACATAAAGTGACACATGTCAGATTTGCAAAAAACGGTCTGGGATTTGAGGTGAAAAGTGGCCCGGTACTGAAAGGGTTAAACAGCTGATCGGCGGGGGTGCCGGGTGTTGGACCCCGCCGATCTGATATTGATGACCTATCCTGAGGATAGGTCATCAATAAATATAACTTGGAGAATCCCTTTCAGCATTCTCATCTAGGATCTGCATTAGATAAGGGCTTCTGGTCTGGGGTCTGTGTTATGTTACTGGTCTGTTCTGGGGTCTATATTAGGTTAGGGGTTGTTTAGCCTTTGATGTTAATATTGCTGAAGAAAATTTGTCCTTACACAAAGAGAAATTACATACTGTATCTGTGAATTTTTAAGTGCATTATATTTATTCTTTATATAAGGTTTTGCTGATTAAATATTGACATCCACATACACATGACTGCATATAAACTGTATATGTATAGTAGTATACTCTGATATTATATGATGTTTGTTTTGCCATTATACTGTATGTCTTCTAGTAATAAATCATCATTGAAAAGTAATAAAAGAAAAGCCTATTTAAATAATTCACGCATATTACTACTGATAAATCCTCTTTCTTATCATCTGACAATTCATTGGTTTGAAAGGGAGTTATTTGAAGAGGGAAAATGATGGAGGAGGTTAATAACTATGCTGGGGAATGAATAACATGATTAGGATCTCATTTTTTTATGCGATTTGGGAAATGATAGTCACACAGACATGAATTTTAATAAACCACATGACAATTTTTTTTAAAGCATAAACACATTAGGAATTGATGGAACACATATTGAGGTTGCTTACCCTTGCCGTGGCTTGTGGGCAACATGTGCACAAACAAAAAGAATGGTTCAATGAACATATCAGAGCAGGAAATATCAGGGAGGCTTGATGAATATATTGTTGTAACTTTGCTACATGGACAATACTAGTTGAATTTCTGTTTTTCTTGGCTTCTGAAAATTTAAAATTAGGAAACAAAGTGTCCAAGGCAAAAAATTGAACAAATAGTCTAAAACGCTTCATTAAGGAAAGGAAATATAGTGGCTGACTCACGGAGGTGATCATAGTTACCTTGTCCCCGCTGTTTGGTTCTGTCTCTATCTTTCCCCAAAAGCATGTCATCTCCCTGCTGCGCTGATATCAGCATCCTGTTGACGGGGGTATGACCACTGCAGCCAATAGCTGGCCACAGGAGTGACCTGTTCCCTTTGCGTAACAACAAATGGTCACGTGACGCAAGTGGAGCAGGTCAAGGCTGCGGCCAGTGATTGGCTGCAGAGGTCACGTGTCCTCTGTTAACAGTATTTTAATATCATCACTAAAAGGAGATGAACAGCCGGCCAAGGAGTGATAGAGACTCAACCCAGCGGCAGGGACCAGGTAAGTATGATCCTCACTGCAGGTTGCCCACTCTCTGAAATATGATATAATGAAGGTGTAACAGCGGTTGCTGTCTGCTGATGTCCCCCTGCTTACCACCGCAGTTCCGGGCTCCATGTTCGGCGGTGAATCCGCTCCTTGGTTTCCTTCCAGCCTTGGGTACAGCATTCTTTCAGATTGTTCCCTATAGCACTTCCTTAAAGGGGTTGTCTCATCAAAGACAATGGGGGCATATCGCTAGGATGTGCCCCCATTGTCTTATAGGTGCAGGTTCCACCACTGGGACCCGAACCTATATTAGAAACAGGGCCCCACAAAGTGGTGGTTGGGAGGACTCCAGTACGGCCACCACCAAGCGTGCTCCCCATAGAAGTGAATGGGAGTGCACCATAGCCAGCCTCCGCTCTCATTCACTTTTATGGACTCGACAGAAATAGCCGAGCCAGCGTTCGGCTATTTTCGGCCGCCCCATAGAAAAAGAATGGAGGGTGGCTGCGCATGCGCAGTGCGTCCTCCACCACTTTCGGGGCTTTGTTCTCGATATAGGGGGCTTTGTTCTCACCGCTAGAACCCGCACCTATAAAACAATGTGGGCATATCCTAACGATATGCCCCACATTGTCTGTGATAAGACAACTCCTTTAGAAGCTGGTGCGTATCACTTACTGTGATTTATGGGTTTAGCACATGTGACCTCGCTGAGCAATGCTAGCCCTGCTTCACCTATATAAGTTGTCCCCCTTTCCAGGTGCCTGAGCATCAAGGTTATTGTGTCCTGCAAGGTTGCTGTTATCTTTACTTGTGTTCCTGTGTACCTGACCTGTGCTTGTGTTCCTGGACTCCGCTACCTGCTTGATTCGACTCTCCTGTTGCCGACCCGGGTTTGCCTGACCTGTACCTGTTCTGCCTGCCCTGACCTATTGCTTGTTTGACTTTGCCTCTGTCTCATCCTTCGGTCCTGCACTGTTGCTCCTGGTTACGACTCTCTACATCTGTACCTCTGGTACCTTGCATTGGTACGCCCTGGTCCATCTGGACCAGCTGCTTCATGTGCCAGTCCTCCTAAAGAGGTAGCGATCTGGTGTTCCCCTCAGGAAAGTGAACCTCCATTATTAGGGTTACTGCAAAGAACGAGGGGTTCACTTAGACAACGTCCTTAGAGGAGGTAGGACATGTGGCATGGTGGGTCCACACCCGCTGGTTCGTGACACCTTAATAGTGGCTTGAGATCACTTTTCTGACAAAGAGCTCCAAATCTCCTGCAAAGAAATTGGGAGAAATTTACTAAGACCGGCTTTTTATATGCCAGTCTTTGTATAAAGGCTAATGGTGTAAAATTGTGGACACCTCTTAATAATTTTGGCACATTGCTAGGAGCGGGAATACACTTCACGTTTAATTTACACCAGTTTTCTGTTGGGCTGCTTAGGCCTCCCCATTTTTTTTTTTTTTAGAAAAGTGGCCGGTGTGATATAGCAGGTGGAGAATTTCCAAATTTTTTGCACAAAGGGGACCTTGAGCAAAATTTTGCTGGTGCACAATCATTAAAGTGGTTGTGTCATCTGGACATTGGTGGAATATCACTAGGATATATGTTAATGTCAGATAGGTGTAGGTCACACCTCTGGCACCTGTACCTATCTCTAGAACAGGGCTCCCAAAGTGAACAAGAGCACACCATGCAATTAGCTATTTTCGGAAGTCCCATAAAAGTGAGTGCAGAGCGTACCATGGGACTATTTTCATAGCTCTCATTAACTTGGGGGTTTTGTTCTAGATATTGGTGACACCTCTGGGGCCCACACCTATCTGACATTATGGCGAAGAAAACAGAAGCGTGTGCTTCTGGATTAGGACCCACTCCCCCATGTGGCGATTGGGGAAGACGGTCCTTTGTTCTAATACAGTGAAGATACCCAGCGTATTAGAGCTGCAGTTTCTATGTTGGCATGCAGGTGGCAAGCCAACATAGGATAACTGCAAATAGAGCTTATACTGTAGTTCCATGTAAAGACAGTATAAGCTATAAGAAAACAAACTAGTGAATATTATAGCCTCCTAGAGGGGCTACAAAAAATAAAAGTAAAAAAATATATATAAAAAACCCCACGCTCTCCCTAGAAAAAAACATACATAATACATAAAAATATGAGCATCATGGGCATTGCCACATCTGAAAATGCCCTTACTATTAAAATATAAAAATATTTATCCTATACGGCGAATGATGTAAAGGAAAAAAATCAAAATGGTCGATTTGCCATTTTTTCATTCTTTCACTTACCGAAAAGAATTTAATAAAATGTGATCAAAAAGTCACAAACACTTCAAAATGGTATCAATACAAACTACAGATTGTTCCGCAAAAAATGAGCCCCCATACAGCTCAGTAGACTATAAACTATAACTATAAAAAAAGTCAGAATATGGTGATGTAAAAAAATTGTTTTTCAAAGTTTTATTTTTTTTCAGTATTAAAATACAAAAAATCCCTATACATGTATTGTTGTAATCGTACTGACCCCGATAATGAAGGGTATGGATCAGTTTTGCCGCATAGGGAACGTTCCCTTCCCGACCAGCGCCGTACATGTACGGCGCTGGTGCGGTGCGGGGACATGACCATGGCCATGGTTTCTAACAGCAGAGACTTGCCGCTACTTACCGCCATCGGCGGCGTCTTCTAGGCCCTTCTGATGCCGTGATCACGGCATCAGGATGCGTCTGAACCCGGAAGCGTAGGCTTCCGGGTGGTGTACAGACGCCCTGAGTGGCCAATCGGGGTGTCTGTACACCATATGAAAACTGTAATCCTCGCTGGTGAGGATTACAGTTTTCAAAGTGCAATTCTTATTCTGGCCACTAGATGGCAGGCCAGGATAAGAAATGAGCAATTCATGGATTTATCTCAGTCTAGTAAATCCCTGATTGCTCATAAAGAAAAAAAAACACAATATATCAGCTCATATTTGAGCTTAAAAATAGTCAGAAAAAAATAAAAAAAAAATGTTAAAAAATATATAAAAAATAAAAAATATATAAAAGTTCAAATCATCCCCCTTTCCGTGTAATGAAAAAATCAATACCTAAATAACAATAAATATAGACATCATGGGTATCACCGTGACCGAAAACGCCCATACTTTTAAAATATAAAAAAAAATTCCAATACGGCGAATTGTGTGGTGGAAAAAAGCGTCCAAATGGCGATTCGCCGTTTTTTGTCGCTTTTTTTTTTCTAAAAAAAATTAAATAAAAAGTGATCAAAAAGTCATACACACCCCAGAATGGTATCAATAAAAACTTCAGATCACCCCGCAAAAAATGAGCCCCCATACAGCTCCGTACACATAAATACCAAAAAGTTATAGGGGTCAAGATATGACAAGGAAAAAAAAAAAAAGGGCAACTTTCTAATTATTTTATCACTATCAAAACGCAGGAAAAACTATACATATTAGGTATTGCCGGATTCGTACTGACCAGTAGAATGAAAGTAACTGGTCAGTTTTAATGCACATCGAACGCTGTAAATAAGAAACCCGTAGAACTGTAGCGGAATAGCTTTTTTTGGCAATTTCACCCGATTTGGAATTCTTTTCCCGCTTCCCACTACACCATATGCAATATTAAATGGTGGCGTTGGAAAGTTATCCCACAAAAAACAAGCCCCCATACAGCTATCTGAACAGAAAAATAAAACAGTTATGGCTGTTTGAAGGCAGGGAGCGCAAAACGAAAATGCATAACCGAAAAAACCTCCGGGGGTGAAGGGGTTAAAACTGTGGCTGTGTTTTTTTTTTCAAATCCATTGGAATTGTATTCTATATTAAGTGGTGACACTAGAAAATATAACTTGTCCTGCAAAAACAAGCCCTCAAACAGGTATGTGAATGGAAGAATAAAAAAGCTATGGCTCTGTGAAGACAGGGAAGAAAAATGAAAAGCAAAAATGAAAAAAAAACCTCCTCCTAGGTATGACTGTAATCAGCTATTATTTTGCTTTATGTCTATGCTGGGAATTTGAAGAAGTAGCAAACTTAAAAGCAATTACCAAGTCCACTCAGAATGTTGGAACTACAAACATGGTGTCAGAAGGTGGACATGGCATGGGTGGTAACAGCTGATTGCCGGACCAGTACCATAGCAACGACATCATAGCACTACAACTATCACCCACCAACTGATCTTCTCCGACTCATGTTTCTTAGGGTTAAAAGTTGGCATTGGGATCCTCTGTGCTAGCAAACTCTTATCCAGTCATTCTGCGGCCATGATGGTGACCCTTTGCTATAACACCACACACTGCTCATCACCTGCCCTACAGTGAAGCATCATACTTTGGGGGAAGACTGGTTCGGGTTGAGGGAAAGCTGAATGGAGCAAATTACAGAGAAATTCTTAATGAAAACCTGATCCAATGTTCTCTGGACCTCAGACTGGGTTGTAGGTTCACCGTCCAACAAGACAATGACCCTAAGCACACAGCCAAGACAACACAAGAGTGGCTTACGGACAACTCTGAGAATGTCCTTGGGTGGCCCAGCCAGAGCCTTGACTTAAAACGCTATGTACACCTTCAAGGGCAATTGTTTATTACGCATTTTAAATTTGTCTTTATTAAAAACTAGCTGAAGGACCCGGCTTCGCCCGGGGATATTTAATTTATTTCTTTTACAGTTTGTGTGTGTGTGTCGTTAAAAGATATCGAGAGTGCCCTCTACAGTGCCTGCCCCTTTAACAGTGACCTCTACAGTGCCTGCCCCTTTAACAGTGACCTCTACAGCGGCCTGCCCCTTTAACAGTGACCTCTACAGCGGCCAGCCCCTTTAACAGTGACCTCTACAGCGACCCGCCCCTTTAACAGAGACCTCTACAGCGGCCCGCCCCTTTAACAGTGACCTCTACAGCAGCCGCCCCTTTAACAGTGACCTCTACAGCTGCCCACCCCTTTAACAGTGACCTCTACAGCAGCCCGCCCCTTTAACAGTGACCTCTACAGACTGGGTCTGCAAAAAAAACAAACAAAACGGAATGTACTCAGTGTGCATTCCGTTTCCGTATGTATTTCTGTTCCACAAAAAAAAATAGAACATGTCCTATTACTGACAAGGATAGGACAGTTCTATTAGGGGCCATCCGTTCCGTTCCGCAAAATACGAAATACACACAGACGTCATCCATATTTTTTTTTAGTCCGTTTTTTGCGGACTGCAAAATACATATGGTTGTGTGCATGAGCCCTGAGGCTGTAATCACTGCCAAAGGTGCTTCAACTAAATCCTGAGTAAAGGGTCTGAATACTTACATTAATGCAAGATTTTAATTTTTCTTTTTCAATAAATTAGCAAAGATTTTGAACATTCTGTTTTCACTTTCTCATTATGGATTAGTGAGTGCAGAATAATGGCCCCCCCCCATTAATTAAAAAAAATATTTTTTTGAGCAGTGTAGAACATGTCCTATTATTGTCTGTATTATGGACAAGGATAGGACTGTTCTATTATGGACCAGCTGTTCTGTTCCGCAAAATGCAGATGGAACTCGTCCGGTATCCGTGTTTTGTAGATCAGCAATTTTTAGGCCGCAAAACAGGCAACGGTCATGTACTTTGACCCCTCATACATTCTGCAGCCTTCAGTAAAAAAACGTATATCATATGTTCAGTGGATTATTTTTTATTATAATGGAACACATTGCTGACTAATGCCACGGTATGGCACCTATCGGAGACATTCTTTGAATGTATATGCCACTTTGTTGCCAGCTCTTGTGCCTCCAGAACCTGTTGGGGCCAGGCCGAACTCAACTAAATATCATGAAGGGCATCAACGTCTGTATATTGGCAGTGTGAGATCTGTGGCCCAGTCATTTAACCCTTTAAATCTTATGCCCACTTTGATGCCCCAGTCATTTCTATTTTCATGCAGTTTTCAGCTAATGTCACCACTGCACATCTCACTGCAACTTATTTTATTATTTGGTAAAGTTCTCCTCATGGTTCATTACGAAACTAAGTGAATAAGAAACTGATGGCTGAGAATCCGGCTTTAGCTTTTATATATATGCACAATTCCAAGGTGTGGTCCGCACAGTCTATTATAGACGTATAAGTTGGGTGCCAGTAGCTGTGGACACGATCCAGAATCCAGACAATATAAAAGTAACTCCACGGCACTCCAATGTAGTGAATCAATTCACTACATTGGAGTGCCGTGGAGTTACTTTTATATATATATATATATATATATATATATGTACATATATAAAAATATATACATATATTAGGAATGTTCTGGATGTATCTTTTGGACACGTTCTTTCCTAGCTCTACTGACAAACTCTTCATAGGTCTATGTTCACACAACTCATGCAGAAACTTCATGAGGGCCAATGACTTTTGAGCATGCGCAGTGGCCTCCGCCGTCTGACGCACAGCTTGGTGACGTGTCGCAGAAATTGACAACCCGGAAATCCGCGCTGGTTCTGCGTTCCACGTGCGGTTCACGGTTTCCTCACAGGAGCGGGGTCAGTTTTCCGCACGGAGGGACGATGGCTGAGGTGGAGGTGAACGGCGGTAACGCGTCACTGTCCGCGTCCACTCAGAGCTCCAACCCATTGTCTAGGAAGCTCAACAAAATCCTTGAGACCCGGCTGGATAATGATAAGGTGAGGGGAGGTAAATGGTTAATGAGGCCCCAGTTCTCTGTCCTGTGTGTGAGCAGCTGCGGGGACACTGCTAGCCCCAGCATGTCTGCCAGGAGCTGCTGGGACTTGTAGTTCCACTAGTCATAGCAGTTATCTCTGCCACCCTGGTAGTTATACCCATGGTACACCAGTATATATGTCTGCTGCCCTGGTAGTTATACCAATGATACACCAGCATGTACGTCTGCTGCCCTGGTAGTTACAGTGCCTTGCAAAAGTATTTGGCCCCCAGGAACTTTTAAACCTTTTGCCACATTTCAGGCTTCAAACAAAAAGATAGAACATTTTACATTTTTGGTGAAGAATCAACAACACGTGGGTCAAAATTGTGAAGTGGAACGAAATTTATTGGATCATTAAAACTTTTTTTGTAATAATAAAACTGAAAAGTGGGGCGTGCAAAATTATTCGGCCCATTTACTTGCATTAATACTTTGTTGCGCCACCTTTTGCTGCGATTACAGCTGCAAGTCGCTTGGGGTATGTCTCTATCAGTTTTGCACATCTAGAGAATTAAATTCTTGCCCATTCTTCCTTGCAAAACAGCTCGAGCTCTTTGAGGTTGGATGGAGAGCGTTTGTGAACAGCAGTTTTCAGCTCTTTCCACATATTCTCAATTGGATTCAGGTCTGGACTTTGACTTGGTCATTCTAAGACCTGGATATGTTTATTTTTGAACCATTCCATTGTAGATTTTGCTTTATGTTTGGGATCATTGTCTTGTTGGAAGATAAATCTCCGTCCTAGTCTCAGGTCTTTTGCAGACTCCAACAGGTTTTCATCCAGAATGGTTCTGTATTTGGCTCCATCCATCTTCCCTGTCCCTGCTGATGAAAAGCAGGCCCAAACCATGATGCTGCCACCACCATGTTTGACAGTGGGGATGGTGTGTTCAGGGTGATGAGCTGTGTTGCTTTTACGCCAAACATATCGTTTTGCATTGTTTCCAAAAAGTTGGATTTTGGTTTCCTCTGACCAGAGCACCTTCTTCCACATGTTTGGTGTGTCTCCCAGGTGGCTTGTGGCAAACTGTAAACAAGACTTTTTATGGATATCTTTGAGAAATGGCTTTCTTCTTGCCACTCTTCCATAAAGGCCAGATTTCTGAAGTCCGACTGATTGTTGTCCTATGGACAGACTCTCCCACCTCAGCTCAGTATAAAGCGGTTGTCCCAGATAACAAAATGTGAGATGAAGCCTGAAATAAATAATGTTAAAGGGGTATTCCCATCTCACAAATGTAGTTTGTATAGTTAGATATAGCCATACCAACATTATTACTAATAGAATGTATTTATATAAAATGTACCGTTTAGAAGATTTTCCTATTTGTATATCCATTGTCCCACACACATCAGTCAGGCCGTTGCCCCTGGTTACGACCACCGCAGCCATGTAGTAGTGGTGGCCGGCTTGGAATTGATCTTGGAACAGGATCCGTTTCTCTGCGTTTTGGAAGCGCAGACAAAAATGCTCCAACCCTAAGATGTGTCTCCGCATGATCATGTAATGTGCGTTCACAATACAGCAGTTACCTCAGAGCAGGTTTGAACAGGAGCAATCCGGCCACCACTACTACATGGCTGCGGTGGTCGTAACCGGGGCAACGGCCTGACTGATGTGTGTGGGACAATGGATATACAAATAGGAAAATCTTCTAAACGGTACATTTTATATAAATACATTCTATTAGTAATAATACTGGTATGGCTATATCTAACTATACAAAATACATTTGTGAGATGGGAATACCCCTTTAAGGTACGACCACACAGAGCGGTCGTGATCCGGTGGGGTTGTGGCTGTGCTGAGGTCAAGAACCTTGCGGCCAATTATCCCGCAGCCGCCTTTCATTTAACTAATGATGACAGCACTGTATAGTCGGTCTTTATTGTTAATGACTACGCAGTATTGAGGTTCCCGCATGGGCCTTAGAAATGAAGACTGATCATACAATGTGTTCTCCATTAGTTAAATGAAAGGAAGGTGTGGGCTAATTGGTCGTGCGGTTCTTGACCGTAGCACGGCTGCAACCCGACCAGATCACCACCGCCCCGTGTAGTCATACTCTTAGACTCGCCTATTTCTTCAGCGCCATTCTCTGTGGTGCTGGTCCGGTCCTCCAGGGGCTGCTTGTTTACACACTGCAGTGGTTATCTGTCTGTATATAGCACTTAAAGGGGTTGTCCAAGTTATGAAAAAAAATATATAGCACTGTAAATCTGATGGGCAGCAATATATAACTAAGTTCAGCAAGTTTTAGGCAAAAAAAAAATCTCTATTTCCTCATTTCCCTGGTTCTCTTCTGGCCTTTGTTTACCTGCAGTAATAACAATCTCAGCCCCTCCCCCTTCTCTGCAAAGGCAGTGAATATAAGTGCTGTGAGTACATGTCTGCCTGCTGGAATACTCAGCAGCATGTTGTATGTGTAGGACTACAAGTCCCAGCTGTACAATGACACTGCTGATACACACAGGAAATTCTCCCTACCTGTTCTTGTACAATACAGTAACGCACTGGAAACTTAAAGGCTATGTATACCTTTGGAGTCCATTTTTTTATGATTGCATTTAACTTATTTTTGGCTAAAAATCATATTTTCATTTGGTCTTTATTAAAAATATTGAGCTGTTCAGTCACAAAGGGTTAACTGTTTGTCTAGCTGGGTGACTGCTTCTTTCACTTTCACTTTGTGCCAGTCATCTAATTACCCCTATCTGTAAACTCCTAAGAGATCATAAACACTTACTTAAGCCACATTCTTATCAGTAAGGTAAGGATTAAGCTTTAATGAGTGTTTATGATGTGAGTGAGAAGAGATAAGGAGTCCCTCTGCTCCCCAGATGATGGAAAGGACAAAAAATCCACAGGCAGCTAGTACAGCTTCTCAGCTCTGTACACAAAACAAATTCCAACTGAGACCAACTGAAAAAGTGATTTTTAAGTCAAAATAAATATAATGCAATAATAAAAAAAATGCCCCTAAAGGTGTACATAGCCTTTAAAGTTACCCTGGTATATATATAAAAAAAACTTTAAAGTGGCCCCATTGTGTAGGTGGGTCCAGATGGACAGAAGGTGGGGCAACACAAGTAGGTGCTTCTCCGGTGACCTGATTTGGCAGGGAACAGTCAGCCGGTGTTTACTGAATCTTGCGTTGCTGAATTCTTCCATTAAACATTGGATCCCCATTGACTATAATGGGATCCACCAGTGATCCGACATAAATGCTGGGTTTCGGACAGACAAATACTACTGCACGCAGAGTTTTTTGTCCGGTTGACAGCCGTCATTTCTGCTGGAACAGGATACCTGAAGAGCCTGCTGGATTTTCAAACGCAACTGTGAACGTACCATTAGGTGGACAGTTGTTCAGCCCTGATTGCTGGGGTCCTCGGGCATGGCGCACCGCTCCCCGTACTACAGCCACCCACATGAGCTAGCCCCTCCTCTTTACAGCTCCCGCCATCTTCCCCTGCTGCAGGGCACTGTATCGCTCCAGCAGCCGGCCCAAACCAACCAATAACAAAGCTCCTTGCTTTGTTATTGGTTATTTCAGGCACTGGCTGTATCACCGTATTCCGTGAGTAGCGCGGCGCATTCCGTGAGTAGCGCGGCGCATTCCGTGAGTAGCGCGGCGCATTCCGTGAGTAGCGCGGCGCATTCCCTGAGTAGCGCGGCGCAATCCCTGAGTAGCTCGGCGCAATCCCTGAGTAGCTCGGCGCAATCCCTGAGTAGCTCGGCGCAAACCCTGAGTAGCGCGGCGCAAACCCTGAGTAGCGCGGCGCAAACCCTGAGTAGCGCGGCGCAAACCCTGAGTAGCGCGGCGCAAACCCTGAGTAGCGCGGCGCAATCCCTGAGTAGCGCGGCTCAATCCCTGAGTAGCGCGGCGCAATCCCTGAGTAGCGCGGCGCAATCCCTGAGTAGCGCGGCGCAATCCCTGAGTAGCGCGGCGCAATCCCTGAGTAGCTCGGCGCATTCTGGAGCTGATCAATCAATTGCTTGTTCCCTTTCGGAACTTATACGTGATATAAATAAGATGTCAATAAAGTTTTATTTAAAATGCGGATCCATTAGATCTGACATTGCTACGAGTGTGAATGGATCTTCAGCCGTTCATTGACACTATTACGTGCATTCATTAGGCGTTAGGTGAAATGTCTACTAATTGTATCTTCATTTGCTTCTGTTCTCATAGGAAATGCTGGAAGCCCTTAAAGCTCTCTCATCGTTCTTTACTGAAAACAGTTTGAGGAGCCGCAGAAACCTACGAGGTGACATAGAGCGGCGGAGTTTATCCATAAATGAAGAATTTGTGGCCATATTTAAAAACGTTAAAGAGGTAGGTGATGTCTACTGTCAGCTATACCTGTAGATTTTTTTTATTTTTTAATTTTTTTTAAACTATATTTTATTTTATTTTTTTTATTTTTATTTTTTAAATTTAGACCCAGTTAGGCTACTTGAACATGCAATCTTTTAACCACCTAACTGTTTTGCCCAAGTCCAGTGTGAAACTAGCTGACTGGAGGAGGGAGGGCTGCTTTAGATGGTGATATCTCCTCAGTGGTAGCAGCTAGAAACATGCATCTGGTCTTGTATGAAAGCTGGCAGGCCAGGCTTACAAGACCAAAATGACAGCTAAAGTCCAAGAAACAGAGGAGAAATCACTGTTAGAAATCGAGTTGTGAATAATCTCGAGTAAACATATTGCTGTCATTTTGGTCTTGTATGAAAGTCTGGACTGTCAGCTTTCATACAAGACCAGTTGCAAGTTTCTAGCTGCTACCATTCAGGAGATAGCAGCATCTACATCAGCCCTCCCCCCTCCAGTTAGCTACTTTTCCCACTGCTGGAGTTCCACTCTGCTAGGGGGTTTATCATTAATTTCTCTACAGAATTGTGTTCTGGTCGTCAGCAGAACCTTGACAGCCACTCTATTAGGCCCTGCAGGACCCCAGTTGTCATGATGGCCCTTCACCCCACTCACAGTGTTGGAGGGCGATGGGGGTATCACACATTGTGACAACATCCTTAGGCTACATGCACACGACAATGAAAAAAAATGTCAGTTAAAAATAGATAAACTGTACATTTTTAACAGCCTTTTTTTCACTGATGCCTTTCTGAGAAACGGACGTTAAAAACAGACCCATTCAATTGTACGGGGGCAGTCTGTCAGTGAAAAACAGACAATATAGAACATGTTCTATTTTTTGACGTCCGTTTTTCACTGACTGCCATGTGAATAACCCCATAGACTACCATTGGTCTCAAAACATGATGGCCGTTAAAAAAAAATGTACATCACATTTCCGTTTTTCACAAATCTGGATCTTCTATTCCTTGAACTCTCCAGTGAGCTGTTCCTCTGTTATTCTTCCTGGAAATGTATAAATAAGCCAGCTGGGGGCGTGTCCCTGTATAGTGACGTCCCTGTGTAGAGATGCACCTCTTTGACAATTCTCAGTTTATTCATACATTTCCGGGTGGAATAAGACTCTGTTCACCCTGCGTTTTCGTCAGAGGTGTACATTGGTAAGATTTCCCCATGTATACTTACAGCTGAAGGCTCCAATTTATACCACGGCATCCTATATACCAGGGGGAGGCAACCTCCAGCACTCCGGTTGTAGTGAAACTACAACTCCCAGCATGCCTACTTCCTCTGCTCTTCTCAGAACTCATAGAAGTGACTAGAGCATGCTGGGAATTGTAGTTTCACGACAGCTGCAGTGCCGAAGGTTGCTGACTAGAGTTGAGCGAACGTGCTCTTAACGAGCACTGTACTGCTCGGATCCCCTGCGCTTGAATGGCCGCAGCCATCCAGATCCGTCCTCCTCACCCAACTGCAAATAAGTGGGGAAGGATCCGTTTGGTATGACACACTCGTACCAAACGGATCCGCCCCCATTGACTTACAGTCAGGTGAGGACGGATCCGGATGCCTGTGGCCATTCAAGCGCAGGGGATCCGAGCAGTACAGTGCTCGTTACCAGCATGTTCGCTCAACTCTATTGCTGACCCCTGCTATACACCGTATAGGAAAGTCCACTGTGCTCTTCCGTACAGTCGGGTGAATGGAGAGCTGACAGATGCTCATTAGCAGGTCCATCCCTTTTGTCCATACCTATTGTACATTCATTTGTATGTTTTTGAAAAAATGACAATAAAAACAATCTGATTTAAAAAAAAAAAAAAAGGATCAGATACCTGCTTTGCCCGTGGTAATAATTGAGGTCTCACAGACATCGGGGTTGGTGAGGCATCCAGGTATTTTGGGTCAGCTTGATGTTTCATCATCCATATTATTAGCCCAGAGCAGGTGGATTTGAAGCCATTGGATTAAAGGGATTTTCCGGAAGTTAACTACTGATGACCTATCCTCAGTATAGGTCATCAGTATCTGATCGGTGGGGGTCCGACACCTGCCGATCAGCTGTTTGAGAAGGTACCGGTGCTCCTGTAAGCGCTGCTACCTTCTCGCAGCTTACCCAGCACAGCGCCGTACATTGTATTGTGGTCATGCTTGGTATCGCGCTCAGCCCCGTTCACTTGAATGGGACAGAGCTGCTCCTAGGCCACGTGACCGATGAACGTGATGTCACTGGCCGGGTCCCCACCGATCAGTTAACTCCTGGAAAACCCCTTTAAAGAGGCTCTGTCACCACTTTCTAACCTATGTAATTAGATACATAGGCATATAGGTCTATTATTCCTCTCCCCAGACATACCTGTATATAACAGAATCCATCAGCCATTAGCCCGGAAAAGTAACTTTTAAAAACATGCAAATGAGTCTTCGGCGCACCGGGAGGCGTGCTCTTTTCGTCCGAGCGCCGCATCTGCGACGCCCTCCCCGCTCCTAAGCACGCCCTGTATCCTGTAAACCCACCCCCATTTCTTCATGATGGACAGCGCTAGACTCTCCGGTCTAGCACTGAAATCCCGCGCCTGCGCACTCATCCCGGGTACGGCGCACTCATCCCGGGTACGGCGCACTCATCCCGGGTACGGCGCATGCGCACTACATCGAAAGCGCTTGCAGTGTTCGGCGCTGCAAGGGTAGTGCGCACGCGCCGGACCCGGGATGAGTGCGCAGGCGCGGGATTTCAGAGAGTCTAGCGCTGTCCATCATGAAGGAGGGGGGTGGGTTTACAGGATACAGGGCGTGCTTAGGAGCGGGGAGGGCGTCGCAGATGCGGCGCTCGGACGAAAAGAGCACGCCTCCCGATGCTCCGAAGACTCATTTGCATGTTTTTAAAAGTTACTTTTCCGGGCTAATGGCTGCTTGCTTCTGTTATATACAGGTATGTCTGGGGAGAGGAATAATAGACCTATATGCCTATGTATCTAATTACATAGGTTAGAAAGTGGTGACAGAGCCTCTTTAAGGTTTTATGAGTAATTAGGACACTGAGAACAGGAGAAGTGAGAATCCCGGACGTTTATTCATTTATCTCCACATAAATAAAATGTCTGTGGGGCGTTTATGTTCTGTTTTTACTGTTCGTTCCTCACTAGACTGTAATAGTGTACGCTGTGTTTTTTTAGGAGCTTGAAAGTATAAATGAAGATGTTCAGGCGATGAGCAACTGCTGCCAGGACATGACCGGTCGTCTGAAGGTAATAAGTCCACCTTGTGTGACTACAGTGGTCTTCTGAGTCCTCTATGTACTGGCCTTTCAGTTTTCACAAAGCCTTCATCTATTTATGACCGATCCTCAGTATAGGCCATCAATATCAGATCTGTGGGGGTCCAACACTCGGCCTCCCCTCCCCCGCCGATCAGCTGTTTGAGGAGACGGCGTGCAGTCCCATAGACATACAGAAGCAGGCCGGGAGAGAGAAGGGAGGCGGCATTTTTCGCACTGTTCGCCCCGTCTCCTCAAACAGCTGATCGGCGGGAGGGGGTGCTGGGTGTAGGATCTGATATTGATGACCTATCCTGAGGATGGGTGATCAATATTAAAAGAACGGACAACCTCTATAAAGATTGCCCAGGACTAGAAAAACAGCACCACACCTGTCCAAAGGTTGTGTCTGGTATTACAACTGAGCCCCATTCACTTCAGTGCAGCAATTCCAGAAGCAACCCATGGAAGGTGTGGTGGTGTTTTTCAACTAAAGCAGCCATTCTTCTCCAGTCCTGGATCGGATGCGGACATGAGCCCTGAGACCTTTCATCCCTTTTAATAATTTGATCGCCCCTCTCTTAACTTTCTAGCTCTCCTATATCCTTTATAGTGTAAAACTGAATCCCGTGTTTAACATTGGTTACAGATTTGTATTTTTAAACACCATAAGATGTTATTTGCTTTTGCAGCTTCTGCCTGACATTGAGAACTGCTGCTTAGCTTGTCACCAGAATCCCCAGTCCTCTTCTTGTTCTGTTGTCCCTGGTTTTAGTCCATGTAACATGTCTGCAGCCATATGATTGCTGTGGCCCGAGTGCAATACTTTCCATTAATCAGCACTAAGATTCTTCCGCCACATTCTTGTCCGTGCCGCTAGTTTATATCTTTCTGTGATATTTGACATTCAAGCTGGGTTCTCGTTACCCTACACCAGGGATGCCCAACCTGCGGCCCTCCAGCTGTTGTAAAACTACAACTCCCACCATGCCTTGCTGTAGGCTGATAGCTGTAGGCTGTCTTGGCATGCTGGCAGTTGTAGTTTTGCAACAGCTGGAGGGCTGCAGGTTGGGCATCCCTGGTGTAGGATAATGAGAACCCAGCTTGATTGTCAAATATCACAGAAGGACCTAGGTTGGTCATCCCTGTCCTACACAGTTTTGTGTCACCAAGAGAACTCTCAATCCTGTCCACCAGACTAAAATTGACAACGACCTTTTGTTTTCTGTTCTCTATCCTTTACCATTGTGCACACACTGTCCCCCAGTCCCTGCATTAGTAGCTTCAGCACAAGGCTCTTATGTGGTACACTATCAAATCTGCTGCGTAACCAACATCCAGGTTTGCACTGACCTCGCTTGTTGGTTAGGCAGGACCCGTTTTATGAATCCATGCTGGTTATCGGTTATTAAATGACTTACCGGTAGATACTTTTACATCTCATCTCTTAGAAGACTTTCAAATATATTATATTCCACAAAATTCAGACTTAGGGCCCACACCTATTTTGCAAAATTGTGGAATAGGTGCGGGCCCATTCACCTTTATGGCCAGCTCGCGATCTTGCCGAGCCGTGGCTCCGTGCCGAGACTCTGCAAGAAAATATAGAACATGTCCTATACAAGTATAGGCATTTTGAATGGGGCGCCCGGCCGTGTGTTCCGCTCATTGCCGAACACACGCCGGGCGGCACCCGTAGAATTATGGACCCGCAATAATACGGCCGTGTGAATGCGGCCTTACTGGTAGTTACACATTTCCACATTTTTACCTTTCCTGAATATTGTACATCATCCATCATTCTGTCTCTGTCTCTCTCTCTGTCTCTCTCTCTGTCTCTCTCTCTGTCTCTCTCTCTCTGTCTCTCTCTCTGTCTCTCTCTCTCTGTCTCTCTCTCTCTGTCTCTCTCTCTCTGTCTCTCTCTCTCTGTCTCTCTCTCTCTGTCTCTCTCTCTCTGTCTCTCTCTCTCTGTCTCTCTCTCTCTGTCTCTCTCTCTCTCTCTCTCTCTCTCTCTCTCTCTGTCTCTGTCTCTCTCTCTCTGTCTCTGTCTCTCTCTCTCTGTCTCTGTCTCTCTCTGTCTCTGTCTCTCTCTCTCTGTCTCTGTCTCTCTCTCTCTGTCTCTCTCTCTCTGTCTCTCTCTCTCTGTCTCTGTCTCTCTGTCTCTGTCTCTCTCTCTCTCTCTGTCTCTCTCTGTCTCTCTCTGTCTCTCTCTCTCTCTGTCTCTCTCTCTCTCTGTCTCTCTCTCTCTCTGTCTCTCTCTGTCTCTCTCTGTCTCTCTCTGTCTCTCTCTGTCTCTCTCTGTCTCTCTCTGTCTCTCTCTGTCTCTCTCTGTCTCTCTCTGTCTCTCTCTGTCTCTCTGTCTCTGTCTCTTCTCTGTCTCTGTCTCTCTCTCTCTGTCTCTCTCTCTCTCTCTCTCTCTCTCTGTCTCTCTCTCTCTCTCTCTGTCTCTCTCTCTCTCTCTGTCTCTCTCTCTCTCTGTGTCTCTCTCTCTCTCTGTCTCTCTCTCTCTCTCCATCTCTTGTCGGACCCTTCCCTGTTTTTCATCCCTCCATGTCTACATATTAGAGTTATGACACAAGGCAGGCAGTGTTGCACTACAGGTCATTTCAGACCAGGGCTGTACAACCTTATCTGTTTTGAGGACACATTCTTACATTGAACTTCTCCAAAGGGTCACAATAAGGCTGGAACTACATGGCAACATGTGTCGTGAAACCACAAGCCTCAGAAAAGTCATCAAAGCAGCTTGCTGTTGCACGACTGTTTTAGAACTTAAATTTAGGGTCTGACACAACTTCCATTGTGGACTGTGTTGGTCTATGATGGTAAAGTTACTTGCAACTTGTGACCAAAAATCCAGGGGTTTCGTCATGTCACATACAGTACAACATCTTAATCTTCACACCACTTGACATGTGGCCATTTAGCCCCAGCCTAAAACTTAAAGGACTAAGGACTATTACCATCTGAGACTTTTATGACATACAAGTACATGTCCTTACCAGGACACCCACCTTTTGGGATGATGGACATCCCCTTCTCCCCCATTAAACACCCCAGAGAGTAGATTATGGGTGCTGTCATAACTGCTTAGTATTCTAACATCTGTAAACTACAATGGAGAGAGCCACATATATAAATGTCCATCTCTTAAATCAGTGGAACCCCATTCTCCTGATATATGAGGGTCCTAAAGATGGGTACACCGTGCACCAGTAGTACTTGTCTGTCCCTTGTCCTGCTTTTCTATGTGTAGTTGTTTAGGGCTGCACAGAATCATGGCAGTATGTGGACCCCGGGCGCAGGTTGTGCACCTCTGTTTTAGACGGACTGATTTAGCAAGCAATTATTGGGAATGCACAAAATGTTCCTAATATTTGCCTGGTCGTTAGGAAGATGAGAGCTGCATTTACATCCAGCAATCATCTCTTCTGTATGGGGACAAGTGATCTCTACAGTAATCGTTTCTCCTCTACAGTTTCACCGTTCTGGACAGCAGATCTCCGATCTGATCTGCGGCACAGAAACAATGATTTTAGGTGCCGGCCGAAAGACTTGATCACCTGATGAACAAGCGTTTGGTCATTTATTGGGTACGGCTGGCACCTTTTACATAGGCCAATTATTTTGAATGAATCTTTCTATAGATGCTCATCTATGATAATAAGCCAGACTGTCAGTCCATGTCAAAGGGCCATAAGGCATAGTTCAGAGAACAGTGTTTGGTCAGTGTTTTATCAGTGATTGTGACAGGATCAAATCTTCCCATGATACCTTCCCTGTGTAGGTTTCTGTGACGAATACCGCACCTGGCAGCCTCTCCTGACGTCAACTACGTCGGGCCCATGAGATGTGGTTACGTTTCCAAGACATGACGTTACGCGCTACCTAGGAGTACGTAAGGTCAGCTTGGTACAGTTTACACAGATGGCTCCTGTCCATGCCGGTACAGGGAAGCCAACCCTGACAAGCTGAGAGAGCCTTTTCGCTGCCCCAGTGAAACAGCTTTCTCAGCCTGGTAGACTACCACCAGTTCCTTCTTTAATATAAGCCCGGTCCGCTAACGGGATTATATATAGGGTGAAGAACCAACCCACAGTAGCGTATAACTAAATTGAAACACGGACGTGGGGATTCGTGATCGAGATGCAAGAACAGCACAAGATTAAATGATATATTTAATAGCCTTAAGGGTGCACTATATTTAATACCATATACACAGAGAATAGATGCAGTGGTCAAATGTGCAAATACAGGTGGTAAAATACAACAGAGTTGCACGGAGCAGTAGTCGGTTACCATGTGGATGAGTAGTCCATTGGATTAGGACGAGTCCAGGGTTGCTGTAAGGCCTGGCTGTAGTCACATGGGGGGCAGTGATGTCAGCGGCTTGTCCACGGTCCCTCCACACACATTACTCGATGTGACCCCCTTTCAGAGAAAGACTCTGGCCTCTAGCCTGTGTGGGCTTTTTCACCTGTAGTCAGTCACTCCCGTCCCTCCCTCCGGGAGGAGTTCACCCTCCCTTCCTTGTCCTAGCAGCCAAAACCCATTATGGCCCATAGCTCCGGACCGAAAGGTCACAGGGAGATGGTTCTGGGACCAACGGATCCGCCTGGGTTCTGGCTACAGGTGGAGACCAAACATGGCGCCGTTATTACGTTCCTGCTTTGAGATCTCCATATCTATTTGTCCTGGCATCCGACCACCAAACTACAAACGCACGCTGGCATGTCCGTCTTGACCCCTGTGTTGCAGATATGTAACTGGTTTATGCCTGTGATGGACGGGCAATTCATAATTCCTTATGAACTCCTGGTTCCATTATGTCTGAGGGATTTGGCTATCAAGCTGACACCCCCTCCTGGGGTTTTTTCCTGTAGGATGAGATGAACTCTGTGCTGGCTGCTTGAGGTGTGAATTATACACATGTGACCTGCTTGAAGCCAGGACCCCTGTGGAGTTCACTCCCTCCGCTATCTGACAGCACATGGCTGGGATTAGATCATGGCTGGCATCAGATCATAATTCCACATTCCTCACAGTTTCCCTTCTGGTTTTGGCTGACAATTGCATGTGAACTAGGCCTAAGGAAAGAAAGGGTGAACATCGCAGACCCCATCTCTAGTGATTCCATTCACAGGCTGGGCGAAAAGAAAAGTGAGAAGAGCTGCAATTATAATCCCACTTAGTATAGCGCTTGACTAGTGAGCGCAGAGGCTTATGTCTGAAGACATTTTGGACCGTTCTGGAAAAACCCATTTAGGAAGCACTTATCTTTGTGAAACAGAATGGGCTGACATCCATTTTTCTTCGTATCCTCTGATTTTAATACTTAGTAATTATTTTTTGCCGTCGAGGCATCATGCCAAGTGTAGCGATAGGCTATTGTTCTGGAAATAAAACAAATCGCGGATGGCGATATGGTTATTAAGAGTGGCTCGTGGAGACGTCCCAGCAACAGATCCTTTTTTGTTGTGGACTTGGCAGCTGCTGAGCTATCATATTGTCTGTAGCGATGTGCCGGGCTCATATGATGCAATACGAGACTCGCATTCATGCGCCAATGTACTAATGTGACTCTTGTATTGAGCACGAGCTTCCTGAATGTCATCAGTGTAGACGAGACTACTGGGACTAGAAGGAGAACATACGCTAGCTGCTCGCCGCTTTCTGTTTTGGCAAGTTGTTCAAGTGCTCTTAATTTCACAGGCAATTAGTCCATAATTCTCTGGAATCTCATTTAGCATTGTGTCTCTCTGCTCTCCCTACTCTGACAGGCTCGCTTAAAGTATCCTTTATTAACAGCGAGAGGAGTAAACCTCCCCGGCTCCCGGTGACATGGGGCACAGGATTTTTCATTAATTTGCAGTGTTCAATGAAGGGGATCCCATCTGTTCCCGGCTTGTGAAAACAGACCGGAGATTTGGTTTATACCGTCTCAACATTGAATACTTTTTCGATTAAAAATGAGAAAAGCTTGAGGATCTATTATTCCTGGTATAACTGGGAGTAAAAAGGTTCTCCACATATATGCTGGTCAACCTGGAACATTGGAGGGGTCTCAGATATGGCCAATGATTACAGAAGATCGGGGTCAAGGCAAACGGGTAAGTATAACATACTGTGTGCACACATGTAGTGATTTTTTTTTTTTTTTACATCGTCCCTTTATAGTTGAATTATGGTGCCATGTAAAAACCACTTCAAGTTTGTGAGTTCTGGCCATTGTAAATTGGGAACGGTGCCAGCCGCAATTCCCTCATAGCCATGCCAGTAACAACATCCCCCCAGGCACAGGGAAATGCTTAAAGGGAGTCTGTCACCTCATTTTCACCTATATAACTAACAGCAGTGCCCCACAGAAGATTGCAGACACATCCCAGACATACCTGTGTGCACTGTGTGTGTGTATTACATGTCACATCCCAGACATACCTGTGTGCACTGTGTGTCTGTATTACATGTCACATCCCAGACATACCTGTGTGTACTGTGTGTGTGTATTATATGTCACATCCCAGACATACCTGTGTGCACTGTGTGTGTGTATTACATGTCACATCCCAGACATACCTGTGTGCACTGTGTGTCTGTATTACATGTCACATCCCAGACATACCTGTGTGCACTGTGTGTCTGTATTACATGTCACATCCCAGACATACCTGTGTGCACTGTGTGTCTGTATTACATGTCCAGGAAAAGCACTTTTATTCTGCTGGAAAACAGCTCTCAAGTGCCCAGCTGAAAGTGAAACTAAAAACAGCTTTCTCTCCTGACTCGATTTCTAACAGCTATACCTTCTGATGTACTGGGTGTAATGCTGCGATTTTGGTATCATTTGAAAGCTTGGAATGTCAGCTTTCAAAGAAGGTCATTTTTCTATCTGCTACCAATCCCAAGATATGAGCAGCTAAGCAGCCCTCCCCTCTTCAGTTTGGTTTGCTTTGGGCACTAGCAGCAGCAGAGCTGGGCACTTGGGAGCTGTTTTCCAGCAGAATAAAAGTGCTTTTCCTGGACATGTAATACACACACACAGTGCACACAGGTATGTCCGGGATGTGTCTGCAATCTTCTGTGGGGCAGTGCTGTTAGTTATATTGGTGAAAAACAGGTGAAAGACTCAATTAAATGGGTTGTGCTGCCATTTATATTGATGCTGTATCCTCAGGGTAGGTCATCAATATCTGATCGGTGGGGGTCCGAGTCCGACAAATGGGTTGTGCTATGCGCATGTTTCAGTGGAGCTGGCACCGGCAGGAGCAGAGATGTGAGGTCCTGCCAATATAGTGCTCACTGCAGCCTATATTGAAGAACACAAAATTCGTCCACTACTTATGTGGATACAGTATACGGATTTTGTCATGTGCTGCAGAGAAAAGTGCTGTAGACAGGCTTGAACTTGGGGGGGTCAATTATTATACTGAAATACGCCTAAATTAGGCGTATTTCAGGAGCAGACGGAGGCGCCAGGTCTAAAATTGTGGGCGTTTACTGTTTTCTACGTCTGTTTTATGCGTAGAAAAAGGTCTAAGTGTAAGATGGCTAGGAAGCTGTCTTACAGTTAGAACTGGAGCTGGATGCGCTGAAGTTATGGCCAGCTCCTCTTCATAACTTCAGCGGATCCTCCGCCATCTATGGGGCGTTTAAAACACCGGTCTTAATAAATGTGACCTTTGATTTTTTTCCATAACTAATCTAAGTTTCAGGCTGTAATCTGCATTTGTTTGTTCATTTTCATAGCTCTAATATTCAGTTTGCCACATGCTAATAGTTTCAGACTCTTCTCATGTGGACGTGTCCCTTCCAGTAGTACATGCTGGATGTGGGAGGTCTGTGTGTCCAGGATGCTGCTGCTTTCACTAGCTCTGATGCATAGTCAGTGCTTTATTCTTGGACTGAGATTGTTGTCCCAATTGTACTGATACTGACGAATGTGTGATTCTTTTTTTCTCACTGCAGAGTGTGCTGTGGTTCTTCTACCCTCCCTGTACATTGATTCAAAGCCTCCGTGACCTATCCCACGTGGCTCTGGCAGGCTTTTGTGTGTCCATTTCTCACTATTTATACTCCAATACAGTACAATGATATTCCCTCCTTGTAGACATGGATGCTTTACTCCCTCTCCCACTTTGATCTGCCATGTGTGATCTGTCAACTTCTTCCCTCTCCTTGCTAACAAAGCCAGGAACAGTGAATGGGATCACAGTGCGACTCACAAAAAAAATCCAGCAGTGTTGGATTTTTTCAACTCACTCTGCGATCGCACTCATTTCTATGAGATTACCACTACTCTGCGATCCTGACTGCAACAGATGTCGCCGTGCAGCTGAACCCTTATCGTGACATTCCTGGTGACAGATTCTCTCCATGCACCTTAGTCATAATTTCACAGCATGGAGACATCTTGGTGAGGACGTCAAGCAGAAAGCGTATTAAATTACTTCATTCCAAAACTTTATTTACATAGAACAAGCCCTTTAAGTCGACGTTATTATTTGTGTTAGAAGGAAAACAACTAATGGTAGATGGTGTAGAACAGCATGTAGTCCATCAGCTCCAGTAAGTGAAACCATTGATGATCAGAGGGTTCCAGCTGTGAGCAGCGTCTTACCAGTCTCCAGGGAGCGTCAGTCTCTTGTAACGTTGCTTACGATTGGAATTTCGGGGCAGGTGAGATTAATGCTGAAGCTAATGGACGGCAGCAGCTGTAGGAGGAACATATGGTGAATGCATGAGCGCTTGGGATACCGCTTGTCTTTTTTATTAACAATTTCTATCTCAGTGGTCGGCTGCTTTATTACTTGTATAAGATGTCACCTGGTTTTTCATCCTTTCAGCTCGCACCCCAATGTGAAGGCCCCTCCAATCAGACCTCAGATAAGAACCCCATATGCCTCTCATCAGCCCCCAGCTGCAGAGCATATAAAATAAATAAACCACTTACCTCTCCTTCTCCCAGACGCCGCCGCTCCATCACCGCCCGCACTCTGTCTTCGCTCTTGATGTCGACTGTACTGTGAACTGGAGTGCACAGCGTGAGGTCACAGAGCGCCCTCACGCTGTACGCAGCCCTGCACAGCCGACAGCCAAGGACCAGAAAGTGGTGAGTACAGAGTCTTCACCGCTTCCCGATCCTCCAGTCCTAATGAGCACTTCCATAATGGAGCAAGTACAATTAAAGTAGGGCTACTTTCACACTAGCGTTTTATAATTCTGGTATAGAGTTTAGTCATAGGGGCTCAATACCTGAATAAAACGCTTCAGTTTTGTCCCCACTCATTGGCAATGGGGGCAAAACTGAACTGAAGACAACGGAATGCTCCTAGAAGCATTCAGTTCCGTCTTCAGACCGGAGAGCAAACCGCAACATGCGTCCAGGCATCCGCACCAAGACGGATCCGTCATGACCCCCAATAAAAGTCAATGGGGACGGATCCGTTTGGTGTGATACAATGGTGAACGGATCCGTCCTCCATTGACTTTCAATGGAGTTCATGACGGATCCGTCACCTGCACACATACATACATACTGTCACGACAGGGGAACAAGGAATAGTGTGCCCTGTCTGAACCCCATCACTTTCCCTGCCTACTTACAGTAGATGCCCTAGGCGGCAAAACCGTAACTTGGCGGCAGTCCCTATAGTGCACAGGGCAGGGAAGGGAAATACGGGGAAAGATGAACAAAGACTAAACAAACACAATAATCGAATAGTCAGCAAGCCAAAGTCGTACCAGGAAGCACTGATCTTAGAAGACTAATCACAGGCAACCTGAAGGCTGCAGGTTGCCAGTTTAAATAATCCTCCAAATAGGTCATGTGACGTGGCCAGCATCACATGACCTAATTTGCATGATGAGCGCTGACAATTCAAGACCAACGCTCAAAACAGACTCATAATTGGTCACGTGGTGTGGTCTGCACCACGTGACCTAAAATACCGTGCCAAGTATATAAATATAAATGTACATACATGCAGAGCGCTGGCTGGGAAGGCCAGCGCTCAGAAACCCCGCCTGCACAACAGTAGGGGCGGGGAGGACGCCGGACGCGCGATGACAGGGCTTGCCGGGTCCTCCCTGCAGGCGTTGCCATGGAGACCAGGACGCTAGGCGCGTCCTTGCTCAGTCACAGCGGGGGAAGTCTGGCGGCGTCGCACAGGGGAAGTGCGCCGCTGGCTCCCTATGACACATACAGACATACACATAAACATACACAGACATATACACATAAAAATTCACATACATACTTACAGGCTTCCGGCAGGTCTCCACAGCGCAGGAGGAATAGGACGGCGCGCACATAGGACGATTCCCCACAGAGCCCTCTGCTGGGCGCTGTGGGGAATCTTCCTATGTGCGCGCCGTCCTCCTCCTGTACTGTGCTGCACGGAGCTGCCGGGAGCATGTACCTGCGGCAGAACGGATCCAGCGGCACCCTTCACCTGCCGGATCCGTGCTGCCGTTAGTGTGAAAGAGGCCTAACACTGTCTCACTGTCTTATCACTTGCCCAGAATTTCCTCCAAGAAGCAGAGACCATGCTGCAGCTTCAGAAGAAGCCGGCTCATCAAACCAGGAATCCCTTCATATACCTTCTGCGAGTGAGGCAAGACTGAGCGGGTGTGTCCACCTCAGAACATATACTGGGGTGGACATAGAAACAGTAGGGGGCGCTATGTTAGCTCTATTCCTGGAATACATTTTTGTTCAGTACGTGAAAATACAAAAAATATAATTTTATAATAATTTATAATTATGAGCTGAATTTAACTGTAAACAATATTTTTCGTGGGATAACCACTTTAAAAGGGTTGGGAAATTGGGCCTTTCTTTTGACCTGTAGAAGAAAGATAGTTTAGTACTTACCCCTCCACACAGCCTGCGGGCTTTTCCACTCAGGTCCCGACCGGATGTGTCCCAGTGTTCTTGTTCAGCTGCATAATAGTAAATGCAGAAGACTAGGGAACACGAGTGGAAGAGCCTGCAGTCTGTGTGAGTACAGCGGCGTGATGGAGGGGTAAGTATTAACTAAACCATCTACCTTCCACAGTACAGAAGAAAGGCTTGGTTTCCTAAAACATCCAGAGAACTGTCCAGTGTATAAATTGTATGCAGTAAGTGCCCTCTAGTGGTGGCTGCAAGTTCTGTGTCTACAGGTTGACTGTAATCTATTGTTCTCTGTAATCGCTCACTAGAGTTGGTCTCCGGTGCTCTTCATGGTCATTATGATAAACGTCTGCCCCTGTAATCTCTGTGTAATCTCATGAGAGTCCCTCGGGATACATTTACCTGCATGTGTATAATGGGTGTCAGCAGCTCTTACTATAAGCAGTATATATATCTGCTCTGGGGGTCAGCACCGCAGTGACTCAAGTATCTCAGACATCTTTCTTTGTGTTTTCAGGCAGCTAAAGAACAGACCCAGGATTTAATTGTGAAGACAACCAAACTTCAAGCAGAAAAGTAAGTGGTAATTAGGATTGTATGTGCTTTGTGGCTTATAATTCGGAATGAAGAGGTTTTCTGGTACTTAAAGGGTTTCTGTCATCAGTTTGTACCCTATAAAACAGGTTGACATTTACAATGTGCAAATGTCACCTGATGCCAAATATGTTATTTATATTATTCATACTATCACCGTTTTTGTGGAAATCATACTTTTATAATATGTAAATTAGCTCCCTAGGAGCAGGGAGGGCGGTAACCCTGCTCCTAGAGTCACCGTTTCCCTACCTCTAAAAACGCCTCCTGTCTGTTAATTGACAGGGCCAGGCAGCTCGCTCTGTCTGCTGCCGGCCCTGTCCGTGCCCGAAATCCCGCGCCTGCGCTGTGTGTCCTTCATTCGGCGCAGGCGCAGTGAGGAAGCCGGGAGCTTCCTCACTGCACCTGTGTTCCACGGTCGTATGTGACAGGCCTAAGACTTTAGGTATTAGATTGTGTGGGGACACACCCTATTCACAAGGGAGCGCTAACCTCTATTTGTCAGTTCAGTTGTTAATTTATTCATACATTTCCAGGAGGAATAACAGTGGAACAGCACTATGCTACATTCTAAGGAAAAATACAAGCATTTATAAAAACAGACTTGTCAGGAGAGTGGAGTGATCCTCTAACCCGTCATGTCCTGATGACAGTGCCCTGTACTCATGTACTGGATTTTTTTATCTTTCTTTGCTGCTGCTGCAGTCGTCCTGTTTTATAGTAACATAACATAGTTTATAAGGCCGAAAAAAGACATCTGTCCATCCAGTTCGGCCTGTTATCCTACAAGTTGATCCAGAGGAAGGCAAAAAAACCCTGTGAGGTAGAAGCCAATTTTCCTCACTTCAGGGAAAAAAATTCCTTCCCGACTCCAATCAGGCAATCAGAATAACTCCCTGGATCAACAACCCCTCTCTAGTAACTACAACCTATAATATTATTACCCTCCAGAAATACATCCAGGCCCCTCTTGAACTCTCTTAGTGAACTTACCATCACCATCTCCTCAGGTAGAGAGTTCCATAGTCTCACTGCTCTTACCGTAAAGAATCCTCTTCTATGTTTGTGTACAAACCTTCTTTCCTCCAGGCGCAGAGGATGTCCCCTCGTCACAGTCAGAATCCTCTGGATAAATAGATGATGGGAGAGATCTCTGTACTGACCCCTGATATATTTATACATGGCGATTACATCTTCCCTCAGTTATCTTTTTTCTAAAGTGAATAACCCTAATTTTGATAATCTTTCTGGGTACTGTAGTCCACCCATTCCAGTTATTACTTTAGTTGCCCTCCTCTGAACCCTCTCCAGCTCTGCTATGTCTGCCTTGTTCACAGGAGCCCAGAACTGTACACAGTACTCCATGTGTGGTCTGACTAGTGATTTGTAAAGTGGCAGGACTATGTTCTCATCACGGGCATCTATGCCTCTTTTGATACAACCCATTATCTTACTGGCCTTGGCAGCAGCTGTCTGACACTGGTTTCTGCAGCTTAGTTTGCTGTTCACTAAAATTCCTAGGTCCTTTTCCATGTCAGAGTTACCCAATGCTTTACCATTTAGTATGTACTGGTGACTTGCATTATTCCTTCCCATATGAATAACCTTACATTTGTAAGTGTTAAACCTCATCTGCCTCTTCTCTGCCCAAGCCTCCAGTCTATCCAGATCCATCTGTAGCAGTGTACTGTCCTCTTCTGTGTTAATTGCTTTACACAGTTTAGTGTCATCTGCAAAAATTGATATTTTACTGTGCAAGCTTTCTACAAGATCATTAATAAATATATTGAAGAGAATAGGGCCCAATACAGACCCCTGTGGTACCCCACTAGTGACAGACGACATTGTAGTTTATGTGTAAATGGTCTCATGTAATGTGCCGTACACGATGGTAGTTTGGGAGCTCAGGCATACAACAGCGCTGCCATAATTGAGATTTAAGAACACCCGGCTGCCATGTGCTCTGTGGTGGAGCTCTTCTTTTAGTGGCCAGGTTTGTCTATGTTGTAGATTGTACTAAGCCAACGTTTCCTGCTGGACGGACTATAACACCGACGAGTTATTTTTTATTACTGATGTAACACTGGTGAGTATAGATGGCTGCTCTGTAACATTCATCTCTGTAATGGCAGCGATGCCATTTGTCATTTGTGGGGGTGTGTCCCTGCACAGTCTGAACATGGCAGCACTGATTGGCTAGAGTCAGTCTGTGCAGGTACACACCCCCAACTGGTCACCTCCTCTCTGTACCCTTACTGCAGACTGCTAGCAATTCATTCATAACTTCTAGTGCAAATGATAAAGGAATGGCACAACATACAGACATAAGAATAGATGTTCCAGACTTGTTATTACATGGGGAATCCATGAAGATATTAAAACAGGCAGGAGAGGTGACCGGTGCTCTCTAATATGTGCCTAATCCTTAGGCTAGTTTCAGAAAAGTATGTTCAGTATGGGAAACATGGTCCGTGTAGAAACATGATCTCCCAACCTGAAATCTGCTCCTGTGACAGGACCTCTTGGCATTATAATGCTGTGAGTCTCTTCTTGACCTCGGCTATACTAAATTGTACTGGTGTCTTTATTTCAGTACAGTTCATTACATCCAATGTCTGTAGGGGCACACAGCATTATAAATCGTTATAAGGGCCCCGTGTGCTGCAGACCACAAATAACGGTCTGCAATGCACGGGCATCGAGTGTGTGCCCTCCGTTTGCGGATGAGGACCCATTCACTTGAATGGTTCGACGATCGAAAGATTCAGTCCGCACCGCAAAAAAAATAGAACATGTTCTATTTTTTTTTGCAGCGCGGAGACAGGGACCGAAATCCCACAGAAGCGTTCTGTAGTGCTTCTGCCCTGTGCATCTGCGGATTGTGGACCCATTCAAGTGAATGGATCTGCATCCATAATACGGAGTGCATGCGACCGCTTCCGGGTGGTGTACGGACACCCCGTGTGGCCAATTGGGGTGTCTGTACATGATCTGAAAGCTGTAAACCTCGCTGATGAGGTTTACAGCTTTTAAAGTGCAATTCTTATTCTGGCCACTAGATGGCAGGCCAGGATAAGAAATGAGCAATTCTTGGATTTATCTCAACCTAGTAAATCCCTGATTGCTCATAAAGAAAAAAAACCCACAATATATTAGCTCATATTTGAGCTTTAAAATAATCATAAAAAAATAAACAAAATGTAAAAAAAATATATAAAAAATATAAGTTCAAATCACCCCCCTTTCCGTATAATTAAAAAATAAATACCTAAATAACAATAAATATAGACATCATGGGTATCACCGTGACCGAAAATGCCCGTACTTTTAAAATATAAAAACAAAATTCCAATACGGCGAATTGTGTGGCGGAAAAAAGCGTCCAAATGGCGATTCGCTGTTTTTTGACGCTTTTTTTTTTTTCTAAAAAAAATTAAATAAAAATTGATCAAAAAGTCATACACACCCCAGAATGGTATCAATAAAAACTTCAGATCGCCCCGCAAAAAATGAGTCCCCATAAAGCTCCGTACACATAAATATCAAAAAGTTATAGGGGTCAAGATATGACAAAAAAAAAAAAAGGGCAACTTTCTAATTATTTTATCACTATCAAAACGCAGGAAAAACTATACATATTAGGTATTGCCGGATTCGTACTGACCAGTAGAATGAAAGTAATGGGTCAGTTTTAATGAACATCGAACGCTGTAAATAAGAAACCCGTAGAACTGTAGCGGAATAGCGTTTTTTTTGCAATTTCACCCGATTTGGAATTTTTTTCCCGCTTCCCACTACACCATATGCAATATTAAATGGTGGCGTTGGAAAGTACAACTTGTCCCGCAAAAAAACAAGCCCTCATACAGCTATGTGAACAGAAAAATAAAACAGTTATGGCTGTTTGAAGGCAGGGAGCGCAAAACGAAAATGCATAACCGAAAGAACCTCCGGTACTGAAAGGGTTAAAGTCATTCGATTGTTTTTAAATGTTGCTGTATTTAAAATGATCCCAGAAAGAAATGGGCAGATAGGGCAGGTTATTTGGATTGCACAGACATAATGGGAGTAGGGGATATACGTAAAAATTAGCACCAAACTTAGCTTTATGTGCATAGATTCATGTTCATCTGCATAGGAGGAAAGGTGTGTTTTAAACATATTCACACAGTCCATATGCTTAAAGGGAACCTGTCATCTACAAAACACCCCCTGAACTAGAGTAAGCGTTGTATAGTGTAAGTGATACTGAATCCGAATATGTAAGTTTTATCTTCATACTCACTTCCATTCCGACGCTGTGCTCCCACAAACCTGCAGTAAAATGCATTGAGAGGACTCTTCTTTCAGTCCTCTCCATTATATGAGTGAGCACAGGAGTCCAGTGAGTGCATTTTACTGCAGGTTTGTGGGAGCACAGCGTCAGAATGGAAGTGAGTATGAAGATAAAACGTACATAACCGGACTTGACGTCACTTACACTATACACCGCTTACTGTAGTTTGGAGGGTGTTTCAGACCTGACAGAGTCCCTTTAAGGGTTGTGATCTCTCTTCCTGCTTACTGCTGCTATGTCTATGGTAAGCAGGAAGAGAGACAGGAGACGGCACGGGCTAATCAGCGGGGGTGTCAGGTGTCGGACCCCCGCCAATCTGATATTGATGACTTATCCTCAGTATAGGTCATCAATATTAAAAGCCCGGCGAACCCCTTTAAGTCCCAAAACGGACAGGTCACTAAGTTAATTACATGCAGTTACAGAAGAAATCCGATGGTTTGAATGTAGAATATTTGTCGGTGGACAGCTCCTTTAACTGAAATGTATTTTTTGAAGAAATCTTCTGTTTTGAAGCTGATTCTGCTAGCAGGCGTCTTGCTGCTTTCACTTATTTATTATTTTTTATAGCGTTGCTCATTAGCAGCTGATTTAGGAATAAGTTTAATTTTAATTTTGCTCTGCTATGAATATTCAGTAGCTTTACCCACAGGGAATCCTTTTTTTTTTCTGAGCAGGAAAAGCTTAAATTTGGAGGGGCATAGACATCTTATCCTGTTCTGTGATGAAATAAGTGGGGAAGTTATCGGATCCAGAAAATGGTTCCAAGTCATCAGCCAAGTCATTGCAAATTCCTACCAGTTCAGTAATAATACAGGATTCAGGTCTGCAGTAGCTGGGGGTCTAGTTAGGTCCCTATTGTAGTATTCTTAGTACCTTGTAATTAATGTCATGTTTCCGGCTTGCCCTTACTGATCACCATTTAAAGGGCATCTGTCAGCAGATTTGTACCTATGACACTGGCTGACCTGTTACATGTGCACTTGGCAGCTGAAGACATCTGTGTCGGTTCCGTGTTCACATGTGCCTGCATTGCTGAGAAAAATGATGTGTTATTACATGCAAATGAGCCTCTAGGAGCACTGGGGGCGTTACCACTACACCTAGAGGCTCAGCTCTCTCTGCAACTGCTGCTTCCTCTCTACTTTGATTGACAGGACCAGGTTCACTGCCCAGCCCTGTCAGTCAAAGTGGAGAGGATGCAGCAGTTGCAAAAAGAGCAGAGCCTCTAAGTGTAACAGTAACGCCCCCTTTTGCTCTTAGAGAAGAATTGCACCAATTCACTTCAGTGGGAGCAGTTCTGGCACTAGAGCTACTCTGAAATAGCTGATCAGTGGGTGTGCAGGTTGTCAGACTCCCACCGATAAGATATTGACGGCCTATCCTCATTTGCTGTGGACTTTGTGCAACAAAATACGTCCTGTGTGGCTATACCCTTATAGAGGATCTGTCAGCTATTTGACACATAGAAAATTACTGAGTTCTTTTTTTAAAGAACGTTGCGCTTAAGGTTCCTCTGTTATTGCTCCTAGAAAATTATGAATACATTGACAACTGGGTTCTACCACTCTCCTTGTCAAAGGTGTGTGCGCCTACATATTCTAAACCTGTCAGCACTGATTGGATGGTCATATTTTGTAGGGACACACCCGCAACTGGTAACACCTGGTTGTTAACCTATTAATACATTTCTTGGAGGAATAACAGATGGTCAGCACCGCTGCAGGAAAACATAATCCGGACTTGTTTGTGCTGTCATGACCCATTCATTCTAATTTTGGGAGGGGTCCTAAGGGTTGAGATCACACCAGTCTGTAAGATATTAGACCTCATGCACATGACTGTATGTATTTTGCTGTCCACAAAAAATACGGATAGCCGACTCCTAATAGAACAGTCCCATCCTTGTCCGTAATGCAGACAATAATAGGACATGTTCTATTTTTTTTGCGGAACGGAAATATGGACATACGGAAATGGAGTGCACACGGAGTACCTTCCATTTTTTTTGTTTTTTTTTTTGCGGACCCATTGAATGGTTCTGCATACGGTCGGCAAAACACGAAAAGAAAACAGACACGGAAAGTAAATACGTCTGTGTGCGTGAGCCCTTAGGCAGGTTTACTAGGGTCCATTCACACAATTTTGCAGAACGGGTGCGGACCCGTTCATTTTCAATGTGCTGTCTGCTATCCGCATCCGCACTTCTGTTCCGCGGCCCCGCCAAAAAATAGAACATGTCCTATTCTTGTCCGCAGCTACAGACAAGATAAGGCATTTCTATAGTGCCGGCACGTGTCCGGTGTCCATGTTTTTCGGATTTTGCGGACGTGTGACTGGACCCTAAGCCTGTACAATACACTTTTCATGAATTCTGCCCCACTTGATCTCATTATATATAAATTGTCCTGTGTTGAAATTCATATGTAAGTATTTGTAGTTTGACTTCAGATAAGATTTTTTTTTTTTTTTAGTTGCCACCGAAGTGAGGAAAACCTCAGGGAAAATAGCTTTTTTTTTCTCATCTAATCTTTAATTTATTTTTTGCTTGAGACTTATTAGAAAGTAAAATGAGGCCGAGGTGAGAACTCTGTATAACAGCCTTGTGTATGTTCTGGGTGTGATGTCTGATCATTGGGGAATGTGAATGTACTGATTGTAGGTCTCCCTTTCATGTGCAAAATTAAAAAGTATAAATTACATTCATGTTACGAGATGAGTGATTTTTATTAACCCCCACAGCCAATTCTAAGCACTGAATGAAACCTGAGGTTCAACCAGTTACATGCTCTAGGATTATTTATCATCATGTTGCTTGTATAGCGGTATCATATTCTGCAGATATGTGCAGAGACTCTCACTATTCACATCAGTGCTCGCCCCACTGGGCTCACAATCTAATTCCCTCAATAGGGGTGTCTTCACACACAGCAGATTTTGGTTCAGAGATCACCTGAATGGGGCTTGCAGAAATCCATGTGCTTGCTGCCAGAACAACCCCATTCAGATGAATGAAAATGTCTGCATAAAAATCTCCCTTGTGTGATTTATTTAGGACGTGACTTCCATCGGCTTACTGTACCTCCCAACCGTCTTCATTTCGGTGGCTAAGGCTACTTTCACACCTGCAGATAATGCCGAGAATAAGCCGGACAAAAACTGCCACATGCATATTTGCTGGGCATCTGCCAGATCTCCAGATCCGGCATTGCTGGATACTATCACCTTCCTGCTGGACTCCATTGACTATTATGGGGTCCAGCAGGAAGGCGGTAGTATCAAGCAGTGCCAGATCTGGAGAACTCTACCAGAACAGCCTGCTGGAGATCTCTGCCACAGATGTGAAACTAACCTAAAGCAGCTTAGGTATGTCCTGATTTCAACTGTATCTGTGTCCTAAGGAACGTATTCATCGGAGGAATGGAGCTAGGCGAGTTGTTTTTTTTTTTTTTTTTCATTTAGTTAAGACTACTGTAATAGGGGCATAACTACTGTGTGGGGGCGCTAAGGGGATTGGGTAGGATTGTGTATGTATAGGTAGACAGTGGGTGGAGTTAGATGTGTGGCTCCATGTAGGAAGGTGCCATCTGGACACCAGAGGCAGGAGGCAGTGGAGTGTGGCGTGAAGGTGCAAGAGGAGACGCTGTAGGACTGTTTTTGTCTCATTTTTGTTTGATGGCAGGCGCAAACGACCGGAAGGCTGGTAAACTGTATAACTGTATAAGAAGACAACGTGTTTCGGGGTACTCAGGACACCTTCATAAAGTCTAAAAACAATAATATATGGAAAACCACAATAAGCAAGAGAAAGGGTAAAAAAGTTAAAAAATACCGTATTTTTCGCTTTATAAGACGCACCCCAGATTTTAGAGTAGGAAAGTAAGAAAAAAATAAATTTCAGGACATCACATCAGACCCCCATATCAGCCCTCCATGTCAGACCCCATCAGACCAGCCCACTGTGCCCCCATCAGACCTCAGATCAGCCCCCATATCAGCCTATCAGACCTCAGATCAGCCCCCTGCGCCGCAGCTCCCCTCCTGGTCCGGCGCTCCTCTGGCTTCTAAGGCTGGCGCTGCACTGTCACCTGACTGCGTTCAGTGTGAGGTCATAGTGCGCGCACCACGTCCTGACGCTGTACGCAGTCAGGACAGTGCAGCGCCGGCCCGGAGAAGACAGGAGCGCCGGACGCGGCGCAGGGCAGGTAAGAGAGTTTTTTATTTTATGTTTATGGGGCTGGGTGGTCTGATCTGAGGTCTGTTGGGGGTCCGGCACCTGATACGGACACTTGTATTCGCTTTATAAGACGCACCGCAATTTTCCCCCTACTTTTTTTTTTTTTGGGGGGGGGGGGGAGTGCGTCTTATAAAGCAAAATCATTGAACTAAAATTCTTAGTTGTGTACCCTTGAAGTAAGGCCACTTTCACACTTGCGTTGTTGTTTTCTGGTATTCTGGAGATCTGGCAGAGGATCTCGATACGGGGGAAAAAAAATTGTCCTCATGCATTCTTATTTAAATCAGATTTTTTTTATTAAAGTTTTTTTAACAATATTACAATTGAAGTGAATTGTCATCTGTTACACATATCATTGCATGAAAGGGTATTTTGAGAATTCTGGATTATACAGTACAATTATCACATACCATACAACTTCAATCTAAACTTAAAGGAACAAACAAACAGACCAAAAATAAACAGAATACAAATACAACCCATAATACCCCCACCCCCCACCCACTAATGAGAGGATGACCACACAGGCACCAACCATTCACATTGGGCTCCTAATGGCATATCAGAGTTCATGGGGCTACAATATCTGTTAACCACTTTTCCCATATAGCGGTATATTTCGACTCACAATTTCTTTTCACATATACCCCTTTCTCTAGTCGTAAGATGAGCTTCATTCTATTATGGAATTCTGTCATAGTTGGAGGTTTTGGTCTCAACCAGTGTCTAGCAATCAATTTTCTAGCCTGGAACAAAATTCTCTGAACCCCAAGTCTAGTACTGTGACTTTTGATAGATAGTACCCCTAGAACACAGGCCCTGGGAGTGAATGGTATCTCAATCCTATATGCAGCTTGAATGCACTGTAATATTTCGGTCCAATAACCAGATAGTTCTCTACATTCCCAGAACATGGTCCTCACATGAACATGGTCCATTCAGGATGTCTTCCGTTCCGTCAGCATTGTTTTGTGACCAGACACAAATCCGCTGCGAACTGCAATTTTGTGTCCAGTCATAAAAACGGGAAAAAAAAAAAAAAAAAACACGTATCCGGCACTGAAAACCGGATCCGTCACCCATTGACTTTCAATGTATTTAGTGATCTTTTTTTTTTCCGTTTTGATTTCACACAACCGCATCCTAACGGAACGGATACATCCTGACGTGTAAAATCAAAACATATCCTTTTAATTCCGGTATTGGGATCCTCTGCTGAATCTCAATAACAGAATTAACAACGCAAGTGTGAAAGTAGTCTATTGGGTAAATTGGAAGTAGGGGAATAAAGGGGGGAGGGAATATAATGTGGTGACGTATCGTATCTGTTTATATGCTGACACTAGACGTGTGATGAAATGTGTTGCAGCTAGGTGATAAATAAGTGAATAAAAAGGAATAATGGATAAAAATTTACATTATGGTGAATGAGGGACAAAAATTAATAGACAGTAATAAATAAACATTCAAGTTCAGCAAGATACAAGTGAGACATAATGAAAAGGGACGTGATATACACTCACCGGCCACTTTATTAGGTACACCTGTCCAACTGCTCGTTACCACTTAATTTCTAATCAGCCAATCACATGGCGGCAACTCAGTGCATTTAGGCATGTAGACATGGTCAAGACAATCTCCTGCAGTTCAAACCGAGCATCAGTATGGGGAAGAAAGGTGATTTGAGTGCCTTTGAACGTGGCATGGTTGTTGGTGCCAGAAGGGCTGGTCTGAGTATTTCAGAAACTGCTGATCTACTGGGATTTTCACGCACAACCATCTCTAGGGTTTACAGAGAATGGTCCGAAAAAGAAAAAACATCCAGTGAGCGGCAGTTCTGTGGGCGGAAATGCCTTGTTGATGCCAGAGGTCAGAGGAGAATGGGCAGACTGGTTCGAGCTGATAGAAAGGCAACAGTGACTCAAATTGCCACCCGTTACAACCAAGGTAGGCAGAAGAGCATCTCTGAACGCACAGTACGTCGAACTTTGAGGCAGATGGGCTACAGCAGCAGAAGACCACACCGGGTGCCACTCCTTTCAGCTAAGAACAGGAAACTGAAGCTACAATTTGCACAAGCTCATCGAAATTGGACAGTAGAAGATTGGAAAAACGTTGCCTGGTCTGATGAGTCTCGATTTCTGCTGCGACATTCGGATGGTAGGGTCAGAATTTGGCGTCAACAACATGAAAGCATGGATCCATCCTGCCTTGTATCAACGGTTCAAGCTGGTGGTGGTGGTGTCATGGTGTGGGGAATATTTTCTTGGCACTCTTTGGGCCCCTTGGTACCAATTGAGCATGGTTGCAACGCCACAGCCTACCTGAGTATTGTTGCTGACCATGTCCATCCCTTTATGACCACAATGTACCCAACATCTGATGGCTACTTTCAGCAGGATAATGCGCCATGTCATAAAGCTGGAATCATCTCAGACTGGTTTCTTGAACATGACAATGAGTTCACTGTACTCAAATGGCCTCCACAGTCACCAGATCTCAATCCAATAGAGCATCTTTGGGATGTGGTGGAACGGGAGATTCGCATCATGGATGTGCAGCCGACAAATCTGCGGCAACTGTGTGATGCCATCATGTCAATATGGACCAAAATCTCTGAGGAATGCTTCCAGCACCTTGTTGAATCTATGCCATGAAGAATTGAGGCAGTTCTGAAGGCAAAAGGGGGTCCAACCCGTTACTAGCATGGTGTACCTAATAAAGTGGCCGGTGAGTGTAGATGTGATAAAAAAAATGCTAAAGTCCCAACTGTAAGTTTGGAGATGGTATTGTATAGTTTTATTCTATAGTATATATTGAATATATCATAAATAAATAATTGTAAAAACAGTAATTCATGGTGCGGAGAATTATTATTTCGATTGCCCAAAATGAGTATCACATACAGGAGTGTGACTGTTGGTATACAGAAAATAATTGGATACGAGATGGTATGGTGGTGGATATCATTGACCACCAGGTGGTCTGAGTACAATCCCATTATGTTGATTTTGACGATTAGATTTCTTTCACGTTTGGGTTATTTGAATATGTAATGAGGAGATGTATTAAAGGGGTACTCCAGGTTAGTGATATAGGTCATTAGTATCAGATCGGCAGGGGTACGACACCTGGCACCCCTGCCGATCAGCTGTTTCAGTCTGCCATGGTAGCGGAACTGTACATTGTACTTCGCTGGAGGTAGACAGCGCCATACACTGTGTAGTGGTCGTGCTGGGTACTGCATTCTAGTGAATGGGAGCTGTGTTTCAGGAAACTACACCATGAACAGAGCTGTCTACCAACAGACCATGAATATCTGTAGTCCAGAGAACCCCTTTAATATAAACTATAGAGCACGGTGTAACTTGTGTTGTACCTGAAGGAGTTCCTGAGTCCCTGATATATATCCATTACATAAGCAGCTCTCCTGGAGCCCATGGAGAGACATTTGATTTCCCCTGCGGCGGATCAATAATAATAATTTAACCATTGTAAGAAACGTCTCCTTTCTGATGGTTTCCACGCAGTATTTCATCCGATTTACTAACACTTTTCAGTTCTGCAGAGTGCGGCCTCTACCAGTCCCATCAAAGTCCGCGGCGGTCGATTATTACATAGTGAGATTATTAGCGCGCTTACATCGGGTTTTATTAACGGCATCTTGTTAGTTTTAGTTCTCGACGTCTTTTCTGTTCTGATTATTCACGGGGTTATGAAATAATTCTGAAAAATGAAACAGGCTTGCAGCGTCGGCATGGGCAAGCTACGGGGCATGAATTAAAGTCACTTTGGGCCCCATTGTGTTGCTGCCGGTGAACAGGCCCCTGTTGTACTCTTAGCTATTGAATATGGACCACAGCAGGAGAGCGCTTGGAGCAGAATCCGGTTACCATGGAAACAAGCAAGCAGGGGAGCGGGCCGTCATTAGGACCCTCCTGAGATCAGAAAGCAGGACTGTGCCAAGAAACATTCCCATGATCTGCCACCTTTGTCTTCCTGGGGCACGTCTTAACTTTTCAATGGGACTTTTGTTCCCCCCTCCTCTTTATATGCATAATTATGAGGCAGGGAAGTCCTGCAAGAGACTGCTGCAAGGAGAAGGAGGAAACTTTATTATTACTACTATTGAGGCTTTTATGATACCTTTTTTTATGATCATCGACTTGCTAATAAATCCTTAATCTGATAGGTGAGAGACATTCATGATATTTGATGACTTACGGCTGTATGTGATTCTTTATACATTACCTCTAAAGTACTGTATTGGCATTTGGCTTTTTTTTTCTTTTTTTTTGAAGTTTCTAATTTGTCCTATTATGAAATTCCTTTACTCTGGCATCTTACCTATGTGATAAAAAAAATAAAAAATCCGTGCTGGTTTTAAAAGGAGTCTGTGACCTCCAAAATCAATTTCAAAGTAAGCATACAGCCGTGGAGGGTAGGTGCCCCTAAACATAACCATACATAACCAAAATCCGATCCAATAATCCTGAGAAATGTTTCCTTTCATATGCAAATACGATTTTCAGTGCACCCTGGGTGGGGCCGATCTGTTCAGTGCACCTGTCTTCCTCTGTGTTATCACTACCGATCCTTAATTCTCAGAGACTGTCCTGGGGGCGGGGACATATTATAGTTTTACATTTTTACATTTATTATATATATTTTTACACTGCTAGGCAGAGGCTTCCGCCTAGCAGTGTTCCCAGTGACATTCACCAGCACTGATGGGTGGGCTTTAAAGGGGTTGTCTTATGATTGAAAATGGGGGGCATATCACTAGAATATACCCCCATTGTCTTATAGGTGAACCTATATCCAGAATGGAGCCCGGCAAGGTGGTAGCTGGAGGACTCCGGTCTGGCCACCACCAAGGTGGGTCCCTATAGACGTGAATGGGAGCGTACCGCGTGTGCGCGGCCCCGCACGGCTATTTTTGCCGGCCCCATAGAAATGAATGGAGGGCAGCTGTGCATGTGCAGTGTGCCCTCCTTCACTTTCGGGGCTCCGTTTTAGATATAGGTGCGGGGCCCAACTGTATCAGCATCCTAAGGACATACTGTAGATACAGTGGTGGACGGACGGGGAACCACCTCCAGGATTAGCGGTGTTGGGTAAATAGAGCCCTATGGCATTTACACCAAACTAAGAGCTCGAACACTCAGTACGGAGCCTAGGTTCATGTTCTGTGTGCATAATAGGCGTCCGATGCGTTGGAATATTCACTAATATGACTTCTCAGCCAAATTAAGAGTATTTTCCCGAAGACTACCAATATGGTCGCCATTGCTTCTCCATTAGGGGTTCTCATGCAGCAAATGAACTCCTAGTAAAGTTCTGAATAAACTCGTCTAGATAGATTTCCCATTCAGCGGCTAGTAAATGCTTCACTGAAAACCATGGAAGGTGACACTCCACCCAGAAAGCTGTAATTAAAAACTAGTGAAGGGCACGTTGACGGAAGATAGCGACTCAAGCTGTTTTAACTTTACATTTATTGAATGTACTACAAGTCATGTTCTGATTTTTTTAAAATATTTTTTAATTGATCAAGGAGACTGTAAACCGGGAGTGTTGTACAGAGTCCACAATGGTAATGTTGTACTGCCACCTAGTGTCAGCTTAGTAAAAGGCACTCTAAGGCCAGCTTCACTTCAGTTGTTCCTGGCCAGCTGTTTTAGGTTGTGAGGTGGAGACAACTGATATTTCTATGTATGTGCACAGATCCAACACCTGATAGTGCTGGTCATGAAGGTGTTATGTGTAGCTTCTTTCTGTCCAGCGCATTTGACATTGGGCGTCATCAGTGATAAGCCAGATGAATATGAACGATCCCACAGAAAGATGTATGATCAGTTCTAGCTTAAAGAAGAACTCCCGCAAAATTTTTTATTCTCTGACCTGTTAGAAAGGTGCATGATATAATCTGTAGTGAATGTCATTTTCTTATCAGAGGCTGAAATTGAGAGTTTCCACTCTCTTCTTATTGTAGCTGGGTCATGTGACCAACTCCCTGACCTCCAACTGAAAGCCAGTAACTGCTCTATTCATTCCTATGAGACTGAAAGTGAGGCTCCCATAGGAATATATAGAGAATTAAACTTCCTGTCCACACATAAGTCTCTGTGTGAGTTGGTGGGTCTAATTCCTAGTCACATGACACAGATAAGAAACTTCAGGATGATATAACTCAAAAATTCAGCTACTAGTAAGAAAATGACATTCACTACAGATTACATCATGTACATTTCTAGCAGGACATAGAATACATTTTTTGCGGGAGTTCTTCTTTAAGTTCTGGCGTTTTGGTAATGTGGGGTCTCTTGTATCTAGTCTCCAGGAAAGTCTCTTCTTCTGACCTGACTGGACTTTGCATCGCTAGTTGTAATCATTGGCATTTTTATACATGTTGTGTGTTATAAGTTGCAGAAAGCAAATATAATCTGCGTATGTTATAAAAAAAAGTCAGAATATTATAATAATAATAATTATAATAATAATATTATGACTTTTTTATAACATACACAGATTATATTTGCTTTCTGCTGCAACAACTTAGTTATTATCATTATTATTATCATCATCATCATTATTATTATCATTATTATTATTTTTCAGCCAACGATTAGAAATTCGAGCCCAGGTTGCAGATGCTTTCTTAGAAAAGTTTCAGCTTACTTCTGATGAAATGAATATACTTCGAGGAACTCGTGAAGGACCCTTAACAGAGGTAAAAATTAAATTATTGGTTTATTTTATTCACTTACATAGCGCTGACATACTCCGCAGCGCATTACAGACATCAGTATCACTTACAGTCCCCGGTGGAGCTCACAATCTAGATTTCCTATCTGTACTTGTTTGGCGTGTGGGAGTCACGGGGAGAACATACAAGCTCCAGGGAGCAGATTCAGACCTAGGACCCCAGCGCTGCCCATTATGGATAGTAATAAGTAAAGAGCTCTACTCTTGTATTATATATAATATATCTACTGCTTTGGATGAAGTTCCTCTGTCAGCTCTTGGCTAATATTAGATTAGTACATTAGTCACTGTGTGTATTTTTGCGAGCTGTCCAGAGAAGCACGGCGGACTGCACAATTTTGTACAGCCTTTTGTGTTGGTTTCTTTGGGGCTTTCTGGGTGTACATGGCAAATGGACGCTGCAAACGTCAAGAATATTTTCCCGTGTAGAACAGATGTCACTGTGTAGGCATTCAGTGGCATCCATCCCCTTAGGCTCCAATATTCTAAAATATTCTATACTGGAAGCCGCTGCATGGAATAGTGCATGTCAGCCGCATAAAATGTATACAGATGTAGCTGAGCTAATCTTGAGCCATTGAAATCCATTGAAAAGTTACTTATCTTTTTCTTGACATTCTTTACTTAAAGAAGAACTCCCGCAAAAATTTTTATTCTCTGACCTGTTAGAAAGGTGCATGATATAATCTGTAGTGATTGTCATTTTCTTATCAGAGGCTGAAATTGAGAGTTTCCACTCTTCTTATTGTAGCTGGGTCATGTGACCAACTCCCTGACCTCCAACTGACCCAGGACAGAAAGCCAGTAACTGCTCTATTCATTCCTATGGGAGCCTCACTTTCAGTCTCATAGGAATACATAGAGAATTAGACTTCCTGTCCACACATAAGTCTATGTGTGAGTTGGTGGGTCTAATTGCTGGTCACATGACACAGATAAGAAACTTCAGGATGATATAACTCAAAAATTCAGACACTGGTAAGAAAATGACATTCACTACAGATTACATCATGTACATTTCTAGCAGGACATGGAATAAATTTTTTGTCGGGAGTTCTTCTTTAACCCGTTAACCATCACGTTTAGCTCGGCTGCATCTGTACCTACATGTACCGGCCTGACAGAGGCCAGAAGGCCTTTATTGGGTGAGTTGGATAGGTTTGACGTATCCCCCGCACATGGTTGCGTGAAAGTAGCTTTACATACCGCTGTTCTGGAAACGTCAGCTGCCAAATTTCCGATCATCAGTTTTCCGATGTCTGCATCCAGCTTTCAGTAACTTGCAGGCTCAGTCTCCCCTCAACACATACTATACTGTTGTCTGCAAAATCGGAAACCTCTCCTAAAGACCACCTCCTTGAGAAGACCATACCTTTTCCAGGCCAGATTTCCAGTTCCATCATATATTGCATATGCATACTGCGCGTCTTCTTCAAGAAGATCCCTCTAGAAGAACACACAATTTTGGGTGGCTGTCTCAAGCAGGTGTCACTGTATGTAATAGCTGTGACCCTATAGTAATATATCAGGATATTGCTTAAACAGTGTATAGTCTATGGATGATCTCCCATCATGCTTTGCTTGTATGTGTGTATTGTGCAGGATGTAGGGGGTCATTTATCATCAGATGCAACTGTTGAGTTGAAGATTCAGTTAGATTAGAAACTCGTCGGTCACTCGCTCCAAATCATTCAAGCATGTGCTAGCATACTAAGAAAGAGTCTGACACGTGGTTCAGTTTCAATCTCAGCTCATGCATAAGGCACTCAGTCGCAGCACGGCAAGAAGTTCTGAGCTTTATTCACAGTGTAGGCACTTGTTATACAAAAAAGGCGTGATTAATAGGCAGGCTTTAAGCATATACACACAGTAGAAAAGGTGGGGGCCTCGTTCACAGAGTTTTCTGTCTTGGTTAATACACCCCACCGCAGCGTCCTGGACAGGTGGGCAGGGGAGTCGAATCCGTATCAGGATGTACCAGGCCATAAGCTACACTTTGGACACACTGCAAAGCTGTATTACAAAAGCATATATGTCTTGTATCCGGTAGAGTTAGTATCTTCTAATAGGTTCTTCTTCTGTGTGATTCCCTTTGTTCTGGGCTCGTGCAGGCTGCGTGATCAAGGCAGGTACTAGCAGCCCCCTAGGTCTCGTTTTCACTGAATTGAAACTCCGTTTCACGTGAATGTAGTCCCGGTACAGGCGTCATCTTAATATCTAATGTCTACATGTGCTTTATGTAGCAGGCAGAAAGGAAAATATGATTTGGAAATTCAAACAGCATAGTTCAACCTGACATTCCCCCCTAAATCATCTTTTCCTTTCCCTAATCCTTGATTTTCTAATTGTCAAGAGTGTCTAGACGGACATGGGGGAAAAAGTAGTCTTCACCAAGGCTGAAACCCAACAGGCACCCCCCTGTGTACTTGGGCTTATCCTAATCATTTGACAGAAACCTATTTGTGGACCATTGGATTTCTAAAAAAAAAAAAAAAAACTGTGTGTTGGACTAACAAGAAGTGTCTCTCTGTGGTCGTCTTCTCTTCGATCTTCTTGGATAATAACATAGTCTCTGGTGCAAAGTCAGTTGTCCATCACTTGATGCTTGTTATTATAAAGTGCAGTCTATGACCCCTCCTTATGTATGTGAAGGGGTTGCAGGTGTAGGTGTCAGTGTAGATGTTAGAGCCTCTTATCAGTGGGTGATAAACAGCCTGTTACCTTGACTGTGGGAGGAGCTTTGACACAAGGACCTCCCACCCTCACTGGTCTGCATCAGCTCTGCTGGTTAGGCACATAGATTACCGTTAAGGTCCACCCCTGGACAGCCGTAGTACGAACAGCAAGACCTTGTAACTATCTTATACACAGAAAACTCCCCACATTCTCACAGCTGCTCAGTAATTTTCCACATATGCACAAGATGGAGGACATACTTATACAAGATGGCTTCTTATCCCTCACAATTCCCCCATTTTGAGATATCTTGGAACTGACATCCTAACCCAGAGGTACTTCAGTTGGGATAGGCCCAACCGCCAGCCGGAGGCCAGATTCCCTCCCAGGTATCGATGCAGTTCCCAAGACTTCTCAATAATCCTGGTAGTTTCTCCTTTTGGTACAGAACCGACAGAGCTGAACCAGTTCGTGGGATTTAGAAATGGGAAAGTGTCTCCTCATCATGAATAAGTTCTTTAAAAGTCAGAGGGATTGCCAGATAAGGCACAGTTCTTGAACCCACAGGACTGTGAGTACAGATCCAACAGTCCTGAAATTTTTTTTTTTTTTTTTTTTTTTCCCAGTGTCATTGAGTCCTCTGAACAGCACCTGGTGATGTCAGTGCATTGTCCCAATCATCCTTCAGTTGTTGGTACAGGGCCGTTGTTCCCAGGATTAGGGCGGCCATCAGCAGGAGGATCCTCATCCTTGGGCATCAGAACTTTCTTGCAGTGAGAAGCGTGTCCTTCAACCTTTACTGCTGTATGAGTAGTCAGCAGGACTTGGAAAGGACCATCAAATCTGGGATCCAGGCCTTTCCTCACATGTCTTTTTATCACCACCAGTCTCATAGTTGTAGACTGTGTGTTCCTTCTACTGAATCTGGAAGGGAAGCAAACACTTGTTTATGGGAGTTCTCAAGCCTCTTTGTGAGGGCCACACGTAGCTTTTTAGGCTATCATTGTTCATTTACAACCAGTTGTGGAAAATACAATCCTAATCTGGGGAACCCCTGTCTGATTCAGTAACTTCAGAGACACCATACCTGCACACCAGCTCACTGACCAGCTTCTCTGCTGTGTTCTTTGCATTTGCCTTTGTTACTGGGAAGGCTTCCGGCCACCCTGAAAAGAGATCAACACACACAAGGACAAGCTCATATACTCCTACCTTAGGCAGTTGTATATAGTCTATCTGCAGTCTCTGGAACGGGTAAAGTGGCCTCGGGGTGTGCTTGCTTGGAGTCTTCACCACTTGACCGGGATTGTTCAGTGCACAGACCATACATCCTTGTACAAACCGAGCGGCTACTGTAGAAAATCCTGGAGCAATCCACCCTGCATTAACCACACTTACCATGGCACCTTCTGATAGGTGAGTGGGCCCGTGGGCCTCCTGAGCCATAGCTGGGTACAGAGGGCGTGGTAGACAAATGTCCTCGTTTCTCCAAATTTCATGTTTGGCCCCTTGTTCTTTTTCCTCAGGAGGGGCTTGTTGGAGCATTCTCTGAAATGTACTTACTGAAATGTCCTCAGGTCTCAAGGCTCTCACCGGGGTGGCGTCAGCATTTAGTGGCTGGAGTGCAGCTTGTTTGGCCGCCTTGTCTGCTCGATCATTGCCTTTTGCTTCCACCGTGGTACATCTTGTATGAGCCTTTACCTTAATAATAGCAATCTCCTCTGGTAACAACAGAGAGTCCATAAGTTCAAGTACAGAGTCTTTATTTTTAATTGGCTGGCCTGCTGATGTTAGAAAGTCTCTAGCCGCCATATGGGTCCATAGTCATGTGCAATACCAAAAGCATACCTTGAGTCCGTGTAGATGTTCACCTTCTTCCCCTTGGCCATTTTACACGCCTCAGTGAGTGCCTTCAGCTCCACCTCTTGTGCCGACATGTGAGGTGGCAGTGGTTCAGCTGTCCCTACCTCATGCTGTGTGACCACTGAATATCCAGTGTGGAACCGGCCATCCTCTTCCATGAACCTGCTTCCATCTACAACATACTCAAAATCAGGGTTATCAAGGGGGTTTTCATGTACATGATTAAATCCTGACGTTTCTTGTTGCATCAATTGTACACTGTCATGGGGATCATGTTCATAATGTCATTTAGGAGGCTGCCTGTACCTTCTCTGCCCCCTTCCCCCATTTCTGAATCTGTGATTGGTAACAGAGTAGCAGGATTCAGAGTAGCACACCTTTTGAAAGAAATGTTATCGGCATGGGAAGTGCACACTGGAGTCTAAGGTGCCTGGCCTAGAACTATGCTTAGGTTGGACTTGAGTCAGGATGCCGTGAATGTCATGAGGTGTTTGTACAGTCACTGGGTAGTCTAACACAATGTCAGAGGCTTTTTCTATCATTGCCTGCACTGCCGCTACTGCCCTGACACAGGAGGGGCGCCTCTGGCAACAGGATCTAATCTGGCTGAAAAGTACGCCACTGGATGTTGGCGGTCACCATGTTTCTGAGTCAGCACAGCCGTGCTGTGACTCTGCATTTCTGAGCAAAACAACTGAAATTCCTCGTCATATTTTGGAATACCCAGGGCAGGGGCTGAGGTTATGCTCAGCTTCAATGTATGAAAATTATTCACTGCCTCTTCTGTCAGGTGAAATGGGTCAGATGACAGACAATCATACAGAGGCTGCATTAACATGGAGGCATGTCTGATCCAGGGGCGACAGTACGACACCAGCCCCAAAAACACCCTCAGGCTCTGTGCTCTTTTGGGCACTTGTATTTTCTCCACTGCCTCCTTCCTCTCTGGGGTTAAGTGACGGGCTCCGTGAGAGAGACAGTGTCCTAAAAATACAACCTTGTTTTTATAAACTGCAGCTTCTGCTTTGAGGCTTTTACACCTGTTCTGATGGAGGAAAGTTAAAGGGTTTCTGTCACCAGAATCAACCCCACTAAACTGTCTGACACCACCTTGGAGAAAAGCATCAATGTGACTGACCACTGCTATCTCCTGGGCATGACTGAGGGGCACTGCTTCACTTGAGGGGGCTGACATCCCGGCTTAAGATGCACCATAGCCGGAGACACAGGGAGTCTTCCAATGTCTGTGTTAGATTTTGCCCACAAATCCTCCGGTACCACCTCAAGAACAGCCTGGTCTACAAGGGTTAATTCTGACAGCAGGCATGGCCAGTGTCGCTATTAGGGGACACAATACTTCTTCTGGGGCCCCAAAATCTACACGAGTCGTGCCATCGGGATCAAAGTGTATGTGGGCTCCCAGTGCTTGTAAAACATCAGTCTCTAAAAGAGGTTCTGGCAGGTTTTCTTTAACTAACAATTGGGTGACAACCGTACTGTCTTTTATCTTTAGTTTTACTGGCTCAGATTCATGGACAAAAACTGTTTCCCCTGTAAATCCCACAGCCGGTACAAGCCAAGGGGTTAACTGATGTGGCCACAAGAAACTCTGGTCTACTACTGTTTTGGCTGCCCCCGTGTCAACCAGGAATGGTACTGCCTTTCTGTTGCCTATGGATACGGGTACATGAAGTTGAGGGCCCTTTTCTTCAGGTTTTGCAAGCAGTACCGGCACGGGGTTGCCTATTTCCTAGCAGGGGGTGGAAATGGCAGTGGAGGTCTGTTGATCTCCGTTATCAGTGACTTTGGGCACATCCCGTTACTGGCGTGGAGCGCGGCAATCTGGTTTTATGTGGCCAGGTTTCCCACAGTTATAACATCTGAGATCTCTACGGGATGTTTGTTGCTGTCCTTGGCCCTGATTGACATATTTGACTGAAGCCCCTGAATTCTTTTTCATGTCCAGTTCTAAACCTTTTGCAGCAGCAATCAGTTGTGGCAGTGGAGTGACTCTCCACTCAGGTTTACAAGCTTTTAGCTTGGCTCATAGAGCAGGTCTCAAGCCTTCCATAAATGCTGATGTCAACAATTTTTTATTTTTTTTATTCTCATCCCAACCCATGTCAGTCCACATGGTCCGCAGTCCAGCTACATACGTCTCTACTGTCTCTTGAGGTCCCTGAACTATGTCTTTTAGATTTTTGGAACTCTCATCTTCTTTTCCCTTTGCCCATTCCTTGAAAACATGGACAAACTCTGTTCCTGATGGTAAAGTCTTCTCCCAGTCCTCTAGAGAGAAATTGTCAAAAGCCCTCCTCCTATGTTCAGTCAGGAAAGGGTCAACAACTTGATACTGTGATTCCCCTAGTTGCATCAAGTCCTTCAGGTCAGCCCAAGTGGCTCTGTATGTCTCCTGAATCTGCTGTAACATCCTGGCAGTGGGCATTGGTCTCATCAGGGGTCTGGGAGTCTAGTCAGCAGTCCTAATTGGTCTTTAGGACTCCAGGGATGATATTCTGTCACAGTAACGTAACCACACTGTCCTATCGGTCCTGGGGCTTCGGGAGCCATAGGGGCGGACGGGTCCGTGTTGTCTGGTTTGGGTGTCTGAGCAGGTAGGATTCTAGTCTTAGTCAATACAGGACAAATGCCTGCTGGTTTCTGGGGTCGACGTGCCCCACAAACCTTACAAGTGTCAGTCCAGTCTGGGCTCTGGTTTCCACAGACATTACACGTCCATCCCTCTGGTCCACTCCTGGACCCTCTGGTGACTGCATTGGCCAGGGGGTATGGAGGTGGTGTTTCTCCAGACTTCTCACATTGCTGTTTCTGAATGTACAACAATCTGCCTTTCACAACTTCTCCTCTCCACCCCTCAGTTTCAATCTCACGAGCTACCTTTAACCATGTATCAACCACATCTTCACATCCATTATCCATGTATCAACCACAATGAGTCTTTGTGAATCTTTCCCAGACTAGCTTCCTCGGAGCTTCCTCCATAAATCATGGTGCCACCGTACTAGTACTCCTAGGGTTAAGATTCCCATACTTCATCCCTGCCTTCTCCAGCACCCTGTCCACATTCTGCAGACTCTCTTTACCTCCTCTTTCCTTCACCAATGTTTTGGCTGTCTTATAACCTTCCGGTATACTGAAATTATTCCCCATTGCTCTTCAACTGTACCAGAACAACTATAGAAAGTAACAATATTCAGACGTCTATTTCTCCTCAGTTCAAACAGCTTCCTATTTGAGTCAGTCTTGTCTTGGTTGTCCATGAGGTCAGATCTCTGATGTTAGTACATTAGACATACAACAAGTCGACAAAAAGCAAACATAGAAACAAACAGATCTGACAATACAGACACAAAACATGAAGGGCCCATAAACGTTTTATTGCCTTGTTTTCAAAAATAAAATGTAGAGTTTGGTCAAAATATTTGGTACCAAGGAAAAATAAAAATCCCCAATGCGCATATAAAGAAAAACAAATGTATTTCATCATACACATTCCTTCATTTTCTCTGCTGCATCCACGTACAGTCCACACACAAGTACAACTTCAAGCTACATTCATTCACATTCCACTGAATGGGTCAACTCTCAGAGACACAGCTTTCCTGGATACGGATACACACAGAAGACCATCCTGTACGGAGGGCGTAGAAAGAAACATTAAGTGAATCAAAAGAAACATTAAATGAATCAATTGCCGGCACATAATACCATTGTCTTCGGTTGTTCACTCCTACAACACATTGTTAAACTATTGTCTCGACTCTTGAACATTTACAAGCTGCTAGAAAGAGAAAAAGGAAAGTTATTAATTTATAAATTTTCTGATTTCTCATTAAACAATATTAACTAATTACAGTTATATTTATATCCTTCATTTACTAAGTCGAATACTCGTTGTGCTTCTACTTGCATCTATGTGCATTGTTTCCCACTTGTAGCCGTGTCATAGAGAATACCAGTAACTAAGATGGCCGCTGGGCGGGGACTGATGTTCCCTCAGTTAAGATGGCCACCTGGAAAGGAAGTTGCAGGAGTTAAGATGGCCACCGGAGTGGGAATGGGATTAGTTAAGATGGCTGCTGGAACGGAAATTGGGACGTAGGGCGTGCCATCTCGTGTAATAACTGGATACAAGGAGGTGAGCCACGGGCGTGGTTTTGGCACTGACGTACTTTACAGGTCCACCCCTCTGAAGAGGAGACTTAGGGGGCTAGCGGGGGATGTGTCTGCAGGAGCGCGGTTGGGTCCTCCTGTACCATCTTAGGGGCCGTGCTGACAGCATGTAAAAGAAATCATTTGTCTTTTCATTATACATTTCTGCCCAGACTAATTTCTTATATTTTCATAATTCTCCGCTTCTGCTCGCATTGTTCTCTTTTCATAAAATCTAGAATATAATGTAAATTCAAGGCCGAATGTCCAGTGTTCACTCCTTTTTGGCCTAATGCCAGAACATTTCCCTGTGAGCGATGATTTCTTCTATTCTCAACTTAACCCTTAATTTGGCCTCATCATCACATCAGTAGAGCAGATATCGCTCACAGTAAACTTGGCTGTGTGACCTTCATCTACTAGTCGGTTCTCTGGCAACATACAAGGTCAGATTTCTGATTCACACACACATAACAAGTGGATTATCATAGTCATAAATTCCAAAGGGGGGGCTGAAACTGCAAACTACAGGAGACACAGAGCTGAACTAGAACTGAAGAAGAAGAAGATCTTTTTTTTTTTTCTTTCTCCCATTGTCTCACTTTAGGAGTCAAATCCGCCATTTTGCAATGGAATATTTTTCTCAACCTTTGTACAACTTCGAAGCCTCCTTCACGTATCTCCTGCCTTCTCTGACTCGGACCAGATCCACTGCCGTCTGTGCACCATCTGGCAGGGTATGTTTTCTTTTAAACAGTCGCAACATGTTTATGACCCGGTGATATTACTTATCTGCGTGGCCATTCGCCAGATATGTGACCCCACAACCACCTCTTGAATCCACCAATACCAGGTTACAGGATTTCAAGAGTCAGGTCCCCAACCACAGGTTGCGGTCACTGGGTAATATCTATCATCACGACACTCACATAAATATTGACGCCCGCTCTGTTTCACTCCACTAGACTAGCGGCCTGCGTCCAGTGCGTGGCAACGCCTGCTCTGTTTACTTTCTCGTACTAGCAGCTTACGTCTAGGTCGGATGTTGCGACTGTTTTATGTGAATTTGCCCAATTTCAGTAGTTCGAGTCAGATTTAAGCAGTCAATCAATAACGTCCGTTCCTTGTCCGCTCACATAAGAAGGAAAACCACGAGTGACCGAGTAGTCAGTGATAAGCCGTGAAAACAGGTTCGTGACCAGGCACTGTAACCACACCGTTGTATCACTATCAACGTAGACACCGATCCATATAGACTTTCCTATCCAGACAACTGTACACTGACAGCCAACAGCAAGTGACACATATATGTATGCGTACACTTACCGTGACTCTGAAGAGATTGATCAGGCCTCGGGTCAGTGGACAGGTGGCCGGCGTGAGAGGTCCGGTCTGGGTCGATGGTCCTCGATGGTCAGTTGGCCTGGCCCCACGTTGGAAGCGCCATATGTTGAGTTGAAGATTCAGTTAGATTAGAAACTCGTCGGTCACTCGCTCCAAATCATTCAAGCATGTGCTAGCATACTAAGAAAGAGTCTGACACGTGGTTCAGTTTCAATCTCAGCTCATGCATAAGGCACTCAGTCGCAGCACGGCAAGAAGTTCTGAGCTTTATTCACAGTGTAGGCACTTGTTATACAAAAAAGGCGTGATTAATAGGCAGGCTTTAAGCATATACACACAGTAGAAAAGGTGGGGGCCTCGTTCCAGAGTTTTCTGTCTTGGTTAATACACCCCACCGCAGCGTCCTGGACAGGTGGGCAGGGGAGTCGAATCCGTATCAGGATGTACCAGGCCATAAGCTACACTTTGGACACACTGCAAAGCTGTATTACAAAAGCATATATGTCTTGTATCCGGTAGAGTTAGTATCTTCTAATAGGTTCTTCTTCTGTGTGATTCCCTTTGTTCTGGGCCTCGTGCAGGCTGCGTGATCAAGGCAGGTACTAGCAGCCCCCTAGGTCTTGTTTTCACTGAATTGAAACTCCGTTTCACGTGAATGTAGTCCCGGTACAGGCGTCATCTTAATATCTAATGTCTACATGTGCTTTATGTAGCAGGCAGAAAGGAAAATATGATTTGGAAATTCAAACAGCATAGTTCAACCTGACACAACTTTTTGTCGTATATCTATCGCAGATTGTGGCGCAAAGGTTATTTGTGCCACTCTCTGCGACTTTTCCCCCCTCCTTTCCAGGTCTAAAAAAGGTGGGAAGTGACGTGGGCGGGGCCCGTCTCATTTATGATTTTCTATGCCTGTTTTAGGGGTAGACAATGGTCTAAATCTCCAACAGCTCCGCCTCTACATAAATTCGGCGCATCCACTGCCAGCTAAAGGGGTATTAAGACGGGTCTAAAACTCCAGTTTTAATAAATGACCCCCGTAGTCTTTACAGTCTGATGTGTGATCAACTAAGATGGTTGTGGTGTTATTCAGGTATAAAGACAAATAAAGCACACAGAGTTGTTCCCCGATCTGATGGAGCAGCAGGCCAACCATTCATTTTCTATGAGACCTACAGAAATAGCCGAGCGCTGTACTCCGCTATCTACAGGGGTCCCATAGAGAATGAATGGGGTAGCAGGGAGCATGCCTGATTGGCTGCTCCATCAGATCAGGGGAATGGGACTCCCGTTCTCAGGATCAATGGGGGTCTCGGCGCTCAGACCCCCATCGATCACTTCATAGTGAACCCCTATCCTGTGGATTGGAGATAACTTGCAAACTTGGTACCAGCCCTTTAAATAATTTCTATTGGTTCTCAGTGCTTTAAAGGGGTACTCTTTCCTTACATCTTAAGGGGCTGTGTAGAGCTGCTGCACACATTCTTGGCCATTGCTTCATGCAGCACATTTGTGATGGACCCAGCAGTCATGCTGATAAACCTTCAGGCTGAAATACCACTTTAATTCGATAAAACCCTGTTGAACGTATATCCGTTTGTAACCGTATGTCTATTTTCTACATTTTAAGGATTTTTTCAAGGTACTGACAAAAGTTAAGCAAATTCACAACGATGTAAAACTGCTTCTGCGAACAAACCAGCAAACTGCCGGGTAAGTTGTGGACTTACAACTGGTGGCCTCATTGGCTGGTGCCAGGTGTTGCTTGCACATGGATAGGTAAAGGGGTTTTCCGGGAGTTTGATATTGATGGCCTATCCTCAGGAATAGCTGATCATTGGACTCAGACACCCGCCATCCCTGCCAATCAGATGTTTAAGAGGCTGCAGCACTACGGTGAGCTTGTCAAGCACAGCGCCGTACATTGCATAGTGGCTGTGCTCGGTATTGCAACCCAGGTTCATTCACGTGAATGGGATTGAGCTGCACACAGACCGTGTGACAAATGAACGTGATGTCACTGGCGTAGGAAGAGGCCGCAACACAGATGTGCTGAGAGTCGGACCTCCACCAATCATATATTGATAATCTATTCTGAGAATAAGCCAACTCCCAGAAAACCCCTCTAAAAGGAGTTTGTCATCAGTTTTATGCTGCCCTATCTGAGGCGACCCACCGTGAGCAAAATGCTGGGTCACTTACTTGCATCAATATGGGGTCTCCTGAGCTTGTGCCCTGTATTCAGCCGACTCCAGCACTCTGGGGCTATTCAATACAGATTTTATAAAAAATCACTAGGTCAGTTGACCCAGCGCTTTGCTCAGAGTTTCCCTTTAAAATAAAATTTCCATTACTTAAAATGATGGCATCTCTTTATGATTGTGGGGCTTTGACTTCTGGGACCCCTACTACTGTCCCTTAGAATCAGGGGGACACAAGTGATGCAGTGCCAACACCCTTTTGGTATCAGTAGTACTGGGGGTCCCTACAGTCAGGCCCCCATTGATTGGTGCACTTGAGAGCTAATTTTCATATAGATTAAAAGATGTTTTATCTCTGTGTGTTGTTTAAAAGCTTGCCTTTATAATTGTGTGCAGAAGGTTACATGGCATAAGGTTAGTCACCTACCAATGTAGTGTCTTTAGGGAAAATGCCTCTGTAAGCCAGTATCATATGAAGCCACAAGACCATGCCTCTGGTTTATTCCTTTACACTGGACACAGCATTACCTCCCCCTACCCTATGTACAGGATGTCAGACATGACTTGTCTCTTAACTCCACTGCTTCACGATATTCCCCATCTATCTTTGTCTCTGCAGAGGGATCATGTTTCACATGCTGGGCAGCTGATAGTAGAATAGTAAAGCAGATGGAGAAATTACAGCACTTTCTTATTTACATGGAGGCAGCTGTTAATAGTGGCAGTGTCTGTAAAAGGGGAGAGGAATCATGGGAACTGTAGTCTTTTATGTGGTAATCCCACCCACAGCAAACCCTTGCAGCATGAAAACAAAGGTGTATCACTTTGCTGGTCCAGATAATGACAATGAAAAATAGCTATTTCTGGGTTTTTTCCCGTCACGTTTTTCCCGTCCTTTTAACATATACAAAAAAACGCATACCTTAAACAAATGCCTCAGACTGATGCCATACAGTAGCAGCTGTTCTCCATGGTGTTCCATGGTAAAAAAAAAAAAAAAATTACCATTGTATAAAAAAAAAAAAAAAAGTATACTTTTTTTTTTTTTTAAGTGGACTGTGTAGGATACAAGAACGTGGTGTGCTGCGTTTTTGTATCCTTTTTTTGTAACATATACTGTACATTAAACACAGGCAAAAAACGTGATGTGAAACCTCCCTTACTTGACTAGAACTGTTATATGCTCGTCATGATATCTATTGCTAATATTTAGGTTTTTTTTTATTAACACATATATATTTAAGCTGTATGAGCAATGGGAAAACAACTATTTCTCCACAATGGTATGCAGGAAACCTTTCATTTCCACCATTACAGAAGAATATGTGTATACTATAAGTGCTTTATTACCATACAGTGTAATTATTTGTGTGGAAGTGGAATAATGAGGTCTCATTGTGGGTTAAGGACTTCTTTCATTTTCTATTTGCATGGGAGATATGAGTGGCTTAATTGTATATAATAAAGGTAATGCTGTTCTATTATTGACTTGTCAGGCTGGAAATTATGGAGCAGATGGCTTTACTCCAAGAAACGTCATATGAGCGATTGTATCGTTGGGCACAAAGTAAGTGTCCCCCCCCCCCCCCAAAGCAGTGATTTCTTTGATACTTTATCCTGAGTGCCCAGTTTGGCAGAATACATTGCACTGGAATATATAGGAAGAAATATCTAGATACACAGGTATAGCAGAAGATTAATAAGAGCGGTGGAGGGCATCTGCATCGAGGGGAATTCCTGGAAAGAGAATCCAAAACATCTGCGTGGGAGAACATAAGATATCTCTGGCGTGTCTTAATAAAAAGCACTAAAATTAAATATAGGGAGGGGGGAAATGTAAAGCAAACATTAGCCAATGTGTTGGACTGCAACCTCCGGATGCCAAAAGTAGGGGTGCGGAGATGTCCTGAGAGGCAGGGGTATGTCTTGCCAGGTCCCCTGGAGCACACATAGGGAACATCCCTCACACACTTGCATACATTTACTTACTCCTGCTCAGACCAACAATATTGTACATATGTGTACACTAGAGGTCTCCATGCATTATCTTTGTTTAGGCTCTCAGTTTTTATTTAGCTTTGTGTAAGGGGGTTATCTCACAAAAATGATCACTCACCAGTGGGACTCTTTGCAGTCCCGAGAACAGAGGGTCTTCAAGTCCCCTCTCTGAAAGGAGCAGTAGTCCACGTGTCGGTCCACTGCTCCATTCGCTTCTAAGGGGCTGATGTAGACAGTGCTCTGTCCGACCGCTGGGACCCCTGCCATTTGAGATTTATCACCTGACCTGTGGATAGACGATTAAGTAAGTGTCATGGGATGATTTGTTAAATGAAAAATAAAAAAAATAGAACAAGTGCAAAATATGTTAAGCTGTGTTTTTTTTTTTTCATTATATTCGTCAGATCTTAAAGAGGACCTCTCCCCTCTCCTGACATACCTGTTTTAATAGCTCCATGCATTCCCCATGTAATAACAAGTCTGGAACATCTATTCTTATGTCTGTATGTTGTGCCATTCCTTTATTATTTGCACTAGAAGTTATGAATGAATTGCTATTTGCCCTCAGTAAAGGAACAGAGGGGAGGTGACCAGTTGGGGGTGTGTACCTGCACAGAATTACTCTATCCAATCAGTGCTGTCATGTTCAGACTGTGCAGACACACACCCCCCAACTGGTTACCTCCCCTCTGTTCCCTTACTGAAGACAAATAGCAATTCATTCATAACTTCTACTGCAAATAATAAAGGAATGGCACAACATACAGCCATAAGAATAGATGTTCCAGAATTGTTATTACATGGGGAATGCATGAAGCTATTAAAACAGGCATGTCAGGAGTGGTGACAGGTCCTCTTTAAAGGGAGTCTCTCACCATTTTGGACCATGCTAAACAGCCGAGAGCACTAGGTAGGGGCCATGGAGAGAAGTACAAACATATCTTTTCTGGAGCTTTTTTTTTTCATCAGGGGCAGTGTTAATATGAAGTTTTATTCAGTCAAATTCTGCTTTCTGAAGAGCCCAGGAGGCTCACAGTGAAGAACTGCTTCACATCTCCTCCCCTCTGACAGCTGTAGCATCCAAATAGGAGACAACTACGGCTGTCACTCAGAGCAGAGAGGAGTGAAGAGAGCGCTTCACAGTGAGACCCCGCCTCCCAGACAAGAAAGCAGAATAAAACTTCACACTGCTCTTGATGAGAAAAACTCCACAAAATGGTATGTTTGTCCTGCTCTTTCCAGCCCCTACTTAGAGCTGTCAGCGGTTTAACATGGTCTAAACTGCTGATAGACTCTCTTTAAAAAGATATTCCACGGGGTAGGTGATGTATGTAAAAGTAGTGACAGTCACACTGATTTCAGCTGTCTATCACATGGTGGCTTGAGAACCTTTTAATATTGGCAGCACATGTCAGAGGAGAGTCTGGATTCATGAGCTCCCTCTCTCCCCACCCACCAACTTATGATTAACATTTTTCTTATACAAAAAACTAAATTGAAAGCTGCCAAGATTTATCAGTTCCATTTGCAATTTTTTTTATTTTTTTTTGCAGTGTAGGTGCATTGGTCGTAAACTGTGTATGGCATTTAATTATTATTTTCTCTCAGTTTTTACATTTGTTTTGAGTCTGGTCTTATTTCATTGTTTCTCTATAGATGAATGCAGAATGTTGACCCAGGAATCGTGTGACATTTCTCCTATTCTGTCTCAGGCCATGGATGCTTTGCAAGATAGACCTGTCCTGTACAAGTTAGTACGATGGTTATTTATATATGTTTACATATATATACAGTGCCTTGCGAAAGTATTCGGCCCCCTGGAACTTTTCAACCTTTTGCCACATTTCAGGCTTCAAACAAAAAGATATAACATTTTACATTTTTGGTGAAGAATCAACAACAAGTGGGTCACAATTGTGAAGTGGAAGGACATTTATTGGATCATTTAACCTTTTTTTGTAATAATAAAACTGAAAAGTTGGGCGTGCAAAATTATTCGGCCCATTTACTTTCAGTTCAGAAAACTCACTCCAGAAGTTCATTGAGGATCTCTGAATGATCCAATGTTGTCCTAAATGACTGATAAAGAGAAATAGAATCCACCTGTGTGTAATCAAGTCTCCGTATAAATGCACCTGCTCTGTGATAGTCTCAGGGTTCTGCATCATGAAGACCAAGGAACACACCAAGCAGGTCTGTGATACTGTTGAGGAGAAGTTTAAAGCCGGATTTGGATACCAAAAGATTTCCCAAGCTTTAACATCCCAAGGAGCACTGTGCAAGCGATCATATTGAAATGGAAGGAGTATCAGACCACTGCAAATCTAGCAAGACCCGGCCGTCCCTCTAAACTTTCATCTCAAACAAGGAGAAGACTGATCAGAGATGCAGCCAAGAGGCCCATGATCACTCTGGATGAACTGTAGAGATCTACAGCTGAGGTGGGAGAGTCTGTCCATAGGACAACAATCAGTCCAACACTTCACAAATCTGGCCTTTATGGAAGAGTGGCAAGAAGAAAGCCATTTCTCAAAGATATCCATAAAAAGTCTGGTTTACAGTTTGCCACAAGCCACCTGGGAGACATGTGGAAGAAGGTGCTCTGTAACATAGTAACATAGTTTGTAAGGCCGAAAAAAGACATCTGTCCATCCAGTTCAGCCTGTTTTCCTACAAGTTGATCCAGGGGAAGGCAAAAAACCCTTTGAGGTAGAAGCCAATTTTCCTCACTTTAGGGGGAAAAATTCCTTCCCGACTCTAGTCAGGCAATCAGAATAACTCCCTGGATCAACGACCCCTCTCTAGTAACTATAACCTGTAATATTATTACCCTCCAGAAATACATCCAGGCCCTTCTTGAACTCTTTTAGTGAACTTACCATCACCACCTCCTCAGGCAGAGAGTTCCATAGTCTCACTGCTCTTACCGTAAAGAATCCTCTTCTATGTTTATGTACAAACCTTCTTTCCTCCAGACGCAGAGGATGTCCCCTCGTCATGGTCACTGTCCTCGGGATAAATAGATGATGGGAGAGATCTCTGTACTGACCTCTGATATATTTATACATAGTTATTAGATCTCCCCTCAGTCGTCTTTTTTCTAAAGTGAATAACCCTAATTTTGATAATCTTTCTGGGTACTGTAGTCCACCCATTCCAGTTATTACTTTAGTTGCCCTCCTCTGAACCCTCTCCAGCTCTGCTATGTCTGCCTTGTTCACAGGAGCCCAGAACTGTACACAGTACTCCATATGTGGTCTGACTAGTGATTTGTAAAGTGGCAGGACTATGTTCTCATCACGGGCATCTATGCCTCTTTTGATGCAACCCATTATCTTATTGGCCTTGGCAGCAGCTGTCTGACACTGGTTTCTGCAGCTTAGTTTGCTGTTCACTAAAATTCCTAGGTCCTTTTCCATGTCAGAGTTACCCAATGCTTTACCATTTAGTATGTACTGGTGACTTGCATTATTCCTTCCCATATGCATAACCTTACATTTGTCAGTGTTAAACCTCATCTGCCACTTTTCTGCCCAAGCCTCCAGTCTATCCAGATCCTGCTGTAGCAGTGCACTGTCCTCTTCTGTGTTAATTACTTTACACAGTTTAGTGTCATCTGCAAAAATTGATATTTTACTGTGCAAGCTTTCTACAAGATCATTAATAAATATATTGAAGAGAATAGGACCCAATACAGACCCCTGTGGTACCCCACTAGTGACAGTGACCCAATCTGAGTATGTACCGTTAATAACCACCCTCTGTTTTCTATCACTAAGCCAGTTACTTACCCACATACAGACATTTTCTCCCAGGCCAAGCATTCTCATTTTGTATACTAACCTTTTATGTGGTACAGTGTCAAACGCTTTGGAGAAGTCCAAATATACGACATCCATTGAGTCGCCGCGGTCAAGTCTAGAACTTACCTCCTCATAGAAACTGATTAAATTGGTTTGACATGACCGATCCCTCATGAAGCCATGCTGATATGGAGTTATTTGCTTATTTTCATTGAGGTACTCCAAGATAGCATCTCTCAGAAAACCTTCAAACAGTTTACCCACAACAGACGTTAAACTTACCGGCCTATAGTTTCCAGGCTCTGTTTTTGGACCCTTTTTGAATATTGGCACCACATTTGCTATGCGCCAATCCTGTGGAACACTCCCCGTCAGTATAGAGTCCTTAAATATCAGAAATAAGGGTCTGTCGATTACATTACTTAATTCTCTTAGGATACGGGGGTGTATGCCATCCGGTCCTGGTGATTTGTCTATTTTAATATTTTTAAGACGTTGCTGCACCTCTTCCTGGGTCAGAGAGGACACTTTTAAAGGGGAATTTACTTTTATACTCTGCATTTCATCTGACATTTTATTTTCCTCAGTGAATACAGTGGAGAAAAAGTTATTTAGTAGCTTCGCTTTCTCCTCATCGCTCTCTGCTACTCCCCCCTCATTACTCTGTAAGGGGCCGACACCTTGAGGTTTATACTTTTTAGTATTTATATAATTGAAGAACATTTTAGGGTTAGTTTTACTCTCTTTGGCGATTAATCTCTCGGTCTCTAGTTTGGCTGTTTTTATGTGTCTTTTACATATTCTATTTTTTTCCTTATAGTTTTTTAATGCTTCCTCACTCCCCTCCTGTTTTAGTGATTTAAATGCTTTCTTTTTGTCATTTATTGCTTTCTTTACAGTTCTATTTATCCACATTGGTTTTTTCTTGTTTCTTATTATTTTATTCCTATATGGTATGTACCTCTCACAATTAGATATTAGGATGCTTTTAAAAATATCCCATTTTGTGGCTGTATTTTTATTTTTGAGGACTTTGTCCCAGTTAGTTAGGCCTATGGCCTCTCTTAGTTGGCTAAGTTTTGCTTTTTTGAAGTTTGGTATTTTTGTTCCTCCCTGAAGAAATGCTCTTTTGAATGACAATTGGAAGGTTATTATGTTATGGTCACTGTTTCCCAGGTGTCCTCCAACCTGCACATCTGTTGTTCTGTCAGGTCTATTGGTTAATACTAAGTCCAGTATGGCCGTCCCTCTAGTGGGGTCCTGAACCAGTTGGGAAAGGTAATTGTCTTTGGTTATTTCCAAGAACCTGTTTCCTTTATGAGATGTACAGGTTTCAGTTTCCCAGTCTATATCTGGGTAGTTGAAATCCCCCATAATAACGACCTCATTATGATTTGCCGCCTCGTCCATTTCATTTAGAAGTAGATTTTCTGTGGTCTCTGATATATTGGGTGGTTTATAATAAACCCCTAGTAGTATTTTATTATTGTTTTTGGCTCCATTTATTTCTACCCACAGTGACTCCACATCTTCATGTCCCTCATTTATATCTTCCCGGAGTGTGGGCTTTAGGCATGACTTTACATAAAGGCAGACCCCTCCCCCTCTCCGGTTTTGACGATCCTTTCTAAAAAGATTGTAACCCTGTACGTTAACTGCCCAGTCATAGCTATCATACAGCCTTGTCTCAGTTATTCCCACTATGTCATAGTTCTCCTCACACATCACTAATTCCAGTTCACCAGTTTTATTAGCTAGGCTTCTGGCATTAGTGTACATACAATTAAGAGGTTGATGTATATTTTTTCCCCTACACCTTTCCTTCTGATCTGTTCTAGTTCCTCCTTCCATTCCTCCCCCAGTTCTATTACCTTGCCCCAGGTCTCTATCTGCACTATCTTCCCCTCCTATTATGTAGTTACCCTCCCCTCCAGTCCCTAGTTTAAACACTCCTCCAGCCTTCTAGCCATCTTCTCCCCCAAAACAGCTGCCCCTTCCCCATTGAGGTGCAGCCCATCCCTACGGTAGAGCCTGTAGCCGACAGAGAAGTTGGCCCAGTTCTCCAGGAACCCAAACCCCTCCTGCCTACACCAGTTCTTGAGCCACTTGTTTACCTCCCTAATCTCCCGCTGCCTTTCTTGTGTGGCTCGTGGTACAGGCAGTATTTCGGAAAACACTACCTTGGAGGTCCTTGCCCTAAGCTTATGCCCTAGATCCCTAAAATCATTTTTAAGGACACTCCCCCTACCTCTAACTTTGTCATTGGTACCGATATGGACCATGACTGCTGGATCTTCTCCAGCCCCTCCCAGTAATCTGTCAACCCGATCCACGATGTGCCGAACTCGAGCACCTGGAAGGCAGCACACCATCCGACGATCCCGGTCTTTGTGACAGATTGCCCTCTCTGTAGCCCTAATAATGGAGTCGCCCACTACCAGCACCTGTCTGGCCTGCCCTGCTCTCCTGGCCCCCTGCTTACTGGAGCTGACATTCCCCTGACTGGCAGAGGAAGTGTCCGGCTGCAGCAGTGCTCTCCCTGAAGCGGCATCCCCCTCATCTGCCAAACTTGCAAACTTGTTGGGGTGTGTCAGATCAGGGCTAGCCTCCCTGGCACTTTTCCCTCTAACCCGCTTTCTAACTGTTACCCAGCTAGCTACCTCACTTTCCTGAGCCTCCTCACTACCACCCTCCCCCACATCTACCCCATAGAGTGCTTTCTCACTGAGCAGCAAACTCTTTTCCAAATTGTCAGCGCTACTCAGCGTTGAAATTCGCCCGCTTAGATACACGATGTGCGATTCCAAACGGACAATTTGCTCACATTTTGAACAAATATATGCACCCTTAAACGGCTGTTCCAGGACTGCATACATCAGACAAGATGTGCACTGGACTGCGCTGTCAATGATGGAAGCCATTCTAATGGGGATTACACAAGCAAAAGCGAAAAAATACAATACAATGATATGGACAGACTTACTGTATTCCCTTTTAAAGTTCCCGAATCTGAAGTCACGCAATCTAAAGTCACACACTTAATTCAACCACACACTTAAAAGTCAAACACGCGAACGCTCAAACTCGCGTATTATCTCTGCTTTTATAAGTGGGAAATGCAAACCAGTCTTTTTTTTCCTCTGGATTCAAAAATTCCTCTGGATTCTCTGGACTCTGGTCAGATGAAACCAAAATCCAACTTTTTGCAAACAATGCAAAACGATATGTTTGGCGTAAAAGCAACACAGCTCATCACCCTGAACACACCATCCCCACTGTCAAACATGGTGGTGGCAGCATCATGGTTTGGGCCTGCTTTTCATCAGCAGGAACAGGGAAGATGGTTAAAATTGATGGGAAGATGGATGGAGCCAAATACAGGACCATTCTGGATGAAAACCTGTTGGAGTCTGCAAAAGACCTGAGACTAAGACGGAGATTTATCTTCCAACAAGACAATGATCCCAAACATAAAGCAAAATCTACAATGGAATGGTTCAAAAATAAATGTATCCAGGTCTTAGAATGGCCAAGTCAAAGTCCAGACCTGAATCCAAGTGAGAATATGTGGAAAGAGCTGAAAACTGCTGTTCACAAATGCTCTCCATCCAACCTCAAAGAGCTCGATTTGTTTTGCAAGGAAGAATGGGCAAGAATTTCAGTCTCTAGATGTGCAAAACTGATAGAGACATATCACAAGCGACTTGTAGCTGTAATCGCAGCAAAAGGTGGCGCAACAAAGTATTAATGCAAGGGGGCCGAATAATTTTACACGCCCTACTTTTCAGTTTTATTATTACAAAAAAAAGTTTAAATGATCCAATAAATTTCGTTCCACTTCACAATTGTGACCCACTTGTTGTTGATTCTTCACCAAAAATGTAAAATGTTATATCTTTTTGTTTGAAGCCTGAAATGTGGCAAAAGGTTTAAAAGTTCCAGGGGGCTGAATACTTTCGCAAGGCACTGTATTTATATGTATATTTATTTAATGGGATAACTTAAATGCTTGTTCCCCTGAGTCCCCTCATGGTGTGATATTAATAGACTTCACGTATTAATCAAGAGTTGCCAGTGGGTTAAAGGGCTTCTGAAGTTTTTTCTTTCATCGGCATCTGATTGGTGGGGGTCTGACACCCGTCCTGCTTCCAATCAGCTGTTTGAGATGACACCATTGCTCCAGTAGCGTTGCAGCCTTCTCTCTGTTTACCCCAAGCCCTGTGACGTCACGACTAGTAAACAGAAAGAAGGGGATTGAACTAGGCGCAAACATGACGAGAGGAGAGAAGGTATGACATACTTACTCTTCATTGGTCAGCAATAAGAGACTGGGGTATCATGATAGGGGATTACCTATGTCCAGGTAACAGAGTGTCCCCGGGTTGGCCAATATTAGGTGAGGCAGTACATCACTCCCCTTAAATGCCAGTCACGTGAGACGCTCTGGTTTGCAGCTCCTAACCTCTGAGGACACCGTGTATTCAGTGAAACATGTTGGGGGAGTCTGTTGAACTATTTTAAAAATCAGAAGGCACTTCGAAATCAGGATCGATGGGACGCACTGCAGGCGCTCCCACTACACCGATCCAGGCAGGATTTGAGAAATGAAAAGCGTTTAGTACTGGAGAAAGGATTTTAGCCATCTATACTAAAGCTGATAATCAGTTTATCAGGATTTGAACCCAGGGACTCCTGTGTCTCAGGCGGCAGCTCTTCCAACTGAGCTATTCAGCTTTCTAGGCAGCTCCTGTGCTAAACTGAAGCCTAGTTCCCTGTGCCTCCAGGTTCAGTTCCCGCCTCCGTTTTCTCCACCCTGTTCCCTGATTGAACATCCTATTTAAAGGGAGTCTTTCACCTGTTTTTCACCAATATAACTAACAGCACTGCCCCACATAAGATTGCAGACACATCCCAGACATACCTGTGTGCACTGTGTGTCTGTATTACATGTCACATCCCAGACATACCTGTGTGCACTGTGTGTGTATTACATGTCACATCCCAGACATACCTGTGTGCACTGTGTGTCTGTATTACATGTCATATCCCAGACATACCTGTGTGCACTGTGTGTCTGTATTACATGTCATATCCCAGACATACCTGTGTGCACTGTGTGTCTGTATTACATGTCACATCCCAGACATACCTGTGTGCACTGTGTGTCTGTATTACATGTCACATCCCAGACATACCTGTGTGCACTGTGTGTCTGTATTACATGTCACATCCCAGACATACCTGTGTGCACTGTGTGTCTGTATTACATGTCCAGGAAATACACTTTTATTCTGCTGGAAAACAGCTCCCAAGTGCCCGGCTCTGCTGCTGCAAGTGCTCAAAGCAAACCAGACTGAAGAGGGGAGGGCTGCTTTAGCTGCTCATATCTTGGGATTGGTAGCAGATAGAAAAATGGTTCTGACCTTCTATGAAAGCTTTCAAATGATACAAAAATCACAGCATTATATCCAGTATATCAGAAGATATAGCTGTTAGAAATAGAGTCAGGAGAGAAAGCTGTTTTTACTTTCACTTTCAGCTGGGCACTTGAGAGCTGTTTTCCTGCAGAATAAAAGTGCTTTTCCTGGACATGTAATACAGACACACAGTGCACACAGGTATGTCTGGGATGTGACATGTAATACAGACACACAGTGCACACAGGTATGTCTGGGATGTGACATGTAATACACACACAGTGCACACAGGTATGTCTGGGATGTGACATGTAATACAGACACACAGTGCACACAGGTATGTCTGGGATGTGACATGTAATACAGACACACAGTGCACACAGGTATGTCTGGGATGTGACATGTAATACAGACACACAGTGCACACAGGTATGTCTGGGATGTGACATGTAATACAGACACACAGTGCACACAGGTATGTCTGGGATGTGACATGTAATACAGACACACAGTGTACACAGGTATGTCTGGGATGTGACATGTAATACAGACACACAGTGCACACAGGTATGTCTGGGATGTGATATGTAATACACACACACAGTGCACACAGGAATGTCTGGGATGTGACATGTACTACAGACACACAGTGCACACAGGTATGTCTGGGATGTGACATGTAATACAGACACACAGTGCACACAGGTATGTCTGGGATGTGTCTGCAATCTTCTGTGGGGCACTACTGTTAGTTATACAGGTGAAAATGAGGTGACAGACTCCCTTTAAGCCTTGCACTTCCTACCTTGCGAGATTATTGTGCTCTCAGCCTGTAATCAAGCTAGTCTCTCCTGCTCTGCTGCTAATATGGACGCTCCATCCTGTGCATTGACCACTGGCTTCTTCCTGACTACGATATCGGCCTTGCAATTCCCCCAAGTAGTTGCAATACCTGAAAAAGTTATAAAAGATTAAATTGTCCCATTAAAAATACAACTTGTCCTACAAAAAAATAAGCCCTCATATGACTGTGTGAATTGAAAATTAAAAAGTTATGGAGAAAAAAAAAAAGCAAAAATGAAAATTAGCCTGGTCCTTACATAAGGGGTTAATACAGTCTTTGCACCATAGCTATGTGTATCTTAAATCGTGTTAAAGTGAACCCATAGTCACATTGCATGGTTTATCTAGGAGCTTTGTGTACAGATAAAGTTGAGTGCCATATTCATGCCTTGCGGGAAGGTGCAGGTGATTCACGATTCTGCTTTGGCCATATAATGCTTTCCTCCACTAGATGGCGGTAGCACTTTACTTTCAGGCATTACATAACCGTCTGTCTCTACAGCCGAAGATTACAGCGTGTCTGCGAGATTGAGAATTCATGTGACGAGGCTCGTTTTCTCTTCAGAAGTAATTAACTTGACTCTGAAATTACAAAAAAATATTTCACATGCATTTTAGCTTTATTTATATTGGTGGCATTAAATGGATGGAGCCAATGGTGGGGCCGGTGCCCATCTTTCACAACATTTCCTGGAAATCTCATACATTTTTGCACAGCAGACAGCTGTGTATATTCATAATTATGTCTTGGAAATGGGTCCAAGGGCAATATTTGAGAAGATTATAATTAAAATGAATGTACTGATACCGTCACATTACCACAGCAGTGATTTACCGGCCATTTGTTAATTGTCGGGACGTGTTGTCAGTGTTTCTTCTCCACGTACGTCACCACCAAAATAGGCATGGGAATATCCACTCCTGTAAGTAACCCTGAACTGAAGCCTCGGCCTGGAGCCGCTCATTTATAAATGGAGAATCACCAGAAATAATAGGTAAAAGATGCTTTACTGTACGTGACGGAAAACATCATTACAGTAACCTATTTGATTGCAGTGTTTGAAGTTAAAGTTTGTACTTTTAAGGGGGCTGGCCAAACTCAGACATGAGTAGAGTTTGGGACCCACTGCTATCTCCTGAGCAGGCCCCACAAAGTCAGTGTAGAGCAGCTGCGCATGCGCGACCGCCCTCCCTTCACTTCTATAGGAGATGTGAAAATAGCAGTCAGTCCCACAGCAGTGAATGGAGCGGAGGCCGCGCTTGCACAGTGCGCTCTCCTTCACTTCAGAGGCCCCCGTTCTGGAGATAGGTGTGGGCCCCACATTTGGCACCTGCTCCTATCTAACATACGGTTGCACAAAGCATTGAAATTTTGACATTATTTTGGTATTTCAAGACCCTTTTCTGTTCAGTGCTGACATTTTCATTATTTCAATACTAAGGTGCTTCTGAGAGAACATAGTGCGCGTACTACCCAATGCACGCCACGTTCAGATCGGGGCCACTCAGTACTTGTCGTTCCTCTTCTCTATCAGCACGACTGCATCACAGTGGGAAGGGAGGGATGCGAGGCGCGACTGCGCCAATCACTGACCGGTCCTCCCTCATGCTCTTCCATCATCTCTGTCCTCATGGTTTTCAGGGATGTGACCATTGTGTGTTTGGGGGGAGCCGGGAGCATACTTGGCATGTGCCGGGCTGGGGGCAACTGGTCCTGAAAAAAATGGCTCATGAACACGAACATATTTTTTTTCTGTTCTATTTTTTTACAGGTCCGCAAAAAAGCAGTGTGCATTCTGTTTCCGTATGCCTGCATGTCCGTTCCGACAAAAAATAGAACCTGTCCTATTCTTGTCCATTTTGTGGACAAGGACAGGCATTGTTACAATGGATCCGAAAAAAAAAAACTGATACAATACTGATGTCATCCATTTTTTTTTTTTTTAATGATCCGTGTTTTGCGGACTGCAAAATACATACACTCGTGTCCATGAGCCCTAAGAATTTACTTACTCCAGTACTTTTATTTTGAGAGCTGATTTTTTTTTTTTTTAGGATAGGGGGTCCAACTCCCCCTTACTTAACCAATCAGCTGTTTTGCAGTAGCTCCAGCGGCCAGTATGACAAAGCTGTGTCCAGTATGTACAGTAGTGGATGGAGCTGGTTATAGTAGTTCTGCTCCCATTCTAGTGAATGCTGCAGTAACCAGCCCTGTCCAGTGGGTGGAGCTGTGTAGTTCCAGCACTGGGACCATTGCAGAACAGCTGACTGACAGGCTGCTCGGAAGTTGGACCCCAACCATTCTGATATTAATGATCTGTCCTAAGGATAGGTCATCAGTGTAAAAATCCAGGAGAACCCCTTATAACGGGTTTAAGAATGCATCAGTTATCACTTATATGGACTTTTCTGTGTTATTTGTGCATAGATCACCTTTTATTAAGTGATGAAAGTGAATGAGAGCAGGGCTAAAGTGACAATCTCAGTCCACTACGGAGCTGTCTGCTTCATACACTGATAATCGGCAGAGGTGTGGGCTGTTGAACCTCTACTGTTCAGCTAGTGATGGCCTACCTGACAATAGGTCTTCATTTAATAAAAGGCGGACAACCCCTTTAATGCCATCTTGCTGATTACCACTCAAGTGATACATATTTCATGTGTGATATCTTACTGATGGCAATGTTTTAGTCTGAATTGGGTGAAATCCAGATATATACTATGATATTCTGCAAGTCAGAAAAAGCTATAGAAACGTAAGTGTTGTGTTTTTCCTTCAAAACCCCTTTAACTTTTTTAAGCAACTTGTAAGGACATACACATGGGCGCAAAGAAATATGTATGCTCTAAAGAGGGTGATATGAGGGATTTCTTTCCACTGGAAAGCTTTTGAAAGTTCTCACTTGACTGGGTGCATACAGGTATAGCAGAGCTGAATTCATCAGCGTTATTCGTCAGACCAGGTCACCTTCTACCATTCACTCCATGGTCCAGTTCTTATGATCTTGTGCCCATTGTAGGCACTTGGTGGTGGACAGAGGTTTGCATGGGCACTCTGACAGGTCTGCAGCTACACATGTACAGTCACATGTACACCAAGCAATGATGTGCTGTGTGTTCTCATTCCTTTCTATCATAGCAAGCATTAACCCTAATCAAGCGAGGAGTGGGCTGCTTTAAACCTTAAAATCTACATCTCTGTAGAAGGTAGAGACATGATCTGAGACAAGCTGGCAATCTAAGCTTTAAAATGACCACAAACACAGCATTATTTCCTCTACATCGAGAGATATAGCCTTTAGAAATCGGGTCGGGAGTGGCAGCAACTGAAAGATAATGCTGTGATTGTGGTCTTGTTTTAAAGCTTGGGTTGCCAGCTTTCAAACAAGACCATATCTCTATCTTCTGTGGAGCCTGAGATTTCAAGGCGTAAATTTGCCCTCCCCCTTCAACTGGCTGTGATGGAGGAGTGGAGCAGCCTGTAGTATAGGTGTGAAAAAACATCACCTGTCATGATAACAATTATAGACTGGAAAGGAATGCAGCGACACTAAAACAGATTATTTTGTAAAAACAAGTGTTTTTATTATGCAAGTAGTATAACATAATAAAAACTATATAAATTTGGCATCATCATAATTGTACTGACCCACAGATTACTTATACCACACAGTGAATGCCTTAAAAATACATTGCACAAAATAATGCTAAAAATGCTATTTTTTTATCTTTCAAAATAAAATAATAAAAGTTATTTAATACACTGTGTCCCCCAAAGCTGTTTAAAAAAGTGTCAAGAAAATGGGTAGGGCTTAGCGTGATGGGTGGGGCTTTCAGCAGCCCCTCAGATTTAATATTGCTTACACCAGAAGCTGGACAAAATTCTAGCTGAAGTCTGCGCCAGCCTGTAGCTGATGGAGACTTTGGTTTCTGGCGCATTTGCCTCTTAATAAATTAGGCGCATCTCATACCAGTGCAGGAGGATCAGGATTGGCGTATGGGATCTCCCTCCAGTATTTGGACTTCTTTAGGGCGCCTTCACACTTGGCAGATTTTGTTACAGAAATTCATGCGACTGAAAATCAGTTCCATTCATCTGAATGAGGCTTGCAGAAATCTGTGTGTTTGCCGCCAAAATAGCCCCATCCAAATAGATGGAACTGATTTTCGCAGAAATTTCTGCCTCAAACTTTGCACCCTTTTCGAACAGGCAGAACTTGCCTTACTGGATTAAGCACTGGCAGATATGGGCTGGTTGTCCATCCGAAGCTATCATATGAAATCGGAGGTAGCAGGGGTAGTTGGGAAGGAGGAGGAGGGCATTTTACCAAGATGTTTTACCAAGAATGTAACGACTCTGCAGATCTACATCTTCAAACCAGTTCAATATCCAGATTGGTTAAAGAACCCTCAGTCTGATTTTATTGTGCAGGTTCACATGCATGGAAAATGTTTTATCCAATCAATAAGGAACGCTTTCTAAATTGCAGAGTGGGGTTTGAATGAAACATTTTGGTAATAATTTCATAGTAAACCTAAGATACAGTATGTTTTTCGCGTCAAGTGCAATCAGAAAATTGGCAGTTTCGTGGCCACTACAAGCTATTTTTTCGATCGTCACCCCTCCCCAAAGTGCCCCCATTGTATTGTATCAACCTGAAAATTATTCATGGATTATGAAATCTATGCTTTGTTCCCGTGCACTTAGGGTAACGGTGATTTACAGCTGCTTTACCGTGATTAGTGTTTTTTTTTTTTCCTGAAAGTTCTCGCCCACAACAAAAGCCGCCGGTGAACCTGATACCAGGATAAAAGTACAAAGTGGGGTTCAGGCACAATGGGCGGCTAAGCGGTGAAATTACTACGGAGATGATGTGAGTCATTTAGCCTGTCCTTGTTATGTGATAAATGCACAAATGGATTTACTGTCTCAGCTCCTCTCTCCCTCCTTCCCCTCTCTTAAAACATAACGATTGAAAAATATCTGTTTATTGTAATTTTACACCGTACATAAAGAAGCGTCGAGATTTGTAAAACTGGGGTAACTCCACAGTGACCTTTTATATTCATAGAAATTGCAGAGATTTTGTTAAAAGCCTTTTATTTTTCCCAAGGCCATTTTTAATGGACCAGTAAAAACCTGTAAGCTATATCTGTGCGGTTACTACCATAGAAGCAAAGCTCCATCTAGTCTTATATATGTGTCTTAGATTTTATCAGTAGTGTATGCTATTAACTGTGTTGTAAAGAAGTGATTTAAACATTTTTCCAGCAATACAACTATTAAAAAAAAAAAAAAAATTCTTTTGGGTAAGAATGTAACAAATATTGCAGCGGTGGCCTTGGCCACACATACTTTACACTTGCGTGTCAAATTTATCTTACAGTAACCTACAGTATGTCAGAAGTATTCACATGAATATTTATCTGCGTAGGTATTTTTATCTTTAAAGGGGTTCTCAGACCTAAAAAATAAAAAAATAAAAACACAGGGAGACCTTTAGAAATGATGATATTATAAAAGAAAAACAAATTATACTCACCGTCCCAAACCCAGCTGATGCCAGCACTGACTCTTCATCCTCCCCTGCAGGCTTTGTTTTCCTGACTGCAGCTGTGATATGCCGGTGTACTAGCCAATAACTGGCTGTATACTGCTGGGGCCACCGATTGGCTGCAGGGGTCACATGTTGTATACAGACACGTCATTGCTGCAGCCAGAACATTACATCATGGCTGCAGTGGCAGGAAGGAGAGGACTGGGCGGCGCTGGAATGGAGGAGGTGGTTTGGGAAGGTGAGTGTAATTTTTTTGTTTTTATTATTCTACCAGTGTCCCTGCTGTCTTTAAAAAAGATCTCGGACAACCCCTTTAAGCTGTTTTTTCACATCCCTATGAAAGACCGAATGTCTTATGAACGCTCCTTCCTGATAATTGTTCTGTCCGAAGATGTCGCAGATTGCACGATGAGCCGGCGAAACGCTTGTTCATCGGGTGAGACAATCTTTCATGCGGACACCAAAATTTTTGTTTCTGGGCGGCAGATCATGCAGCCTCAACAGCACACTACTGCTCAGAAACTATGTACCTGTATGACACAGTGTACAACTCTCTTGTATGAAAGCAGCCTATCTCTCCTAATCCCCCCCCCCCTTCACCTCCTCCACACTGATGCATGCTCATCTGTCTTGAGTATGGTAGTATCTTATCTCCCTTGAGAAAAAAAATAGTTTGTTAAAATCTAATCCTAATCCTTCTCTCCCCTGACATCTGCCATAAGGGCAAAGTCGGGTGGTAGTCCTTCCAAACTCGCCAATCTATTCTAATTTGTATAACCAGTTTAAAGGCTGATTCACACGACCGCGCTCAGTCCAGGAGACACGTTCCGTATGTCAGCCGTACAATAGGCTCTTGATCAGATAAGAACTCACTGTATTATATATTACTATGTAATGAGTTCTTTGCAGGCTCTGCCTCTTATGCCACCAAATGTACGGCATCTATCCTAGAAGTCAGCCTTTTAAACAGGCCTTGAGACATGACTTGGATAATAACTAATACAGCATCTCATCTGCAGACCTCTGTTTTGGGGTGATTGCCCCTCATCAGTGCAGAGCACTGGCTTAACTGGGTGAGACATTTATAGGATAGCTGCCTTACATCTGGTGGCATTAGAGGCAGAGATTGCTAAGAGCTTGTTTGTATCCCTTGTTCCCAGAATTCCACAGGAGTGTTGCCCGGCCTAGAAGACTCCTCATTCCAATTAGGTGCTCTCCATAAGGAGATATAGTGTTCCCTGAAATTTGATGCAGTTATTTTGGATCAGGAAAGCCGCGGTCTGTCTGGGAGTTGTGGCCGACACAGGGACAGTGTTTCCCAGACTGAGTGCGGTCGTGTGAATCAGTCATCACTTCCTAAAAAAAAGGTGCAAACCTGCTCTGACTGCAGTGCAAAAAACAAGCACTAAGATGCCGCAGCACACGACAAGGCGCTAAGATATATGTAACCATGGAATTATATTAGTATAAATTGTAGTACTTCTATGCTGCGGTGCTATATTCACTGTACTTTGCAGGTTCTTAGCGCACATTTTGATCAATTTAAAATAATTAAAATATTAGATGTCTGCGCACATCTGACTGCAGGCTGCGTCTTCCTGTCTGTTTGCATTTACATAAAGTGTTGTGTATCTTAGCGAATACATCACATTATTATTTTGAAGTCTAATTTTAGTTGTCAGTTGTCAGTCACATCCCCAACAGCTTTGCTGAGATCTTATAATGCCACAGTATACTTGGTTTTCCCTACATCACATAATAGTAAATTATCTTATGTGAATGAACCTACACAAATCATATGGTCTGAGCCAGCGAGGTGCGAGTACGTGTCCTGCGGTAATTGCTTGTCAGCGAGTGCCGAAGAGGAGAGTCTGGGGTGACTGCATGCAGACCTGGACTTGTAACATTTGCTCAGGACTGGGTGGTGGGGACATAAGCCCGATAACAGCTAATGTGACTGCTGGAAAGGAGGGCAGGAGATTTCTTCATCATGTCCAACCGAGCGTACAGGTGATTGGTCATTAGGGGTGCTCCAGTTATATAAAGTTATCCCCTATCCTATCCATAGTACTGTATGTATGATAAGGAGTGCACATACATAATACAGACAATTGCAATAAGCACGAACAAGACGAGTTACAAACTGGTACAGAAGGACAGAGGGCCCAGCACGCAAGGGCTTACAACCTACAAGATATTAAATCAGCAGAGGTCCTACTGGTAGGACCACCGATAATGTGAAATGAAGACCCCATACCTTGTGGAGCCCGCCAGAATTAACGAGGCGTCTGGTGCCCGGCTATTTCCCATAGAAATGAATGGAGCAGCTGAGGGCATGCCCGACTGGCCACTCTGTTTATTTTGGAGGTGTCCACAGGCTAAAAGGCTCTCATTCTTGCAATGCATTGTACTGTTCCTCTGTTATAACTCTTGGAAATCTGTGAATAAATTGACAACTAGAAATTGCTATTCCATTTTAATAGTGCATTTCCTTCCACAATTTGATGCTATCCAATCAGTGTTGGCAGTTTCAGACTGAGCGGACTCAGACCCTATTGACAAGGGGAATGGTAATGCTAGTTAGTCATATATTTCCTGGAGGAATACCAGAGAAACGCTACAAAACAGAATTCTAAGAAAAAATGCCTCACAATTGTTATTTCTTGGGGAATATAATACAAGTATGCTACAAGCTGACAGGTCTTCTTAGAGATATTTTTATGTACATGCCTCGTGGTACTTAAATGAAACTATTGGGGGGGGGGAGATGATCTCATTTCCAGATTATAAGGGACTTATTTTTATTTTTTTTCCTGACAGATATACATTGGATGAATTTGGAACAGCAAGGAGGAGTGCGGTAGTGCGTGGCTTCATCGATGCACTCACTAGAGGAGGGCCTGGCGGTACCCCACGTCCCATTGAGATGCACTCGCATGACCCGTTAAGGTAATGTGTTAGTAGTCTCTCATACTTCCACACTGTAAGACACTTACCTCTGGGGTTACACGTCGGGGAGAATGTACAAGACCTTGCTAGTTTTCTGGCTAAGAGTGATCACAAATTTTTGCGCAAGTGGCATACTGTTGGGCTTAGTGGAAGGAGCCACCTCGGCCTGTCACATTCATCATAATTTACTGTACAATATGAGTGGTAATTATAGCTGAAATCTACAGCACCCTGTGCGCTCCCATTCATTTCTGTGGGGCCGACGGAAATAGCCGAGCGCTCAGCTATTTTCGGCAGCCCCAAAGAAATGAATGAAGGACGGCCGGTATGCCCTCTGTGACTTTCAAGGCTTCGTTTACAAGATAGGTGCGGGACCCACATCTGTCAAACAATGGGGGCATATCCCAGCAATATACTCCCATTGTCTGAGATGATGCTGTTTAGCATGGTCCAAAATGGTGAGAGACTCCCTTTAAAGAGGACCTGTCACCACTCCTGACATGCCTGTTTTAATAGCTTCATGCATTCCCCATGTAATAACAATTCTGGAGCATCTATTCTTATGTCTCTATGTTGTGCCATTCCTTTATTATTTGCACAAGAAATTATGAATGAATTGCTATTTGTCTTCAGTAAAGGAACAGAGGGGAGGTGACCAGTTGGGGGTGTGTCCCTGCACAGTCTGAACATGGCAGCACTGATTGGATGGAGTGAGTCTGTGCAGGGACACACCCCCAACTTGTTACCTCCCCTCTGTTCCCTTACTGAAGACAAATAGCAATTCATTCATAACTTCTAGTGCAAATAATAAAGGAATGGCACAACATACAGACATAAGAATAGATGTTCCAGAATTGTTATTACATGGGGAATGCATGAAGATATTAAAACAGGTATGTCAGGAGTGGTGAAAGGTCCTCTTTAAGTCTGGCGTATGAAACAGAATTGCCAATCAAATGATCTCCAAATTATCTCCGGAAAGGAGCATAGCAAGTAGATGAGAACTGAAATCACTGCCACAGTGGGGGTCATTTACTAAGCGCACCACGCCACTGTTTGGCGTAAATAAAAGGCGCAAGACCCCGTTTTGCAATGTATTTATTTTTTCTACTTTTTGCTCCATCCTCGCCACTTGGGAGTGGTGGGGGCTGGGACTTTGGCCCCAACAAATTTACTGTCTCTTATGCCTGGAAACAGGTGTTAAAGAGGAGTGAAGACTACTTCAATCAGGGGCTGGAGTAGTTTTCACTCCAGGCGCTCGGACCTCCGAAGGTGATGATGAGGCACACACCTCGTCATAAATTAGCCGAAACCTCTGGCAGCGCAGAAGGGAAACAAAGACCGGCTTTTTACATCAGTCTTTGTAAATGACCCCCAGTGTTTCCAGAAGCAGATATAACTCAGAAATAGCTGAACAGAAACGGAAATCTTCCCGTGCTGCTCCGCTTCTCACAAGGAGAAAACCCACACAAGCTTACCCGAATTTTAAAATCAATCAGTTTGGTCCCAATATAGTAAAAAGTAAAAAAAAAAAAAAAAAAACGACCTTTACTATGATCCTCACTGATCCTCCTCCGGTTCTCTGATGCCGGTTCTGTCTTTCCACAACTCCGGTCCTGTTGACCCATTGAGCACTACTGTATACAGGACAGTAGCCCATACATTTTTCATGTATCCCTTATAATATCTGCATTCATTGTGACACATTTGGTAGGTATCCGTGTGTTTTAATCATAGCTTAATCTTATTTAATCAAAAGATATGTCGGGGATATGTTGGCTTGGCTGCATCAAGCAACTGCATCAGAGAAGGAGCATCTGGAGTCTCTGTTAAAGCTGGTAAACCTCCAAGGTAAGAAGTGAAGTGACCCCTTTATTCATTGTCATTTTTTTATTTTAATTTTAGAGGGTAAAATAAACAGATTTTACACCAAGGGTTAAAGGGCATCTGTCAGCAGTTTTGTACCTATGACACTGGCTGACCTGTTACATGTGCACTTGGCAGCTGAAGGCATCTGTGTTGGTCCCATGTTCATATGTGCCCGCATTGCTGAGGAAAATGATGTTTTATTATATGCAAATGAGCCTCTAGGAGCAACGGGGGCGTTGCCATTACACCTAGAGACAACTGCTGTGCCCTCTACACTTTCACTGACAGAGCCAGGTGTTATATTTTCACTGCCTGACCCTGTCAAAGTGCAGAGGTCGCAGCAGTTGCAGAGAGAGAGCAGAGCCTCAAGGTGTAATGGTAACGCCCCCGTTGCTCCTAGAGGCTCATTTGCATATATATATAAAAACATCATTTTTCCGTACGCCCCACAACGGCACTAAGCAGGAGGGAACCCCGCCTCCCAGGGACAGGAAACAACTAGGAGAATCAAATGGTTAAATAGCCTCCTCCTCTTACCATCTCCAGTTGTTTCCTGTCCCTACGGGATGCTGGAGAATCGGCAAGAGTTCCCTCCTGCTCGTCTGGACACCCAGCCTACCTCTTTTTCCCCAGAGTCTCTGGAGGGCTGTGGCAGGAAGTGGATCCAGGGGCAAAGAGATCGGTCCCTCCTCTCCTTCAGCGTTAGTCCCGCATGTCTGCGGGCAGCTCCGGGCTTCCTGCGCCTTCCGGTGGGTTGGCACGGCAGGGCTGCTGGCATCGCGTTCCCCGGGCCGGGTATCGCGAGACCCGGGTCATGTGACGTCAGACGCCGACGCGGCGGGTCACGTGACCCGGAAATGGATTAAAATGCCGGCATATGCAGCAGGGAGGGCGACTTCTTCGGCGTGCAGTGTCTTTTCTGCCTCCTGGACCTCCTACCTCGCCATGTCGCTCCCTGAGAAGTCTGCTGATGCCCTGAAGGCCCCCAGCCCAGTAAGCCTCCTCTAAATTTCCAGTATAAATTTGTTCTGGCACTTTTTGGGGGTTTTCTTTCTTAGGTGATGGGTTCCCCTTATGTCTACCTCCCTTTCAGGAGAGTCTGATTGGTGCCTTATTTAATTTTTTGCAGACCAGAGATGTCAGCAAACAAGGGGGACCCTCATCAAAAAGAAAATGTGCTATCTGCAAGAAAGTATTGCCAAGACAGTTCAAGAAACCCCTTTGTCAGAGATGCACTGATAAAGTACTTTCTGAAGAAACCCCATCTCTGGTAGACTCCTTGAAATCTATCATCAAGGAAGAAGTTAGCCTGGAATCTATAGCAGAGCTATCTATAATACCTCAGAAGCCTTCCTCATCTAGATCCCTTCTGGACACACCACCGGAGCCAGAGATGGATTTTGATGAAGGAGAGATCTCCTCTGACTCCAGTTCTGATTCCTCTGAAGATAATTCGGGGAGACCGTTGTGTTCTGTGGAAGACACAGATTCATTATTGAAAACCATACGGGTTACTATGAATGTCGAAGATGTGAAGGAGCCCCATTCAATACAGGACCAGATGTTCAGGGGGTTGGGGGACAGAAAGAAACGAGTCTTTCCACTCCATGATAATATAAAGAAGTTAATCCTTAATGAATGGAGAGACCCTTAAAAGAGGTCTGGTACCTCTAAGGTCTTCAAGAGAAAATATCCGTTTGAGGAGTCTGAATCCGCTCTATGGGATAAGACCCCTAAAATAGATGCTCCTGTTGCCAGGATTTCAAAGAAATCGGCATTGCCCTTTGAGGACGTGGGCCTTTTCAAGATTCTATGGATAAGAAATGCCAGTCGGTATTGAAGAAATCCTGGGAGACTTGTGCCTCCATGCTGCGTCCTAGCATTGCTGCAACTTGCACGGCCAGAACCCTTTCAGTATGGCTTAACCAGCTCGAAGAGCATTTGGTTTCTGGCACCCCCAGGGAAGACATTGTTTCGTCCCTCTCGGTCCTGAAGCAGGCGACGAATTTCTTATCGGATGCCTCGGCCGATCTGGTAAAACTATCCGCTAGATCTGCGACCCTTGCTAACTGTGCCAGAAGATCTATCTGGCTCAGGTCCTGGTCTGGTGACAACACTTCTAAAAACCGACACTGCAGTATTCCATGTGAGGGAGACAGACTGTTTGGATCCACCTTGGACGACATTTTAGAAAAGGCAGCTGACAAGAAGAAGGGGTTTCCTTCAGAATCAAGATTTTTCCAGCAGAGGCGTCTTTTTCGTGGCCAAAGAAAGAACAGACAGGATCAAAAGAAGGATAGTGCTTCCTGGCAGCCCTCTAAAGGTAGAGGAAGAGGATTTCTATTTAATCCAGACAGATCCAAACAGTCCTCCCAATGACGCCAGTACCCCAGTGGGGGTAAGATTAAAAAATTTTCTCCACGCCTGGGAACGGATTACAGATTCTCCTTGGATCATAAATTTAATCCGTCAAGGATTTCTTCTGGAATTCTCGTCTCCTCCCCCAGAGAGGTTCCTGATAAACAGAAGACTCGTCGCAGAAAGACAGCAGGTTCTGGAGTCACAAATCCAAATGCTACTACAGAAGGAAGCAGTAGTTCCGGTTCCCCTAGAACAAAGGGGATCAGGGTTTTACTCGCCAATTTTCCTAATAAAGAAGCCCAACGGCACCTACAGGGCTATCATAAATCTGAAGGATCTAAATCTCCATTTACAATACAAAAGATTCAAGATGGAGACGGTCAGGTCTACAATCAACTTGCTGTTCCAGGACTGCCTGATGATAACACTCGATTTAGCAGACGCATATTATCATGTGCCCATTCATGCCAGTCACCAGAGGTTCCTTCGTTTTGCAGTACACTTTCAGGACCCGGTACTGCATCTCCAGTTTCAGGTACTTCCGTTTGGCCTATCGTCGGCCCCCCGTATCTTCACCAAGCTTATGGCGGAAGTGTCGGGGTCTCTGCACCACCAGGGGATCCTTTTCATTCCATACTTGGACGATTTCCTTATTGTGGCCAGGTCGACAGAATCAGTCCTCCAACATCTGGAGATAGTGAAGTCCACTCTTCAATCTCTGGGGTGGCTATTAAATCTGGAAAAGTCAGATTTGACCCCCAGCTGCCGAAAGATATTCTTAGGAATCCTCCTGGACTCCCACCTCATGAAGTCCTTTTTACCGGATCAAAAGATCTCAAGGTTCTCTCTCTTCCAGGCCCGGCGCAAATCTTCGTTCAGGGAAATAATGGAGATCCTGGGTCTAATGACATCCGCCATCCAGGCGGTAAAATGGGCCCAGTTCCGCTCAAGACTGCTCCAGGATTTTCTTCTATCAACTTGGGACAGAAGCAAGTTTTCCCTGGATTTCAGGATTGCTGTTCCCCAACCTGAACCAGGGTCTTCAGTGGAGAGCTCAGGATCAAGTCGTTATCACCAAGGACGCAAGCGGGTCAGGCTGGGGTGCCCATTGTCAGGGTCAAATGTCTCAAGGGAGCTGGAGTCCGGATCAGCTTACTCTGTCGTCAAATGCCAAGGAGCTGCTGGCAGTATTTTTGGCCCTAAAGGCTTTTCTTCCTCAGGTTCTGGGAAGAGATGTGAGAATTCTTTCCGACAACAAGGCAACTGTGGCATACCTGAACAAACAGGGCGGAACAAGAAGCAGGTACCTTCGCAGGACAGCCTTCTCCCTTTTTTCCTGGGCTCAAGAATATATCTCCTCCTTATCTGCAGTACATGTGAGAGGAATAGAGAATTCCCTGGCAGACTTTCTAAGCAGAAAGACTCTCAGTCCAGGAGAGTGGAGTCTACGAAGAGAGGTGTTCGGTCAGATCTGCTGCAGATGGGGTACTCCGGTGGTGGACCTATTTGCTTCCAGAACCAATGCACAATTGAGCAGATTTTTTTTCCCTCTCTTTCAGAGACTGTCCTGATCGGGTGGATGCCTTCTCAGGTCCTTGGCCAGGGGGCCTCTTGTATGCCTTCCCTCCCATATCTCTGATCCCCAGGGTACTAACGAAGATAGTCGAGGAAGGGGGCCAGTTGATTTTAATTGCTCCTTTTTGGCCGAAGAGGACGTGGTTTCCCCTGCTCCTACGCCTCTCGGGAGGAGACTTCTGGCGTCTCCCGCAGGACCTGAACCTTCTTCAGCAGGGCCCGGCTCTGCATCCAGGACTTCCTCAACTAAGACTGACGGCTTGGAGATTGAGCGTGACATGTTGAGGTCTAGAGGTCTTTCGGAGGCGGTGGTCGGGACCTTGTTGCACAGTAGGAAGCCGGTCACCTCTAAGATATACCTAAGATCATGGCACGCCTTCCTTGGCTTTGCCGGGGATTCCTACAACCCTGAGTGTCCTCTGGATGTAAGGGTGATTCTGGACTTTCTTCAGAAGGGTTTAGAGGACGGGTTAAGGGTCAGTACCCTTAAAGTCCAGGTGGCAGCTTTGAGTGCTTTTCTTGATATCAGGATTGCGGAGCTTAGTTTAATTAAGCGTTTCTTTAAGGGAGCTTGTCGATTATTTCCCTCCTTTAGGTCCAAGGTTCCTCCTTGGGATCTGAATTTAGTTTTGTCTGTACTGATGGATTCCCCCTTCGAGCCTATCTCTGATATTCCCCTCAAGCTTCTGTCTTTCAAAACAGCCTTTTTGATTGCCATCACTTCAGCCAGGAGGGTGGGGGAAATCCAGGCTTTCTCCTGTAAGGCCCCTTATTTGACTATTTTGGAGGATAGGATTGTGTTAAGACATGAACCATCTTTTTTACCTAAAGTCTTCTCTAATTTTCATTGCCAGCAGGAAGTCTCATTACCTACCTTTTGTCCACAGGCTAAGTCGAATAAGGAGGGTTTGTTCCATCATCTTGATGTTAGAAGATGCGTCCTGGCCTACCTGTCTGCCACAGAAGGGTTTAGAAAATCAGATCGGCTGCTAATCCAGTTTGCGGGGCGAAACAAGGGCCAGAGCGCGTCTAAGACTTCCATAGCTCGTTGGATTAGGCTTACCATTTCCATGGCTTATCTGGAGAAAGGTCTTTCTCCGCCACCAAATCTCAAGGCCCATTCCACCCGGGCCATGTCTACTTCCTGGGCTGAGGGGGCTTCGGCTTCCATTGCTCAGATTTGCCAGGCTGCCACCTGGGCTAACCCGTCCACTTTCTTCAAGCACTATACGTTGGATGTTGTGTCTAATAACGATCTATCGTTTGGTAGAAGAGTTTTGTCTGCCGTGGTCCCCCCTAGATATTGTTGTTTCCTTTGTTAATCCTCCTGCTTAGTGCCGTTGTGGGGCGTACGGAAAAGATGATAATTACTTACCGGTAACTGGATTTTCCGTTTAGACCCACAACGGCACTGAGGTTTTTCCCTCCCTTTTGAGTTTTGCTGTGTTATGTTGTGGTATTTGTTATATGTCTATATACCTGCCGGTGAATATAATAAATATACCATTTTTTCGCATTATTCCTATGTCCTTGGAGACTTACTGGAGATGGTAAGAGGAGGAGGCTATTTAACCATTTGATTCTCCTAGTTGTTTCCTGTCCCTGGGAGGCGGGGTTCCCTCCTGCTTAGTGCCGTTGTGGGTCTAAACGGAAAATCCAATTACCGGTAAGTAATTATCATCTTTTCTCAGCAATGCAGATACATATGAACACGGGACCAACACAGATGTCTTCAGCTGTGAAGTGCACATGAACAGGTCAGCCAGTGTCATAGGTACAAAACTGCTGACAGATGTCCTTTAAAGGTCTTCTCACCATAGGCAGTAATGGCTCATTCATAGCTGATGTGAAAGCACAATTTATCAGTACATTGATTATTTTTTTTTTTATATATATATATTTACAGATTCCTTTTTTAAAGGAGTTGTCCAACCCTTTTCATATTATGGCATATGCCAGCGGGGGTCTGAAAACCCACACCCCCTCAAAGACCCATTGTGTAATAGCTCCATCAGCAGAACTAGACAGCTCCATCCGTTGTGCAGTAGATGCTGCTGGTTACTGCAGCGCTGATCCCATTCATTTCAAAGGGAGCAGGACTGCAGTAACTGGCTCCTTCTGCAGAACAGCTAATCGGCGGGGATGCAGGGAGTCGGGCCCTCGCCTATCAGATACTGATGGATAGGTCCTTTAAATCTTTGTAAGGCTTCATTCACACATCCGTATTTTTGTTTTCCAGATTTTCGTTCCGGTTTTTGCGCATCCGTGTTTTCGCAAAAAACCTTCAGTTTTTATGAATTGTACATCCGCATCCGTTCCGTTTTTCCGCAAACAAAAGGAAGGAGGAATATATGTTGGTAGGGTATTTCTTTCTATTTCCTGGAAACGGATCCGCAATTGCGGATGATATGCGGATGACATATTGATGCATTCCGCATATCATCCGCATTTTTTGCGGACCCATTGACTATAATGGGACCACGGATCGCATATGCGGACAAAAGTAGGACAAGCTCTATCATGTTTGCGGATCCGCATAACGGAACGGAACAACGGATGCGGACAGCACACAGAGTGCTGTCCACTTTTTTTTGCGGAGCCATTGAAATGAATGGGTCTACAGTACATTCTGTTCCACAAATTTGCGGAACGGATGCGGATTAAAACATACGGACGTGTGAATGAAGCCGCCTTAGATATAACGTTTTCGTTGGAAGACTATCTTTGCTGCTAGTGTGAGTTTCCAGTGCTTTTTGTTACACCTTGATTTGTCACTTGAGATCCAGTTTGTCTGTTTATTTTCAGGGGTTGAAGACAATATCCAGGAGGTGGTAGGACACATCACTGAAGGAGTCTGCAGACCATTAAAGGTTATTATCACTAACCCTTTTTGTGTATTTTATTTTGCACTATGGTTATTAGACTCTGCTCAGTGTATGGTGAGAACGATGCACGCTGCGGTTTGTGTCTTGCCGATTCCCGGCATTGCCTGCCGGAATTCACACTGGCTGACCTGTTACATGTGCACTTGGGATCTGTGTTGGTCCCATGTTCATATGTGCCCGCATTGCTGAGAAAAATGATGTTTTCATATATGCAAATGAGTCTCTAGGAGCAACGGGGGTGTTGCCATTACACCTACAGGCTCTGCTTTCTCTGCAACTGCCGCATCCTCTGCACTGTGACAGGGCCAGGTGTGATGATGTTTACTCTGCCTGGCCCCGTCTATCAAAGTGGAAAGCATGCAGCAGTTGCAGAGAGAGCAGAGCCTCTAGGTGTAACGGCAGCACCCCCGTTGCTCCGAGAGGCTAATTTGCATATATTAAAATATAATGTTTCCTAGCAATATGGCCACCTATGAACATGGGACCAACACAGAGGCCTTCAGCTGCCAAGTGCACATGTAACAGGTCAGCCAGTGTCATAGGTACAAACCTGCTGATGCCCTTTAACTGTCCCTGACTGAGTGAATTGTTTGAGTACTTCTAAAACTTTCTGCTCCTTTCCCATCATTGTGCCACAAAATAACGTGGGTTCAGTGTGAAATGTTTTTGTACCGATTCTTCGAAGACACCAGAAGGTCACATTCTGCTGTTATCATCTTCATTTCTCATAATTGCTTCTGTCCAGCCCAGAGAGGAGCACGATAACACAATCACGTACTCAAGGTTGTGTTTTTGTGTGACGTTTTTATGTATATAAATATGAATGTTTACGATGCTGGTGGGAATCTTAATTTCGCAGTGTGATGGGCAGAAGCCATACCCCTAGGTCACACCCGCAGAGGTCCAGGAAACTGAGATATGGGAGCTATTTGACAAGGTCATCAGACTGGAAAGTTGGGGGTCATCAGCGATGTACTTTCCCAAAGTAATACAATAACAATAATAAAATGAAAATTAAAGTATTTAGACTCCTTAACGCAAAAGAGACTCTTCTGGTATCAGATAATGAAAATGGCCAGCGACTGAAAGCTCTCTAATGTTAATTGCAGTGAAAATTCAATTTCATTAGGACCTCTCAGCTCTCCTGACATTTCTGTTTTAGTAAATACTTGTATTCCCCATAATATAACCACTAATGATAATGTTCAGGAACCTAAGGTATGAAGGAGTCCTGTTTCCTAAAAAGTAAATCATTGCATAAAATTTACCGGACTCCAGGTCGTGTTTGAACACTGAGAAAGCCACAGTGGTCCTCTAGTGTAAATGCCCTGCGAACAAAAGTCCATGTCCCAATATTCCTGGTCTTTAAAGAGGCTCTGTCACCAGGATCAACCCTATTAAACCAGATATACTGCCCGGTAGGGCTCCTCATGCTGATTAAAACAATATCTTTCTTTTCACTATATGATAAACAGCTGCAGCGAAATCAGAGGTTTTATTTATATGCAAATAAGCAATTGGAGCACCAAGAGGCGGGGCTGAATCATATGAGCACTGCTATACAACACCCCCTATGCTCTGCACACTCCCCCCCTCCCCTTGATTGACTGGGCTAGACATCAGGCTGTGGGCAGAGCGTGCAGAGCACTGCAGGTGTTACATAGAAGTGTTTAGAATATTCAGCCCCGCCTCTTGGTGCTCCAATTGCTCATTTGCATATGAATACAACCTCTGATTTCTCTGCAGCTGTTTATCATACAGACAAAAGAAAGGTACAGTTTTAATCAGGATGATGAGCCCTAACGGGAAGTATGACTGGTTTAATAGGGTTGATCCTCGTGACAGAGCCTCTTTAATTTATGGAAATCGTGGGATATTGTGCTTGAAGGCCTTTTTGGGGAAGCCATGCAATTTTGCTGAAGGCTGAAAATGTTCTTAAAGGCTATGTACACCTTTGGGGGCAATTTTTATTATTATTGCATTATACTTTTTTTTTAACCTAAAAATCACTTTTTCAATTGTTCTTTATTAACAATATGGAATCCTTTTTTTGTGTACAGAGCTGACATGCTCTACTAGCTGCCTGTGGATTTTCTTCTCAATTCCGTCATCTGAGGAGCAAACGGGCTCCTTATCTCTGCTCTCTGACCTTATGAACACTCATTAAAGCTCAATCCTTACCCTACTGATAAGAATGTGGCTTAAATAAGTGTTTATGACCTCTCAGTAGTTTACAGATAAGGATAATTAGATGACCAGCACAAAGTGAAAGTACCAGTCACCCAGCTAGACAGTTAACCCTTTGTGACTGAACAGCTCAATATTTTTTATAAAGACCAATTGAAAGTATGATTTTTAGCCAAAAATAAGTTAAATGCAATCATAAAAAAATTGACTCCAAAGGTGTACATAGCCTTTAAAGAAGTAATCATTACTCACCTGGTCAGTCCCCAGCCATTCCAACTGCTTCTCAGGTGCTCCTGGTAGTATTTGTTTCTGGTACTGCAAGAATGAAGTGCCAGACTACTCTGTGATCACTGCATCCAATTGCTGGCCTCGGGTCACGCCTGAGGTGATGAAATGCTCAACTACTTGATGGACCCAACTAACGCACATGGCCAGTGAGGCTAGTGATTGGCTGCAGCAATTACATGGAGTATTCGGTGACATCATCAATGTAGATGTGAAAACAAAGACTGCTGTGACGTACCAATGAAGATGGAAACACCGGGGATTGAGCAGGTGAGTAACACTTTTTTTTTTTTACTTCAGAAAATTTTGGGGGGTTCTGGAAATCCATGTTAACTACAGTCACACCTAAGATTTAAATGGAGTCTGTTAGCCATTTTGACCATACATAACTTCAGCAATAAATAAGGGCTGGCAAGAGCCCTGTTGTGGAACTTTTATTATCAGGAGTAGTGTGAATATGAAGTTTTATTCTGGCAGAATCTGCTCCTATAAATGCCCAGGAGGTGGAGCTTCATTGTGAAGGGCTCTCTGCATTGACCTGGTTCGTATCCCCTCTCCTCTGCTGTAAGTGACATCTGTAGTGTCCAGCCAGGAGAGCAAAGGAGAGGGGATATTAAGTCACAGAGAAGCTCTGCCTACTGGGTATGTTCAGGAGCAGAACCTGACAGAATAAATGTCCCTATTCACTCTACTTCTGATGAAAAAAAAGTCTGCAAAAGATATGTTTGTTCTGCTCTTCCCAGCCCAGACTTCTAATAGACTCCATTTATAGTGGAAGTGTGCT